>JAYGXS010000001.1:36535944-36560973 GCA_036362985.1 Ligula intestinalis | reverse complement strand
TCTAAAATCAATTCAAAAACATGACAAGTTGTCAACAAAGTATGTGAACCTTCCAAAAAGGGTCCAATTTCCTAACTGTTAGGTGGAACAGTGGTAATAATGGATACTTTATGATTTTGAAAGTAGTTCCATGGTAAAGGTTTTGGTGACCGGTTATGCCTTCTAGTTTCGTAAACAGTACAGAAATATTTAAATCGAAATAAATGAAAATAGGTTCTTTTCTCAATCTCGTCATAATGTCTTTTCATTGGTACAACGTCGGAATTTTTAAGTTGTGTCCATGAGCATTTTTTAAAATTTAGATACCGTTTAAAATTCGTTTTAATTTATCCAAGAACATGCTAAGATAATTAAGCACTGCAAAAAGCCTACGTCGTACAAATAATTAACGGGTCTCACAAATACAGCTGTCAAATTGGAAAAGACTATTGTTAAAGGAAAACTTCAGCATGCTGTAAAGAACAAAATGCGACATAGCAGTTGTAGACTTACAATCGAAGGCGAAGCATGTAATCCACCTCATGGGAATAATGTTTCGTAAGGTATACCCTGTAGATAAAATGGCAAAACCACAGCTTTTTACTAAAATGATAATACAACTTACAAAAGGCCTTCCTTGAACAAAGGATTTGCATCTGGAGAGGCTGAACGATGGCTTAACACATTTGTGCAATGTCATCTCCAAATTCAGCATAAGGATTAAATATAAGTCTGGCAAACTCTGCGTAAATGACGTTTATAGCTTTGATCATTTTAAACAGTCAGTATTGTGGCAATAAAGGATATTAAAAAACTGACGACAATAAATCTTATAATACCTAAGCAACATAATGTTTCTTGTGATACTTGTCTCCTGACTAGCTGAGGATCATCCAATGGTAACCTTGTGCATTCAGGTATGCCTTAAGAAAGCAGGTCAGTAAATTTTCAAACTGAATGTATCAGTTTTTCTTAAAGATAGAACTTACACTATAAATTCTTGAATTTCCGGTCAAAGTGTCACCAAATAACACAATAAAACAAAACAATATTAGTACACCTTTTGATATATATCATAGACATAAAGATACGTTGCGCCGTTGGACTACAAATACCACTGTTCAAACAGCAAATTATTTTTAAAATCGTCTCGCTGAATGTCCAAGCTTTTATAGGCATAACGAAAATATTGTACCATGTTCTTTCGTGACGATATGGTCGATATGAAGTGTTATATGTTACGAGTACCTGCACGCGCGGATTTTCTGTGTAAAAAAGGCCAATGATCGTCTTTTCTTGAAATAACCGTAGATGAAACTGTTTCTGTTGCCCACAAAGATAATGGCACGGAATTCATAGAATCCTCAGGTAAATACTTTTTTTTCATTAGTACAATTTCTAGTATGGCCGTTTAAACATACAAATTCGGTTTTCACTTTGAGGCCAGCCACAAACATTATACTCGAAGGTTTCAGATGTGGGAATATATTAATGAAAACAGCCCTCGAACTTTCTGTATTAGACATTTAACTCCAGGCATGCTTGAAGGAAACCATTTTATTGATTTCATCCTGGATACAGTTAACTGCATCCATGGCTATCTATTGCACCATACTTCTGATAGCGAAGTTCTGACATATTGTTTAAATGTGCATTGTGCATTAGCATGTTATATCTGTCAAGATAATTACATTTTATTTCATGCGGTGCCATTCAATTCTTCCAGCAGCCTTTGACAGTCATGCATATTTAATGAGGCCTGAAACTTGGAATACTTGCCTTACATCTGTCGTCAATAGAACTTACCTTGAGAGTTGATTTGGTGTCATCGCAATGTCCAATGGTCTTCACCTGTTATGCAATTTGAAAGCATGATAAACGGATACATTTTAAGCGTTTGGCAATTGTAATGCTTCCTAGAAGATGTGGTATAAAATGACCGTTTTGTGGATCAATCGCCCACCGTAAAGAATAACACAATTTTGGGGTATTATGACTTCCTTTACAAAATATATCAGTAACTAAGATGCTCAGGCTTATTCTTCGTTAATAAAAATGGCCTACAAACTTACAGTATCAGCAATCCTCGATAAGGCATTGTGGCATACCAAATGGTCATGGAATCGGCGTCAATTTGGTCGCTTCTGCGAAAGAATGATTCTGTGAGCCACTGTTTGCATGTATGCAAGTGATAAAACAGAGCCTAGCGACAAAAATAGAGCCGATGTAGCACACTCGAAGCAAGGTCATGGCAGAAAGCCGGTTTGTCAACACAGCATACAAAACGTGAAAGCGTGTAGACCAACGTTTACAGAAATTAACTGCATCGCTTCATATTTCCTCTCATGCCCCTTTTTTTCAAATTTGCTATAGGGCAGAATATCTTTGTAGATCAGCAGCAAAACGTTGACAGAGATAGGAATTTGAAAATTTTATGAAATTTTTGGAAAATATTCCCTGTTATTGTGTCCCGTAAAATTATGACTACATTCCAAGGCGTATATACAGCAGGGGAATAAAATCTGTCGTTATTCCTAAACGCTGAACGATGATTCATCGAGAATAACACTGAGTGTAAATTTACAGAGAAAACTGAGCATAAATAAATTATTTTAAGACACATGGCCGCGTTAAATTAGACAGATTGTTAAGAATAAAATTCCAAATTTCAAACCACTTACCACTGAATCGTAGCTTCAGTGGAGTGGTATGCAAAGACGGTGAGGAAAGTAAAATTCATGTTTCCTGTCAGTTGTAACATAAGACATCAGTTACTAACATCATTACTAACATAATTGTCGCGATGGATGACCAAGCATTAATAATCATCCCCTGCATAAATTTCTTTCTAAATTGACTTTGAGCTTCTAATAAGTTTAACTTTATTAAAAAATTATTAAAATTTAAGTATTTTAAAGTTTACCTAACTCTGTCAAGATTTTCTTTTGGATATTAACTTGTGAGATTAACTTTAATGAGACTATATCTTACAACATAAAATAAGAAGAACCTCGACATTCTTCAGAGCAGCAAACCAAATTACCTTTGGACTAGTTGGACGCTTCACTTGCTTTAACTTAATGCAATCGGTTTAGGCTGCTTGTATAAGACTTTTGAAAACTCACGTAATGTCTGAAAACCGTAACAAGTAGCTGTGTAGACAGCAAAATCTAGTTTAAGTATAACCTGGGAAAATTTGCTTCACGGCTGCTCCCGAGTTTTGCCATTTAAGTAGCAGAAGCAGAGAAAGAAACCAACATGTAGCCTGAAAAAAGGACGCTGGCTTACATTCGGGGTCACCGCGAAGACTCTAGCCGCACTCCGGTGACTCCATGGCCTACTACTAATCCCAGGTCTTCCATAGCAACCCAATATCTGACGAGGTACCTTGTGCCTCAGCTTCCGGTTTTATGGCAATTTTGTCGGTCAGCGAGATATCAATCCGGTCAACCAAAATATCGTTCAGCATTGTAAACTGATAATTCTCTCGACCGAAGAAAATGAATTCTGCAAGTGTGTGTCACCATAGTATGGTTTCTATCAACCTCTTAATATATCTAAGTGCAAATCACCATCAAATCTAAAGATTTTGCACATACTGCTTAAATCATTACCATTTTAAGCATATTTTAAGGCATTGTTTGCCCATCGTCTACTCTCCAAAAGGACAATTATTAACAATAATTCACTTTTGAAATAAACTGAAAGAAGCCCTTGAATTCGGTTGTTGAGTCTAACAGATGCCACACATGAACGAAAACATATTTACGCGTAGATCACAGCATTTCGTTAGAACCGCAACGTTGATCTCCAAATTTTCTAATTTTGGACTGGTTTTCAACTAGAAAAAGACGGTTATTATACGTCAAATAGGGCCGCATCCCATATTCATCGGAATGGAGGCCAACTTGCATCAACGGACTTCCCCGCATGTTGCGAGAATAAAACTAGAAGGACTTCCGGGATCAAAAACAAAGTTGTAAATTGGATCTCCAAGCGTACGTTAACCTTCAGCCAACTACAGCCCTTAATCTGGATCCTCTGCAAACACCAATTATACATATTATTCAAGATGTGCACGAAAGTATTCCTGAAGTTTGAGATATGAAAGCAGTTACATCAAGCAAGCGAGGGAATTCAATCATGTACATTTCACGTGCTTTTAAAGCAACTAAAAGGTAGCGTGATAAGAGCGTGTGTCCTCCAAATGAAACCATCCGGTGTTATAAAGCATTTCTGTAATATTTTATCTGCCAGAGTCGTATGGGAAGAAACATTCTGTTAATAAGATGTCAAACATTGGCTGAATGATTCCGATTTTTCTAACACTTGATTTTGGCATACAGTGCGAGTCTAAATAGCTAGCCATAACTGAAGTTTCCCGTTTCCTCCTTCTATATGTGCACGAGAAAACAATGCCTGTGTTCACTTGTGTAACACCTATTCTAAAAGATTATAGCTAGGCTAGGCAACCGTCAGACTTTTTTAATATCAGCCCATAATATCGAACAAAAATGTATTTGCCTAAGTAGACGGTAATACGCTTGGATAACTAAATAGGGATCCATAGTCATTTATTGAACAAGGAACCGACTAGGTATAACAAGGACTTCTGAATCGAGGTGTCAAAAGACTACTCTTATAAAAGAGAAGGCACATGTATGCGGCAAAAGTGGGCAATTGCAAGAATTGACCAAGTCACTATTTATTAAAGTTTAAAATATCGTTATTTTTTCAGCAAACTCTGCAGCATTTGGGGGCACCACATGGGTACATCTTGAGTAAATCCAGCCTTTAATCTGAGCTATAAGGCCGCACCGGGAGCCTTACTTTGTGCTACATTTTGGTCAAATTATCCTCCTATCTCCTGCAACGCATGATAGACTTGATCAATAACCCAAACAGGATTATCTAGGCAATCAATCTAGAATCCATCGGGTGGTTACCAGGCTCACCTATGTAAGAGATGTTTTGGTAGATGTCAATAGCCTATGGAGAACCAGTCTTGAAACTTCACATTCCGGCCGTAAACACAAACAATGAGAAATTAACTAATTCAGAAGGTTAAAAATAAATTGTTCGATTTCAGAGTTTTGTGTTGTGGATAACCTCCTGTTCATGAACACTCACAGTATTTTGAGTTCAGTTTAGGTTTGATTTTGAGTTAAATAATGAAGCAAGACAAATTCAAACTGGTGCGTACCGTCTGTCGAAAATGTTGCAAGAAGATAATTTCACTGTTTTTGTAGCATAAGTGCTATTGGACTTAGCTGCATCTCATTAGGGTCTCCTATGCTTGATTGAATATTAACTTAAGTGCGTGATGGGAATCATCATTTTCATCTTTTGTGATGAAAATTTTCGCCACTTTTGTTTTTACTCGACATGTAGATGAATGGTTTAAGTGGTTCCACTATGCTGTAATTACTTGATTCCTTTGCCGTGAATGTAGGTATCAAGCTTTATATGATGACTCATTCTCGCAAATACCAAAATCTGCCCACATTCTCCCCCCCCCTCTTCAGCTACTTTACTGATACAACTTTTATGATCTGCTCATAAAATTAATAATGGAATTTGTTTTAAATGACTTGTTATGACCATCTTCATTCAGTCTTATTAGATCGCCTACAGTTGTCGCCTTGAGGCATGTGTAGTTGGAGTTGTACACAGGCCGGATACAATATTAGGAGTCAGATAATGAAACCAAAGGAAACATAACTGGGGAGTGTAGATAAGTAGTAGTATATCATCCCCCCAAGCTGTTAAATCTGGCACTTATTAAGGCTATTTCATCTCGTATTGTATACGTAGATACAAAAAGTGAGAGCGGCACCACGATACCACAATCTATCCATATAAGCAGGTGGTGACATTTGTTGTGGACACACCAGAAATTCCTTCAAGTATCATTTACGCGTCTCGGTTAAGTTGAATCCAGTTATGTCATTCAGTCCTTTCCCAAAATTCCACACTTTTGGTTGTCTTACAGGGTAAGCGTAGAAAAGTTGTCCTTGTCTAGTTTACGACAATGAACGTAGGCTCGCTGCCTAGACAGACTGATTAAGACCACCAGTATGGCCTGGAATGCTCAACGACTGTCTGTATGGTTTAACCGATGCCTTCTTGTCCTGTCTTTTGAAAGTCAACGAAGCATAGCCGTGACTGACGGACGAATGTGTTTGCTATGTCGGGCCTACTTACAGCCGCCGATAGTCCTGTCTGGGGGCACACGCTGGTTTTTATCCGGATCAGAAGACATAAGTAGTATGAAAGATTCTAATTGACTTACAACACCTTGAATATTTTAAAATAAATTTTAGAATAAAACAGTGCATAAAATGTGCTTTCTTGTGAACGCTCCATTGAAAATAACGTTTTTTGCAGAATTTTTACTTAGAAGTGATAGCTTTTTTGTTTTCAAAGACAAGTCCAACTGTGAACTTTTTAAGAACATGACATGTCTATTTATGAAGCATCTCACTTGTTCATTTATTAATACTGCCTCTAAAATGCACACAATTGTTCACATGCATTACAAGGTCGTTTTTATAAGCACCATGCCACGTCTACCTGACAGCTTTGATACGTGGGTGCTTTTTCGCACAGAGAATGTGAATAGCATCTAGTTTAAAAATTCTAAATGGTGGCGTAGTGGGAGTTTGCCTTCGAGGTCACTGGGAGGCTGAAAAAAACTATCAGCATCAAGAGCTATCGTTTAATGGAGTGCAATATTTTAAATGACGTAATTGTTGATCGGACGATCACAAGAAAGAATCATTTCGCGCGCGTTTTCTAGAAGTATATTAAAATGAATGACAGCACCAAAAATCTGCGTACTTCTTCCCTAAACCTCTAGTAAATGCCTACCTCTTCCCTGAGCGGAAGTAAAGTTTTGACTCTAACGGTATTACTTTATGAGTCATGGTTAAATTAGGGAATCAAAAAGGCCGGTAACGAAGGTAGACAAATGAAGATGTTCGAGGAAGATTAACTTAAGGGCGGATTTAGGGTTAGAGCTGATACACCGGAAGATGAGGGTGCTGGAGTCATCTATCTTACCCTTATCTTGATGTTTTATTATTTTTTTATCATACTGGAATATGTGTACTTCATTTCGGTAGGAAAACATAACCGCTCATGCAAACAGAAGGCACCGATTGAGCATATTTATTAAGTGATACTTCTCATTTCCTTGTCTTATTCTTGCTCTACTTTTTGCCCTAGGTTAACCAGACCTAATTGACACATTATACAGTATTTTGTATTCCTCTTCATGTTGAGACAAGGTATTTGTCGACAGTTGTTAAGACCCGCTCCTAATATTTCTAATTAACACAAACTTGGAACCAAAGAGTTCGCACGAGAGAGACAGAGGAAAGACCAGTACAGAAATATATTAAAATGAATTACAGCATCAAACGTCTGCGTGCGTGTTCCTCATACCTCTAATAAATGCCTCCCCCTTCCCTAAACGGAAGGAACCTTTTCCTCTAACAGTGCTAGCTTAGCAGAAACGTTTAACTCAGAGGAACAAGAGGCCCAGTAAGGCAGGTTGACTTGGGAATATGCTTTAGGAAGATGGGGTTAATGCTAAGCTTAAGGTTAGGGCTGATACACCGGAAGATGAGATTACTGGACTCCTCTGTCATACCTTTGTCTTGATATATATTTATCCCTATATCATACTGGAATATGTGTGCTTTATTTCAGAAGGAGAACGTAAGCACGCACCCGAAAGGAAGGTGAGGATTAAACATATTGATCAAGTGATACTTGTCACTTCATTGACTTAGATTTTTTCTTCTTTTGGCCCTAAGTTAACCAGACCTAATTTACACATTTAATAGTTAGTACTTGATAAATATATTTTGTATGTCCCCCATGCTTTCACAAGGTATTCGTTGAAAGTTCAGATTAAGCACCCTGTGATTCAGTTAGGGTCAATTTGTGGGTTAGGGTTTGAATACTGGATGTTTGCTACAGTGCCATCTCTACTTCAGGGAGAGTCCGATGTTCGTGTCTAACTGGGGTTGTGTTTTATTGCTGAAGGGCAATTTCAATTCTAAAGCAAAGTGGACGTGACGAGAAATTATATTCATCAACCGACACTTGTCACTTTATTGTCACAGATTTCTGCAACATGCTACTGTAACCTATTTGGACGTCAGTGAAACGCTCTCGATTAAATTATTGACAAAAATGATGCGCATACCTATTCATCCTTTGATACCGGATTTTCCGCTATTTAAAATTCGACAGGCACCCTGCGTGGCTAATGTTTATCCCAAATATTTGCACGTTACCCTTTATTGTACTACACAAAGGAGTTATAGATTTGATTGCGGAATTCTGCTGGTGGTTTGTTGACTATTGTTCCAACATTTTCGATATGCCAAACTAAATTGCTCTTTGACGACACGGGAGGATCTTATCGATTGTTTAATTTCTGTCTTCCTGTTGTTAGGGTTTTACAAAAGTGTGATTTGTACTATAAGATTTAGCACGTTCATCAATCATCAACTTTTTGCAGTCAAATGTGCTAACGAGAATTGTTTTTCGTGTGCCGTTCATACAGACATGAACATGAACAATGTTCCGCAACTTTGATCAGCCGTAGATAAAGGATGGAGACAAAAAATGATGAGTGGATGTTTTTTATAAAGAATATGACCACACAATTTCTGGACATTTGAACACCTAGGGAAGCCCCTCGTAAGATACAATAAGAGTTCTGATAGAACCAAACAGATGAGTCTCAGAAAGCAGCTGACGACGAAAAGATACGATGCCATGAACAAGAGATGCAGTGGCCTGATTCGCACAAAATGGGTATGACCACAAGCCTATAGTCTTGAAGTTAGAAGAAGTGAAGTCATTTTCTGTATTTGTCCGACGTTTCGAACTCTTCCGCGAGTTCATTGCCAAGGAATAAAAAACGTACAGCTCACAGTGTCATTAAGTTATTTCCGCTGAGATTGACCTCAGCCCTTGATCTGCTCGCGCAACGCGACGTAGGCCTCAGGAAGCTAGGCATGCCTGTTAATGGAGCCCGCGCGTGAATGCCAGGCTTCCTGCAGCAGGCGTGAAGTTTGGTCGTCTGACCTACCCAGTATTCGCACGTTTTCGAAGTCGAAGCTGAGCCCTGGCTTGGATGCGTGGGCGGCCACCAGGGAATTCTTGTCGTTCCGTTGCACGGCGAGGTCATGCTGGTGCATCCTCGTGAGGACCCGTTTGCCGGTTTCACCAACATAATTGGCTTGATCACAAAGGCAGTCAATACGGTAAATGACACCGGACTTTTCATTAAAGGGAACTGGGTCCTTGGGCCGCATAAGTTGCCTGCGGATTGTTGCTTCCGGTCTGTGAGCAACGCCAATCCTAAATTCGCTCACCAGTCGAGCGAATTCTTCAGAAACACCAACAATATACGGTATTGCTCGCCAGCGTGTCAGTTCTGGCTGTCCTGTTTGTTTACTTCGTTTGGCTCCTCACCTGCATTTTTCGACGAAGGCGCCAGGATATCCATTCATTGTGAAGAGTTTCTTGAGATACTGGACCTCGGCCATCTTGTCGGCTGGTTCGCTGCAGTGACTTTCTACACGAAGATAGAGCATTCGCATGCAGCTACGTTTGTGCGAAACGGGATGGTTACTGAGGTAACTCAGGATGCGAGAGGTATTCGTCGCCTTCCTGTAAACTGTTGTTTTGACTTCCCCACCGTCTTTTCTGCACACCAGCACGTCGAGGAACGGCGACTGGCTATCTTTTTTTGCTCCATCATGAACTGGATGTCGGGGAAGATCGAGTTCAGATTCTCTGTGAAATCCTCAATCTTGGCTAGATGAATGATGAAAAAGGTGTCATCAACATACCGAACCCACAATCGTGGTCGATAATGTTCGAAAGTCAGTGCCTCCAGTCGTTGTAGTACTGCTTCGGTGATCAGGCCAGATAACGGCAACCCCATTGGTGTACCTTTTACTTGTTCATACACCGTTCCACTGAAGGTGAAAAAGGTGGTCAAACAGTGATTCAGGAGTCCAATAAGATGCTCTATTTTTAGCTTGGAGTCCGTCTCGTTGTACTTCTCTTCTAACAGGGTTTGGTTGGTTTCAATCGCAAGATGTTGCGGTATTGAGGTAAAAAGTGAGGTCACATCGAAAGATACCATCAATTCGTCGGATTTTAGTTGGATACCCTGTAGCTTTTGGATGAATTGTTCAGCTGAGCTGATAACCGTTGCAGAGCCCTGGGTTAGTAATTTGAGATGTTGAAACAACCACTTGGATAGACCAAATGTTGGCGTGCCTCTGAGGGAAACGATCGGTCGTAGGGGTATTCATGGTTTGTGGACCTTGGGAAGGCCAAATAATCTTGGGAGCGCGTAATCCTTTGGTTTTATCTTTTGCCAGTCAAACTCTGTTATGGTTTTTGACTTCCGAAGGCTCTTCAGATCCTTCTTGATTCTGCTTATTAGCGTCTTTATCGCGTCACCTTCCCGAGACACGTAGGCAGTCCTATCGCCAAAAAGGATCTCGACTTTGTTGACGTAGTCCTCCTTGTTTAGAATGACCGTCGACCGCCCTTTGTCAGCTTTCTGTTTTTGAGAGCGTCTTGCTTTTTTTGTGGGACATCAGTCTGAAGGATATTCGCTGTCGTAGGAGATTTCAGCTTTCTTCTGGAATTGGAGCCTCACGATTGATGGATTCTGCAGCCGCAATGAAGTCGACCATATCGGCATACATGGTATTGAAGCAAGCGTCATAGCAAAGGACTCTTGTCTGCTCTGCTGTGAGTTGTTTGGAGGGTAGATTGTGTACGATATTGGTATGGCAGAGGTTGGCATTCTTTTCACTCAATGTGGCAAAGTTCTGCGTCAGTTTGACGTCACGTGCATCACGAATGCGTCTGGCGTTGAAAGATATTGTATGATGAAGATCGTTTGTCAGCACTTCTCCAAGGATTGTTGAGCACTTGGCTTGTTCCTCTTCGATTGCTGGATTGTACTTGCGCAAACGAAGGTGACAGTCCTGGATAAGCACCCGAATCATTCTGCGTCCGTTTTGCAGGGCCGTTCGTCGACCTAGCTCAGTGTTGACAGGAGATTTGTAGGAGAGGCATTTCGGCAGTGTTTGAGCCCAACCACCTATGTAGGAACCTCAGTTGAGCGTACGTGGAGGCCTGTTGACAGGAAAAGGATTCCCAATGACGTGCTGATTTAAGTGCTTCGCGCCCGAACATATTCTTAATGGTCGAGAATATGCGAGGCCCAGGTAACTGGATAGAAAAAGTTAAGTCTTTCTCTGGGACCAGGAGTGTATTTGTTCGACATTTCGAATTCTCCCGCGAGCTCATTATCAAAGAATGAAACACGTACAGCCACAGTGTAATTAAGTCGGTTCTGCGGAGATTGACCTCTGTCCTTGACCTCTGCCCTCGATCTGCTCGCGCAACGCGAGGTAGGCCTCAGGGAGCTCGACATGCCTGTTAATTGAGCCCGCGCCTGAATGCCAGGCGATGGAGGATGATTGGGGGATGGAGGGATTCAGTGCCTGCGCCCGCACAGAGTTCACACCGCCTAGCTCGCAATGGTCTGATGGCGTGCTTTGGTGGCTGCAAAATTGCTTGCGTCAACTGCCTGTGTGAGCGTAGTGAATTAAAGCAGGGGAGGCTGTTTTTTCATCATCATTGACGAGACAGGCTATCAGACTGCTGTATGAAAAAACAAACAATGGAATATGGCATTCAGTGCAACGCCCCCTACAGTTCCATTGCATTTGTTAGTATGGACTGCATGGTAATTCGCAAACGATTCAAGCTTATTACAGTCCTAATCCAGAGAAGTCACGTACTACAGGACGGTGGTTCAAAGGGCATTGACGGGGGCATGCTTAAATCGAGTGGTTACTCAGGCAGAGGACATCTGCTGACGGCATGTGTAACTCAGCTCACACCATCGCCATCTTCGGTTTACACGTGCCATCTATGGGTGTTTGTGGATTAAACGACAACACTTGCGCCTTTTGAGGACCATGGCTACAAACCAGAGCACGTACCCACCACTCTTAAGTTTCCTTTAATCTATGTTTTGGTTCAGGCCAAGACCACGACCAAGACAACCAGACGTCAGAAATTTGAGCTTTACCCTAGTTAGCCTCCCAAATTGAAAGATTTTACCTTCGATTTGGTCTGCCTCGACGACGATACAATAGCCGACAGGGAATATATAGTTTGTAGATGCTGTCGAAGATTACTTACTTTGTCACTTTAAAATGCCGAAAAATATATCTGTTAGCAGAAAACACATCATTATATGGCCTAGGAAAGACTTCAAGCGCTCTTAACTATTTTGAGAACTGAAATACCTGAGAAACGACAGCAGACTCACAGTTTCGTGGTTTTGAAAAAAAAACAATGCTAATAATACGTTTAGCAAATTCACCTACAAGTGAAATTGAATGTGCGTACACCCCTCAGAAGTGCAAGGCTAGTACAAGAGGAAACATTATTATCTTAAAACAGTTGGATTAATGCTCTTCTTTCAGTTTAAAACCTAGCCCACAGGCCAACGGCCTCGAGAATCAATGGTAAATTGTTGGACTTGAAAACGCTTAGTGATCAGAGAATCGAGGTTTGGGTTTCAGAATAACCGGTTGAGGGCAGCTAATGAGCTGGCAGTGGCCATACCATTCTCCTCCTTCAAAAGACCGATTAACATTCATTTAAAAAATGTTTCGATAGGAGAAGCTGTCCGCTTAGGTAAATAGCTATAGAGGACGGTAACAGGATAAGTTTATTTCTAGGCGTCATACTGGATCTTTCATTTCTTTTCAGTATGGATTTCTAGCTACTTTTTGTATACGTACAGTGAGTGTAAAAACGAAATAAAATGTGTTTAAAAACGAAATAAAAGTCATTTTGCGGGAAGTCAGCACATTCGGCGTGCCCCCAAACTATTATTACAGCAAACTTAGAATCATAAGTAAAAAAAGTCAGAGTTTGGTTGAGAAATTACTATTTACTAGCATAAGAGAATTTAATTTTCACAAAAATCTGCAAATTCAGGTAAAGGCAATATTAAAAGTCACTGGTCCAATGTGAAATATAAATGTGTTTAAGGCATGGGAATGGAAAAGAATGGCAAGTTAATCCAGAATTAGTATAAATACACAATTTGTATGAATTAAACTGTTTCCAATAAAATTGTAACTTGCATTAAATGTGTCAGAAATGGATGTGGTCACCTTCCCTACATTTTTTCCCAATGTGGATACTTCGTAAAAATTTCCATTTTTAATGCACGAAAAGATTATTGTGTGTTTTGCATCAATTTCCATTGACAATTGCAAAAAAATGTTCTGTGGAAATCATATCTCGGCTGTTGCGTGGAATAAAAATAGATTGACCACCACACACGGATAGGATGGCTGTTTACTGAAAAGTTAGATTATGGATGTACTTATAATCAAATTCATACCATCTTAGGTATATTAAAATAGAGCTTCGTTTGCCAATTTAAAAAAAAAACTTATTTCGAGATTTTGAGTGCGAGGACCAGCATTCTATTTTCGAAATTCTGCTGAATACTTCATTAATTTCACTGTTTTGATTTGTTTGTCCATAAATACCGATGACCTTCAACCTATTTACCGAAAATTTAGAAATTAGAAAAATTTGCGAAAATTCCCATTAAAAATTCAGAAGATGAATTGGCGAACATACGTTTGTTTACGATAATTCTCATCAGGCCTTTACATTTATAGGGTAATTAAGTAAATTGACTATGCAGGTTAGTAGAAAACAGGAAGGACGGTTGTCAGGGGAGGGAGGAATGGGGGGTCAAAACGGGGTCAACATTTGATTCGCGTTAGGGGGAGTTGGTAGTCGGTTGAGGTGTTAAGCCGCTGGCTGTTGGATTAGCAGCTTTTGACCATGGTAACTGTGGTGCCGCCACGAAATTCTTTTGGGCGCAAAGGATGGGTCGGCGTAGCCTGATTGCGGCCGCTTCTGCCGTAGCCAAGAGACGCTGTCCAAGAAATTTTGAGTAGCTTGAGGGTACTTTGAAGATAACTCGGAAGGCCTCTTTGGCATCCACACGATGGTCAGAGTCTACCAGATGCGCTAGAATGGAACTGTTAACACCCTTTAGTTGACCCTTTCCTAACCATGCTGGGATGTGTTCTCGGACTCTTTTGGACAAACGCCGACTCGTGCGACCAATATATCCCACCCCACAGGAACAGGTAAATGAATATGTGCACATGGATGTGGTCTGGGCTGGCAATTTGTCCTTGATCTCTCCGTATAGGATGGGAGCGGTGGAGAAGAGTACGTGGGCGTTGGCTGCTAAGAAGGTGGTTGCTACAGCTTGACTCAGGCGCCTCCTTAGAAGTTTGCTTGGCCCGTCCCCTTGAAATGGGACCCTGATAAATATTCGCTTCTTCTCTGCTGTTAGCATTGCAGGTTTTGATGGCCTTTCAGTCATGTGCTTAGCGATAAAACGACTGGGGTACCCATTTTGTCGAAATACACATTCAACAATCCTCAGCTCCTCTTCTATGCTATCATTCGAGCAGATCCTTTTCACCCTTTGCGTCAAACATCGTACTAAATTACGTTTGAAGTTAAACGGTACGAAGCTAGCAAAATGGATGTATTGCCCGGACCACGTCTTCTTACGATATAACTTCCGTTGAATGCTCCCATCAGCCCTTCTACTCAGTAATACATCAAGGAATGGGAGTGATCCAGATTCTTCTACTTCTACTGTAAATTTGATAGATGGATGCACCTGATTCACTTTGTTCATTAGAGCTGAAAAATCGGTTTGGTCTGATGCAACAGCAAATATGTCATCTACGTAACGTTTATAGTACATCAGATTATTAATCTGGTGGCTAAGTTGCGTAGCCACTAGTTTGCCCATGAATATATTTGCTAGAAGCGGACCCAGGGGTGAGCCCATAGCTACTCCGTCTAATTGCCTGTACATCTTGTTGTCGAAAAGGAACTGTACATTCAAGGTAAATTTTAGTAGCAATTCCCTGAGTGCATTTACTGGCACTCCTATGTCCAGGTGATTTGAGCTAATGAAGTCACTGATGTAATCTACTGTTTCTGTGACCGGCACGTTTGTGAACAGGGAGGAGGCATCCAGTGAAAACATCACTGTCCCGTTCAGGTCAAGCTCTTTCCCACCGTCTACGAATTCGAAGGTGTCTCGGAGACTGTATGGGGCTAGTTGACTCTGTATGGGTTTCAGTTTGTCCATCTATCAAATTTACAGTAGAAGTAGAAGAATCTGGATCACTCCCATTCCTTGATGTATTACTGAGTAGAAGGGCTGATGGGAGCATTCAACGGAAGTTATATCGTAAGAAGACGTGGTCCGGGCAATACATCCATTTTGCTAGCTTCGTACCGTTTAACTTCAAACGTAATTTAGTACGATGTTTGACGCAAAGGGTGAAAAGGATCTGCTCGAATGATAGCATAGAAGAGGAGCTGAGGATTGTTGAATGTGTATTTCGACAAAATGGGTACCCCAGTCGTTTTATCGCTAAGCACATGACTGAAAGGCCATCAAAACCTGCAATGCTAACAGCAGAGAAGAAGCGAATATTTATCAGGGTCCCATTTCAAGGGGACGGACCAAGCAAACTTCTAAGGAGGCGCCTGAGTCAAGCTGTAGCAACCACCTTCCCAGCAGCCAACGTCCACGTACTCTTCTCCACCGCTCCCATCCTATACGGAGAGATCAAGGACAAATTGCCAGCCCAGACCACATCCATGTGCACATATTCATTTACCTGTTCCTGTGGGGTGGGATATATTGGTCGCACGAGTCGGCGTTTGTCCAAAAGAGTCCGAGAACACATCCCAGCATGGTTAGGAAAGGGTCAACTAAAGGGTGTTAACAGTTCCATTCTAGCGCATCTGGTAGACTCTGACCATCGTGTGGATGCCAAAGAGGCCTTCCGAGTTATCTTCAAAGTACCCTCAAGCTACTCAAAATTTCTTGGACAGCGTCTCTTGGCTACGGCAGAAGCGGCCGCAATCAGGCTACGCCGACCCATCCTTTGCGCCCAAAAGAATTTCGTGGCGGCACCACAGTTACCATGGTCAAAAGCTGCTAATCCAACAGCCAGCGGCTTAACACCTCAACCGACTACCAACTCCCCCTAACGCGAATCAAATGTTGACCCCGTTTTGACCCCCCATTCCTCCCTCCCCTGACAACCGTCCTTCCTGTTTTCTACTAACCTGCATAGTCAATTTACTTAATTACCCTATAAATGTAAAGGCCTGATGAGAATTATCGTAAACAAACGTATGTTCGCCAATTCATCTTCTGAATTTTTAATGGGAATTTTCGCAAATTTTTCTAATTTCTAAATTTTCGGTAAATAGGTTGAAGGTCATCGGTATTTATGGACAAACAAATCAAAACAGTGAAATTAATGAAGTATTCAGCAGAATTTCGAAAATAGAATGCTGGTCCTCGCACTCAAAATCTCGAAATAAGTTTTTTTTTTAAATTGGCAAACGAAGCTCTATTTTAATATACCTAAGATGGTATGAATTTGATTATAAGTACATCCATAATCTAACTTTTCAGTAAACAGCCATCCTATCCGTGTGTGGTGGTCAATCTATTTTTATTCCACGCAACAGCCGAGATATGATTTCCACAGAACATTTTTTTGCAATTGTCAATGGAAATTGATGCAAAACACACAATAATCTTTTCGTGCATTAAAAATGGAAATTTTTACGAAGTATCCACATTGGGAAAAAATGTAGGGAAGGTGACCACATCCATTTCTGACACATTTAATGCAAGTTACAATTTTATTGGAAACAGTTTAATTCATACAAATTGTGTATTTATACTAATTCTGGATTAACTTGCCATTCTTTTCCATTCCCATGCCTTAAACACATTTATATTTCACATTGGACCAGTGACTTTTAATATTGCCTTTACCTGAATTTGCAGATTTTTGTGAAAATTAAATTCTCTTATGCTAGTAAATAGTAATTTCTCAACCAAACTCTGACTTTTTTTACTTATGATTCTAAGTTTGCTGTAATAATAGTTTGGGGGCACGCCGAATGTGCTGACTTCCCGCAAAATGACTTTTATTTCGTTTTTAAACACATTTTATTTCGTTTTTACACTCACTGTACGTATACAAAAAGTAGCTAGAAATCCATACTGAAAAGAAATGAAAGATCCAGTATGACGCCTAGAAATAAACTTATCCTGTTACCGTCCTCTATAGCTATTTACCTAAGCGGACAGCTTCTCCTATCGAAACATTTTTTAAATGAATGTTAATCGGTCTTTTGAAGGAGGAGAATGGTATGGCCACTGCCAGCTCATTAGCTGCCCTCAACCGGTTATTCTGAAACCCAAACCTCGATTCTCTGATCACTAAGCGTTTTCAAGTCCAACAATTTACCATTGATTCTCGAGGCCGTTGGCCTGTGGGCTAGGTTTTAAACTGAAAGAAGAGCATTAATCCAACTGTTTTAAGATAATAATGTTTCCTCTTGTACTAGCCTTGCACTTCTGAGGGGTGTACGCACATTCAATTTCACTTGTAGGTGAATTTGCTAAATGTATTATTAGCATTGTTTTTTTTCAAAACTACGAAACTGTGAGTCTGCTGTCGTTTCTCTGGTATTTCAGTTCTCAAAATAGCTTAGAGCGCTTGAAGTCTTTCCTAGGCCATATAATGATGTGTTTTCTGCTAACAGATATATTTTTCAGCATTTAAAAGTGACAAAGTAAGTAATCTTCGACAACATCTGCAAACTATATATTCCCTGTCGGCTATTGTATCGTCGTCGAGGCAGACCAAATCGAAGGTAAAATCTTTCAATTTGGGAGGCTAACTAGGGTAAAGCTCAAATTTCTGACGTCTGGTTGTCTTGGTCATGGTCTTGGCCTGAACCAAAACATAGATTAAAGGAAACTTAAGAGTGGTGGGTACGTGCTCTGGTTTGTAGCCATGGTCCTCAAAAGGCGCAAGTGTTGTCGTTTAATCCACAAAAACCCATAGATGGCACGTGTAAACCGAAGATGGCGATGGTGTGAGCTGACTTACACATGCCGTCAGCAGATGTCCTCTGCCCGAGAAACCACTCAATTTAAGCATGCCCCCGTCAATGCCCTTTGAACCACCGTCCTGTAGTACTTGGCTTCTCTGGATTAGGACTGTAATTAGCTTGAATCGTTAGCGAATTACCATGCAGTCCATACTAACAAATGCAATGGAACTGTAGGGGGCGTTGCACTAAATGCCATATTCCATTGTTTGTTTTTTTCATACAGCAGTCTGATAGCCTGTCTCGCTCAATGATGATGAAAGAACAGCCTCCCCCTGCTTTAATTCACTACGCCCACACAGGCAGTTGCCGCACGCAATTTTGCAGCCACCAAAGCACGCCATCAGACCATTGCGAGCTAGGCGGTGTGAACTCTGTGCGGGCGCAGGCAGTGAATCCCTCCATCCCCCTTCATCCATCCTCCATCGCCTGGCATTCAGGTGCGGGCTCAATTAACAGGCATGTCGGGCTTCCTGAGGCCTACCTCACGTTGCGCGAGCAGATCGAGGGCAGAGGTCAATCGCCGCAGAACCGACTAAATTACACTGTGGCTGTACGTTTTTCATTCGTTGACAATGAGCTCGCGGGAGAATTCGAAACGTCGGACAAATACACTCCTGGTCCCAGAGAAAGACTTAACTTTTTCTATCCAGTTACCTGGGCCTCGCATATTCTCGACCATTCAGAATATGTTCGGGCGCGAAGCGCTTAAATGAGCACGTCGTTGGGAATCCTTTTCCTGTCAACAGGCCTCCACGTACGCTCAACTGAAATGCCTCTCCTACAAATCTCCTGTCAACACTGAGCTAGGTCGACGAACGGCCCTGCAAAACGGACGCAGAATGATTCGGTTGCTAATCCAGGACTGTCACCTTCGTTTGCGCAAGTACAAACCAGCAATCGAAGAGGAACAAGCCAAGTGCTAACAATCCTTGGAGAGGTGCTGACAAACGATTTCATCATACAATATCTTTCAACGCCAGACGCATTTGTGATGCACGTGACGTCAAACTGACGCAGAACTTTGCCACATTGAGTGAAAAGAATGCCAACCTCTGCCATACCAATATCGTACACAATCTACCCTCCAAACAACTCACAGCAGAGCAGACAAGAGTCCTGGGCTATGACGCTTGCTTCAATACCATGTATGCCGATATGGTCAACTTCATTGCGGCTGCAGAATCCATCATTCGTGAGGCTCCAATTCCAGAAAAAAACTGAAATCTCCTACGACAGCGAACATCCTTCAGACTGATGTCCCACAAAAAAAGCAAGACGCTCTCAAAAACAGAAAGCGAGGCACTACAGACACTAAAGGCCGAAAAAACATTGTCATACTACCAGCTGACAAAGGGCGGTCAACGGTCATTCTAAACAAGGAGGACTACGTCAACAAAGTCGAGATCCTTTTTGGCGATAGGACTGCCTACGTGTCTCGGGAAGGTGACGCGATGAAGACGCTAATAAGCAGAATCAAGAAGGATCTGAAAAGCCTTCGAAAGTCAAAAACCATAACAGAGTTTGACTGGCAAAAGATAAAACCGAAGGATGCCGCGCTTTCAAGATAATTTGGCCTTCCCAAGGTCCACAAACCATGAATCCCCCTACGACCGATCATTTCCCTCAGAGGCACGCCAACATTTGGTCTATCCGATTGGTTGTTTCAACATCTCAAATTACTAACCCAGGGCTCTGCAACGGCTGTCAGCTCAGCTGAACAATTCATCCAAAAGCTACAGGGTATCCAACTAAAGTCCGACGAAGTGATGGTATCTTTCGATGTGACCTCACTTTTCACCTCAATACCACAACATCTTGCGATTGAAACCAACCAAACCCTGTTAGAAGAGAAGTACAACGAGACGGACTCCAAGCTCAAAATAGAGCATCTTATTGGACTCCTGAATCACTGTTTGACCACCTTTTTCACCTTTAGTGGAACGGTGTATGAACAAGTAAAAGGTACACCAATGGGGTCGCCGTTATCTGGCCTGATCACCGAAGCAGTTCTACAACGACTGGAGGCACTGACTTTCGAACATTATCGACCACGATTATTGGTTCAATATGTTGATGACACCTTTGTCATCATTCATCTACTCAAGATTGAGGATTTCACAGAGAATCTGAACTCGATCTTCCCCGACATCCAGTTCACGATGGAGCAAAAAAAGATAGCCAGTCGCCGTTCCTCGACGTGCTGGTGTGCAGAAAAGACGGTGGGGAAGTCAAAACAACAGTTTACATGAAGGCGACGAATACCTCTCGCATCCTGAGTTACCTCGCTAACTATCCCGTCTCGCACAAACGTAGCTGCATGCGAATGCTCTATCTTCGTGTAGAAACTCACTGCAGCGAACCAGCCGACAAGAAGGCCGAGGTCCAGTATCTCAAGAAACTCTTCACAATGAATGGATATCCTGGCGCCTTCGTCGAAAAATGCAGGCGAAGAGCCAAACGAAGTAAACAAATAGGACAGCCAGAACTGACACGCTGGCGAGCAATACCGTATATTGTTGGTGTTTCTGAAGAATTCGCTCGACTGGTGAGTGAATTTACGATTGGCGTTGCTCACAGACCGGAAGCAACAATCCGCAGGAAACTTATGCGGCCCAAGGACCCAGTACCCTTTAATGAAAAGTCCGGTGTCATTTACCGCATTGACTGCCTTTGTGGTCAAGCCAATTATGTTGGTGAAACCGGCAAACGGGTCCTCACGAGGATGCACCAGCATGACCTCGCCGTGCAACGGAACGACAAGAATTCCCTGGTGGCCGCCCACGCATCCAAGCCAGGGCACAGCTTCGACTTCGAAAACGTGCGAATACTGGGTAGGTCAGACGACCAAACTTCACGCCTGCTGCAGGAAGCCTGGCATGCATGCGCGGGCTCAATTAACAGGCATGTCAAGCTTCCTGAGGCCTACGTCGCGTTGCGCGAGCAGATCAAGGGCTGAGGTCAACCTCAGCGGAAATAACTTAATGACACTGTGAGTTGTACGTTTTTTTATTCCTTGACAATGAACTCGCAGAGAGTTCGAAACGTCGGACAAATACAGAAAATGACTTCACTTCTTCTAACTTCAAGACTATAGGCTTGTGGTCATACCCATTTTGTGCGAATGAGGCCACTGCATCTCTTGTTCATGGCATCGTATCTTTTCGTCGTCAGCTGCTTTCTGGGACTCATCTGTTTGGTTCTATCAGAACTCTTATTGTATCTTACGAGGGGCTTCTCTAGGTGTTCACATGTCCAGATTGATAACCTCGCTGTTACAGAAATTGTGTGGTCATATTCTTTATAAAAAACACCCACTCATCATTTTTTGCCTCCATCCTTTATCTACGGCTGATCAAAGTTGCGGAACATTGTCCATGTTCATGTCTGTATGAACGGCACACGAAAAACAATCCTCGTTAGCACATTTGACCGCAAAAAGTTGATGATTGATGAACGTGCTAAATCTTACAGTACAAATCGCACTTTTGTAAAATCCTAACAACAGGAAGACAGAAATTAAATAATCGATACGATCGTCCCGTGTCGTCAAAGAGCAATTTAGTTTGGCATATCGAAAATGTTGGAACAATAGTCAACAAACCACCAGCAGAATTCCGCCATCAAATCTATAACTCCTTTGTGTAGTACAAAAAAGGTAACGTGCAAATATTTGGGATAAACATTAGCCACGCAGGGTGCCTGTCCAATTTTAAATAGCAGAAAATCTGGTATCAAAGGATAAATAGGTATGTGCATCATTTGTGTCAATAATTTAATCGAGAGCATTTCACTGACGTCCAAATAGGTTACAGTAGCAAAGTGCAGAAATCTGTGACAATAAAGTGACAAGTGTCGGTTGATGAATATAATTTCTCGTCACGTCCACTGTGCTTTAGTAATGAAATTGCCCTTCAGAAATAAAACACAACCCCTGTTAGACACGAACATCGGACTTTCCCTGAAGTAGAGATGGCATTGTAGCAAACATTGAATTGAATTGAACCCGCGTGGTCTGAATTTTCGAGCAAAACCAAGGCGATTATATTTCAAGTTTTATACAGAAAGATACCGTCTTTGGACAAAAATTGAATCAAAAAACCTATTATTCTAAACAATCTTCTGTCCAATTTCCTTCGATACCCCCACTGCTCGACGAGGAACTCTTCTCCAAATCGGGCATCTCACTGGAAATATTGGCTCGGCCTACATAGTCTAATTGTCCCAATCAGTCTCGTCAGGGTTCTGAGGAGTATCCACGGACAGGCTAAGTCGTTATATTTATATACTGCTGTGTATAATTACTAGAAGACTATAATTATCTAAGTAAAGGCCACCTTATCAGTTTATATCTTGCTTTTTTCAGCCCAAATTAGTACCAGTTGGCAACTATTAGACTTCACTATCTCGGTGTATAATCGCTAGAAAACTTTATTCATATAATTAAGGACACCCTATCGTTTGTATTTTCCTTACGTCAATATACTCCCTGGTAGTAACTATTAGACTACACTTTCTCGGTTGCTGATACGTCTAGACTGACCGACGCCGCAATAGTTTATAAGTATAACGTTTGAGCTAAAGTTTTAGCATGCAGAACTTAGAAGTCCACGACCAAACTGTGGATGAAAAAAAAGCCCTTTCGGAAGCCGGCGTCTAACCCTCGACCTTCGATTTAGGAGGCGAACGTCTTAGCCGCTCGGCCACTGCGACCCAGTTTTGCGACTCACAGAAAGCTATGTGCATTAACAGGGTTAACACGATAAATTCTGCCAACGAACTCCACGACCAAACTGTCCCGTGTGACAAGCAGTGCGACATAAGAGACAAGGGTATAAACCCTACGGCCACTATGACCACCTCGCACAATTCACATAAGGGTAAGAACAGTGACACGGATGACACGCATTGCCCGACGGCATGCGAACATTGCAAACATTGCCCAAAAATATCAAAATTGGAGTCACGTATAGAGTTACTAGGGGATGTTATCACATGGTTTCTCAAGAATGGCACATTAAAGCCGCTAGATGAAACCAGTGGAAATCAGCAGCTAGAATCCGTCTTGACGGAAGTCGCTACCCGGCACCAGCCAATCGGTCCAAGCGCGATTAAAACTGAAGAGAAGCAAACACAAACAAGCCCTAATCTACCGTCCCAAGAAAGTTCAGGTTCTGGGATCATCAAAACGGCCAGGAGAAGAGGGAAGCATCTACCTGACCAACCAGTCTCACCCTCTTTACAGGTCAAAACTAGTGAAATTGCACGAAAGGGGATCGGAGAAGAGCTGGGAGAAGAAAAAGAGACAGTATTTGAACCGAGACAACTGCGGTCCGATGCACACAAAGCGATGAAAGCGAAGGAAGCCGCCGAAAAACAAACGAGGGAGCCCATACTTACAGTGCACGCCCCCACAGTTGATCAATCAGCCACCGCTGAGACGCGTTTAAACAATCTTGCCGTAGATAACAAAAACACGATTGGTTTGCCCCGTAAATTGCAGGCTGCCGCGGAGACAGCTACCAGGGAGCCCATACTTACGGTTAAGGCCCCCACAGTAGACCAATTAGCCACCGCTGAGGCCAGTTTAAACAATCTCGCCGTAAACAACAAAAACACGATTGGTTCGCCACGTAAAGTACAGGCTGCCGTCAGCAAAGACACGAAGGAAAACACGAAAGCGTTGCACCAAGAAGTGACCGACGGCGTAGAGGGGACGCAGAAAGTCACCGATAGGGGCAAAAGTTTCGCAATACCAGATCTACCGGAGTCCACTGCCAGTACTGCTATTAACGAGAAAGTGGGTGCCAGTGTCGCAGACCCGAGCCTGAAGCCCACAGTAGAAAACGAGGGCAGCACATCAACCAAAGAGTCCGGTCTCACACAAGATGGTCACAATAGCAGCACGAGAGCTGTTCACGAGCAAGCAAGCGACAGTGTCGTAGGCACGAAAAATGGCACTAAGAGAGAAGCCAGCATCATCATACAGGGATTAACGGAATCAACCGCAGCCACTCCCATGGACCGGCATTCCGCAGATGTCCAGCTCTTCCATGGCCTTATGAACAAAATGCTGGGGCCCAATGTACCATTAGAGTGCGAAAAGGCCTTCCGCCTTGGCAAACGGCCTGAGAGCCCAACTGGAACGGCACGTCCCAGACCTCTGAAAGTGGTCATGACAAGAAGCCAAGACGCCAAGCTCATTCTATCTAGGCGTTTTAAAATAAAAGACTCTGACCCGGGAGTTTTTTTTCAACAGGAGTTCTCAGCTGCAGAACGGAACAAACGTCGTCAACTTGTTTCCGAAAAGAGGGAGCGGGCCAGCAAGGGCGAACAAAACTTGGTTATTTACAACAACCAGGTGATTCAACGTCCATTGTTCTCACCTTGGATAGGTCCGTTCCGGATAACCACACAGTCGGCTCAGTAGAGGGAGGATTGAGCCCAATCGAAAAACATACAGAGGCAGAACGAAGGGGAAAAACATTTGGTTATTTAGAACAACCAAGTGATCCATCGTCCACTGTTCTCCCTCAGGAAAGGTCCTCCCCGGATGACCGCACAGTCGACCCGGAAAGGGGCGGGGAGAACCTGACTGTAACAAATTCTCGAGCAAACAGAAAGTTAACTTTCATGTACACAAATGCACAGAGTATGCTTTCAAAGCTTGACGAGCTGAAGATTCATGCCTTTGAGTTATCACCAGATATAGTTTCAATAACGGAAACTTGGCTGTCTGAACAGGTAGCCGACGGCGAGGTATCCATGCCTGGCTATCAACTGTTCAGAAAAGACAGAGAAGGTCGTCAAGGCGGTGGCGTAGCAACATACGTGAAAAATGGACTCACAGTTTTAGACAAAACGGATAAACTGGCGTGTACTTCCGAGGCCATCTGGCTGTCCATTAAAGTACCAGGTGCACCCAACCTCGAT
>JAYGXS010000001.1:36502973-36530944 GCA_036362985.1 Ligula intestinalis | reverse complement strand
TTGAAGACAAAGTCAAGATAACAATGAGGTATTTTTGACCTCTGCTGGAAATGACTAAGCTTACATTTCTATGTAAACCAGAGCAGTTTTCAATACCTTCTTTTAATTCAGGACACCCTTTTTTGAGTTTACTTGCAGCTGCAAATTCGGCCGGTAGGCATCGACTGCAAGTATCAATAAGTGTATTTACTTAACTTAAACGCTGACCCTTATTTCCAAGTATGTAGAAGCTTTCTCATGACACCGAGGTAGACCAGGTGCATGTAATCAAGTGGAAATGATCCCACCATGTCAATGGGTAAGTCCTCAAAGGGGACTTCCATTTGTGGTGACCTTTCTGTTTCCGCTCACGGAAGGTATATTTATCCCTCAAGCGACCACTAAAGGTGGTAAATACCATCCTATTGCTGGTGAACTTCTCGCTGTGACAACACCTAAAATGTAAGGTGTAAGCATTGCGTAAACTCATACCTGCCACATCCAAAAGAGCCATTGTAGGCTGACACTGGTTTCACATAAGACGGAGCTGGAGTGTCACAGACAACATTGTCCAAAACCACCCCAAAAACGCCATTTGCACCTTCTGCTGGTAGGTCAAACAATTAAAGTTCTTTCAGCTCGGACACGCAGTCTTCTAGAAACAGCTGTACAGGGTCCGGCTTACTCCAACCACAGAAAACGCCAACAACGAAAGGTTTCGAAGCTAACGGACGGCTAATGAGACAGAGTATGGGCCAAGCACATTTCCCCGAGGCGGTAAAAAGCCGCAATCCATCTATGTGAAGCTGAACGCCCACCTGGGGAATACCATTTTGCTGCCGTTTACGCAGTATATGTATGAGGCCATCTTTTAGGCCAGCATGAACGTAGTCCCCATTATTTAGGGGCTTCCTTATGCACGGCCGAGGGGTATCCAAAATGTTCTGGTATCCTTCGGAAATTCGGGGAAAGTGGTCTCCTGGAAGGCACGTAGCGTATCAACCAGGTCCCTCAAAATGCGACGAGTAATTTCCGACGCACGCAAAACACTCTAATTGCATGTAGAAATGAGCCTTTAGCCACAGATGTGGGCTTATCAAGGTCTCCTGAATCTTAATTAAACATATAACTGATACACCAAAATATCCACCAGAAGGTATAGCTGCGGTAAAAACAGGCATCTCTGGTTCCGGATCCGAGGATTCCCGAGATTCATCGGCAACAACAGCAGACGTTGAAGGCACCGTTGTCACCTCATCTGGAAAAGCGTCTCAATATGCCCGTTTTCTACGCTGGATACGCTTATAAATGGTGCTCCGATGGTATCCGAGATAAAAGCGCTCCATATTTATGAATAACTGATGCTTAAAAACATAAAAATTAGGCAATCTTCTACGTCGCGTACGGCCCGAGATACAAATTTAAGAATTCCTCTAGAGTGAACATTGTACCGGAATAATCACCTAAAATTATATAAATAGATATATTAAAAACAGTAAATTTTACGTACCAGAGCTATTTATCACGCGAGAACTCGTGGAGCAGAATACAGCCGTAAACACGCAGGACCACCTTGTTGAAGGAGAAGGACCACCTTGTTGGCTAACAAACAAAGTTACTGTTTTATGTATGTCTTATCAGTTGATGCACTGAATGTAAAATACCGCGAAATTACATTAAAAATAAATAAAAATAGCTTTTTTACATTCTAAAATATGACAAAAGTACTTAGATAGCCTTCTGGGTCTGTCAACAGCATTTAAAAAATTAAGGGTAACCGAATAATAACAATGTCTGAACCATTATCCTCGCTTATCCCCGCCTAGCCTCGTCTATCCCCGTCTCTATCCCCGCCCTACCCGGGGATTGTGCTGGCAGGGAGAACAGAGTGACCCAAAATATCCTCCAGTATTCGAAAACATGATAATCTTTTGCGTGTTCCGTTCCAAGTTTTGATATATTTGATTTTCTTCTACATTTTGACAACATTTGGATGGAGTTAGTTAACAATCTCAATAAGAAAACATATGATAATCCATGACTTTGATGTAGAGTCAAATAGGCCTACTAATTTGGGCGTAGTAAAACACATTTTGGTCTCTTGTAAGATTATTACTTATCTTCAGGGCACAAGACGTAACAGATTTGTAGAGTCAACATTTTTTAACATAATTCATGGACCTTTTTTCGACTCTAGTGCTGGATCTCGTACGTATACTTACCTTAATTTCTTGAACACAAAACCAAATGTTCCGTTCGGTAAACAGGTATAATTAAAATGTTCCTGCACTTCATAAATGTTCTTTTATAGTCCAACGTAAACAAACAAGAAGCTTGTTTCTGCAGCGTTTTGATAGCGTAAGAAATTCCTTTGATATCAACAAACGCCGAATTTTGCCAATGTTTTCCTTTATTTTCTCCAAGTATACGGAGCTGAACGACATTCAAGCCTAGTAAACAGCATTTTGCGCTTAAAGTCAACCCAGAGAACTAAATAAACAAGCTCAACTTTGTGTTAATTACCCAATCCCCAAACTTTTATCAGATATGTGATCTTCTGTGCGTACAAGGGTGGATAAGAGAAATAATATCAAACAATTAAGGTTCTTTTTAATTGCAAAGGATGTTTTGGGAACTGATTATCTGAATTTTAAATCAATATTCCTGGCTCCGAAGTAAGGCCTGGCGGGTGATATCAATGTCAGGAAAACGCCCTTCTTAACTGCCCAGAAGCCTTCAATCTGCTCTTAGCAATCGCCGTTACCATTTATTTCGCAACTAAGGACCGTTAGCAGGCTGCTAGAACATTAAAATTAGTGCATCATGAAGCACTTTTGGGCGGTATTCTGAGAGTTAGCTGCAAGTACTTACAACATCACAGTAGTGCGAGAATGTGCCCGTTTTAGAGATCTTGTTTAAATGGACGGAATTATGTTAAGGGGTTGGCAAAATACTGAGAGATCTCTCATTTCTGTTACTAAGTAAATTTCTCAGGGTAAATAAGTCAGGTAAAATACACAGAAAACCAGACACCAGTCAACTCTCCTTGAAATAAAGTAGTTATAGTCAGTTCGTTATTTCCCATCGTATGACTGACGCCATCGTTCGTTTAAAAACGAATTAAGCTGTGAGCCTGTGCGCACGATATATATTCTCTTTGCATATTTCCAAGCAGACTCACCCATTTTTTACATATACTCATGAAAAATTACTGGATTCTTGGCATGTTCTCGTCGATGCATGACCCAGGAATGACTTTGTATTCTCTTTCAATTGCCTTGATACTACATTGGGCCCTATATTTGCTTGCAACAGGGAAACGTGGTATGGACCATTTTTGCATGTCTGTTAG
Source organism: Ligula intestinalis (assembly GCA_036362985.1). Taxonomy (NCBI): domain Eukaryota; kingdom Metazoa; phylum Platyhelminthes; class Cestoda; order Diphyllobothriidea; family Diphyllobothriidae; genus Ligula; species Ligula intestinalis. The sequence continues at coordinate 36,527,613 of JAYGXS010000001.1, read as the reverse complement.
TTCATCTGTCCCGAACAACCATATGTACCGTGTGCTTAACGAAACTGTCGCTGACTTGTATTGCTGTGGGTAACAGTAATGACAGATTTATGATGAATTCACTAACTCTATCTCCTCATAATCTCAAACACATGCGTTCGATTTCTTGACACAATCAAGAGGTCAGCAAGTGGGGTCGTGTACAGATGGCATGAGAAAAAACTTTCGTCTAGACGTTTTATGCGCGCAAACGTTTGGGTTTTTAGTGCACTGTTATAGACTGCACCATTAAAGATTACTTATATTGCAATTTTAGGAGCAGAGGAAGTGGAATCGCACGCTCGACGCCCCTTCAAACACCAGTTTACTGTTCAAGACGATCAGAAAAATGACCAAAACTCCTACTCAAGACACCAGAATTCAAAATAAGGAAATAAATGGTGGGATTTCACGCGCAGCAGAGGAACACACGGAGAAGCCGAAGAGCAAACTTTTTAAGGCAGGCAGGTGTGGAGGCCTTTATACTGTGTTCTAGTTACAACATAGCTAAAAAGATCAGATATTTATAAGGAAAGGTGAGAAAGGTTTTTTAGATACCTATGTATTGAAAGCAAGCAGCCATCGGAGTATTTAAAATAGTAATTATAAACGAGCACTTACCTAATGCGAGTAGAGTTATTATGTGTAATTTTAGTGCGAAGAGTAGACGCTACGGTTCGCGTTCGTAAAAGCTAGTAGATGGTAAGCTCTGCAATATATTTGCTTGCCTATCTCACTCAACCGCATGAATTAAGCAAGAGAATTCAGCCCGAGGTTTTTCCAAAAAAGTCTTCATTTCCCGAAACCAATACACATTCTCATACTTGCATTTACCTGGTTCTCTGAAAATATAGAGTTAGAACTTTTGTGGCTTGTATTTATCTTCGTTCTTTTTAAAACCCCCATAAAAATGTTCGGCTCCGCAGCGTTTAATAGCCTAGAGAAGTCCTTAGGTATTAAAAGGTTGGTTTTGGCCCGCGTTTGTCAACACATTGTTTTTCAATACGCTGGTAGGAGCGAACGTTTTTCGAGTAAACAGTATTTGGCGCATGAAGCCAATTCAGTGAATAGAAGAAACAACGGTACATGTGTGTTTAACCAACCCCTCCAATTTCTACATATTATGGGGCAGAAACTTTAAAGTACTTCAGGGACGTCTCAATATCGCCTGAGCGCATCGCTGCGGCACCATGTGTGGGAAATGCACACGGATCTAATGCTACAAAGCGCAGTGGGGTAATGAAAAACCAAAAAAGGCTTAATCTCAAAGAGAAATATAATGTTGTGTATCTAATTCCCAGTTCTAAGCTGACCTTGCAATTACACAGGTCAATAGGCTTGGACCGCGTATGCGCGAGCATAAACTGACTGTACGCTTGGGTGACTAATTATTGCAAGTTGCAGCTCACACCTACGAAAAAGGCCAGGAGTTCAACTTCGAAGGCGTTAAGATTCTCGCCCATGCGGAAATTAGACAAACCAAGAATCGGTTGGTCAATGGATGGGAAATCATCAAGCCGATGTATCTAATTGGTGCCAGCATACACTGTCCTGCGCTAGCAAGTACAAACGTGCGTCAGATAAAGTTGCATGGCTTACACTCCTTATAATTTTCGCATGGTATTATCGAGCAGGAGAGACTCCTTTACAAAGTTGAAAACTCAGAACAATCACCAAACTATTCAGGTGCTCATTCAATCTTCTAATGTACTTTTATGTGACGTTGCGAGTGGGAAACTTGATCAGTTTTGGGTTTGCACCTGTGTAAATTCTATGTAGAAAGTGGCTCTCATGATGACCATTCACTGTTCACCTAGTCGTCATATACTCGCTTAGCGGCTGCTTTTCTCGATAGAACTGGTATGGTATGCAGTAGCTCTGAATAAGTTTTGAAGCTAAAACCTTTAGCCTTTTTTCTGCTGGCATGATGCATTACATTTTAATCCCTTCTAATAGAGTGCTGCACAACTCATTTTAACCTTCTTTGAATTTTAAGACAAAATGCTGACCCGATGGTACAACATTGAGTGCTAACGCGGGAGTTGAAAACTACCTTGCCTATGGAAGTACCCGTCCACAAATAGTTTTAGGACAAATTCACGTAATGATTTGTTGTATTCAGCGAAAATTCCCATTTCTACGGCTGAAAAGTCGTATTAGCAAACGATCGTTTTCGGTCATTCATCGTCAGGCCAGTACATGACATGGGGAATAAACTTGGTAAATTAATTACAGTGATTATATAATCGTCAGGTTAGGGAAGGGGGGAGGAGGAGGAAAAGGGTGAGGGTTATTAAGCAGCTGAGTTTTCCCTCGTCTCCTGAACGCGGGCACCTGCGTGGGTAGGACGCTGGTTGCCATGCCCAGATGAGACAGGGAAGATGTTCTCGCGGTCCGCGGATTGAGTTCTGTATGTCAGTCGCGCAGCTTGCGTTTGACGATTCTCTGTAGCTTCATTTTCTTTGGATTCAGTAGGTGTTGGATTTCCGCGTGCAATCGGCCAAGGGAGGCCGATGGCTTGAACAAGCGCCTTTTGACAGCATAGCATGGGTTTTGCTAGCCGGATTGCCACTGCTTCTGCTGTGGCTAACACCCGTTTTTGCAGGCCTTTGGAGTAGTGCGTTGGCGTGCGGTATATGACCCAAAAGGCTTCACTCGCGTCCACTTTGTGGTTTGTATCAGTTAGGTGGGCGAGGATTGAGCTTGAGGTCGGTCTATTCTCCCCTCTGCTGAGCCAAGCTGGTATGTGCTCGTGCATTCTCTTCTCCAGACGTCGCGTTGTTTTGCCAATAAAGCCCACTCCACAGGAACAGGTGAACTAATAGATGCACATAGATGTGGCCTGAAACGGAAGTCTGTCCTTACCTCCCATTCGTAGAAGGGGAGAGTTAGTGAAGAGAACCCGCAAGTTTGCAGCCGGGAAGGCATTCATAACCGCTGTCCTCAGGCGCCTTCTTACTAGTTCACTCGTCGCATCTCCAATAAACGGCAGTCTTATAAACAGATCTTTCTTTTACGCCGTTGCAATTGCGACCTTTGGGGCACGTTGCTTGATGTTCTGAAGGATGAACTGTTCCGGATAACCGTTTTCCTGGAGTGTGTCCTTTAGTTGCTGCAATTCTACTTCCACTATTTCAGGAGAGCAGATACGGCGTATTCTGGCTGCCATTCCTTGGACTAAGTTCCATTTAACGTTAAGGGGGACGAAACTGTGAAAATTAACGTATTGCCCAGTCCAGGTTTTCTTTCTAAATAGTCGGCGTTGTATCGAGCCATCTTCTTGTCTGTGTAAGAGGACGTCTAGGAAAGCGAGTTCCTCGTTCGCCTCTGTTTCCACTGTTAATGTGAGTGCTGTGCGGGCGGTATTAAGTTTTTGGACTAGATCATCGATATCGGCGGTCTTCTTTGTCAGGCAAAAGATGTCGTCCACTATCGACCATAGAACTTAAGGTCATTGATAGTGTCTTTGAGCTTCGTTTTTCGATCTTGCCCATGAAGACATTTGACAGGAATCATCCAAGTGGTGAGCCAATGGCCACTCCGTCAATTTGCATGTATAGCCGGCCATTACAGATAAATTGTGCATTTTGTGTACAGCATGTCAGTAGATCTTTTAGCCTCTCCACTGTCATCCCTATATGGTAGTGTGTTTCCCGTATGAAGTCGCATAGATATTCTATGGTTTCAACTACCGGGACGTTGGTGAACAGTGAGGAAACATCTAATGACGGCATCATCGTTTCGCTAATATTAGCATCCTTGACAGCCTCCACGAATTCAAACGTGTCTTTCAGGCTTCTTGGGTACAAGCGGCTCTGAAGTGGTTTTAACGTTTCGGCAAGCCATTTTGCCACGGCGTGGTACGGTGAGTTTCTCATGTCCAAGGTCATACCGAGTGGCACACCTTGTTGATGGATTTTCGGGAGGCCATACATTCTTGGTATTGTAGTATCAACCGGCCTTAGTTCCTCCAGCTCCTTGTCTGATAAACGTCCTTCTTTGTGCAGCTCTTTTAGTAACTTTGTCAGTTTGTCTTCAACAGCTTCAGTCCTGTCCTTGTATTTATCGGATTGTGAAAAATTTGTGCGATTTGATAATATTTCTTCAAGTTTTGTCACATAATCTTTCTTGTCCATCAACACAATCCCTGAACCCTTGTCCGGTCTTGTAATTAATATGTTTTCATTTCGGTGCATTTCCTTGAGACTATCGAGATGAGCCTTGGTCAGGGGGCCTATGGATTTTGGAGCCTTTCTTAAGTATTGATGACAGCAATTGACAAGAGTCGATTTCAGGTAATCAATTTCCCTGGCCTCTGGGGGTTTTACGTCCGAGGTCTGACTGAAAAGACTCTCAAATTGTATTTCCAGGTCTAGCTGTTTTTGCTTCCGTTGTGGCCCGCAAACCTTAGGACCAAGAGACAATACTTCTAGGAGCGTCTTATTAAGATGTAGTGACGAAAGGTTATGCACGTATTGCTCCGGATTGTTCGGAAGCACTGTCTGTGCTTTCACGGGTTGTGGAGCGGGCTATATTGTCCGAAAAACGCGACGTCTGGAGAAGAGAATGCGCGAGCACAAACCAGTTTGGCTCAGCAGAGGGGAGAATAGACCGACCTCAAGCTGACATACAGAACTCAATCCGCGGACCGCGAGAACATCCCCCTGTCTCATCTGGGCATGGCAACCAGCGTCCTACCCGCGCAGGCGCCCGCGTTCAGGAGACGAAGGAAAACTCAGCTGCTTAATTACCCTCATTCTTTTCCTCCCCCTCCCCCCTTCCCTAACCTGTTGATTATAAAATCGCTGAAATTAATTTGTTCTATTGTCTATGAAAGAATAATCAATGGAACCGGATTCGTTGTTCAAGGAAAGCTTCCTTATTGTACTGCCGTTATTTCCGGGGCTTTTAACTCCCCTCAGAAAGTAAGGTGTGCATATGAAGAAAATTCGGTAAAAGAAGTTCTTTGGGAAAATGTTGTTTTTGAGTGAATTTTCGACACTGGCTCACCAGGTCATCATCAGATGGATGGGAATCGAACAAAACAGATTGGTTCGTTTTGTACGATCCAATTCGTCTGATGACGATTTGGTGAGCCAGTGTCGAAAATTCACTCAATTAACAACATTTTCCAAAAAGACTTCTTCTACCGAATTATACTTCTAGGGTTGCCGACTTTCCAGTTCATGAAGTAAATTGTTTGGCATTAATCAACTGTGCTGAAATCTTTAATTTTTTATGAATGATTGGATTGGAATCCATTCACTACAGTGAACTTATAACGTTATATTAAAATTCCATTAGTTATCGGGCTGCCAATTGGGATGCCAATATCTCAATAGTTTTATTTTTGTTCCGTCTAATATGTAGCTTCAGTTTAAATGGCCGTTCTTGTCGCTCATCTGCCATGAGCATCACTCCAATTCTGCTCGAGTCCCTACAGGTCAACGTCCCAAAAATGTCTACACACTTTAAATAACTGCACAATTGATGTCTACTATAACTTTTTTTAATGTAGAAATATTCAAAAGTATCATTTTAATTTTTCTCACTGCATGTTTTCAAACTGACGTCAATTTCCGCATTTTCTATACATACAGCTCGCAATACTGTGCTCTTCGGAGTAGATCATGGACAATTCTTGGGATATAACTTTTCCAATGACAATGTTGCATAATGTGAAATACAATAAAATTATACTCGTGAATATTTTCACGTTTTTGAAAAATAAATTATAGTTAAGATTATGTTTACCGTTATTTAACATGTGTATACATTTTTTTTGGACACCCCATATTTGCAATCTACGATGCTAGATCAGTAAGTCTTTATTCACTCTTTTATAATTTATTATGTGTAGGTCACGAAGGAGGTTGGAGACAGTTTTCTTCTTCGGTGAAATAAAACACGAAGAACAACACATAACACTTAAAATATTCCATGATATTCCCATGGGAACATTTGTGTAAATAATTTTCGTATCTCTCTCATTACGCGAGAACAGCAAAGAAATATCTTGCCATGTGGTAATCATCTCCAATTCTCGGATTGCGAGTTACATGGTTATCTGGACTATTGAATTGTGGACATTAGTAGCATAAACGTTTTTTTATTTTTTAAGTAACAGACGATTCCTGGCAGTAGTCAGTAAGGACATAGTTTTTTTATAATCAATGTTTAGTGCTTTTTGAGCAGCCAGTTAATACTCCACCTAGCTGTTCAATCGATACCAGGTTCACCATGAGACCGAGGTCAAAATTATAGAAACATCAGGAAATCTACTACCCATACTTGATTGTTGGATGATGCACACGAGTGCGAATACGAAATGGCAGACTAATAACACTACTGGTCCAGCAATCGTGTTTCACTTTCGAGGTCATCTATGCAATTATCGCTTCTTCAATGTAAGATGCTGTATACTTTAAGCCGGAATAGGCTGATTCTTTCTAAACAGTACTTATTATTTCGAGACAATATAATTTTTTAATGGATGATGTTCGGGTGGTCCTTTGCTAATACTGATCAAATGGAAACATAGTTAAACGTTTTCTTTTTGGCTGCTTAATATGGTTTTTCTAGCCATTTAATTGCAAGCTCCGAACAAAATCCTTTCAGAACAATCAACCACTTGTGTCTTTCAAGAGTTTAAGATGGTACTTCTCCCTTGAAAATTTCGCTTGTTGCCTAATATAGAGTCGGTGTTGAATGTCTAATGAATTCGTACGATATGCCTAAAGTCATCGAAATTTTCCATTAACAAAACTTAATGGTGATTTCGTTATCTCGACGAAAAATATCATACTTTTATCCTCGAAATGTATAAGGTTTGTCGATTATCTCCTAGTTAAAGCGTGATGCGTGTTTACTAAGTATTGATAAGAAATTAGCCGATTGTAAGACTTCCACTTTCGTTAAATTATTCAAATGCAAGTAATTTTCCTAGAGGTGTGCTTGTTTACCATTGGCATGCACGTAGTAAATTTTCAGATGAAAATTTAGTGACTTTAGCTGCCCAAAGCCAGCTGCTCTAGGTCATATTTAACCTTTTAAAACATAAAACAGCTACCATTCATAAATCATAATAATTTTTTCACAAATTACAGCTGAATATCCTGCAGATAAGGACCGATTTCATAGGAAGTATGTTTTTTATAGGTAATAAATATCTAAATGAGATTAATAAACGTGCTAACCCGGAACAAAATCTCAGGCTATTTCAGACACGCCAGGATGCCAGCGTTTTCAGCCCTTAAAAAAGCTTCTCTCCTTATAAATAGCAACTTGTGTAATGTGGCTTATTTTCTACAGATTTCCCAGATCTGACAAAAATTGCTTTACATTTTATAGAAATCATATTTTTCCTTGAACTTATTTGATTGTAAACGACATTAGTGGAGCATTTTGAACTGAGAAGAATTGTATGTTTTGTATTAAATTGCTTTCCAAATGGGGGTTTATTTTTAATGCTCTCTGCCTTTTCATCTGCTTTTAGAGTTCCTTGTCCACTAAGAAAATGCTTTAGGTAGAATAGGACACAATATCGGCATGGTCTTTAAGAAGATAATATATTGTTCCTATAATATAGCTTGTCTGTGAGTAAAAGGACAAAGATTTTTATCAAGTAGGTACAAGTTAGAATATTTTTTGTTGATTAATTTTATCAAATATAACTGTATAGATGACCACATCAAACATCTATAGAAAACAAAACACTCGCTTAATTAGTAATAATTCTTGATTGAGTGATGTTTTATCAGGATATTGAACAATAGACCATATGCTGATGTGCTTACAATATCTAAGGATAATGCAAAAAAAATCATAATTATAATTCCACTTGAATAATCACCCCTACTATGAAACACGTTTAACTAATTTGATGAATAATGTCTTAGATAGTTCGTGAACACTTGGGTGGCATCATTCCTTATTTTGAAACACAAATACATTTCACAGGACGAAAAGAAGTAAAAGTGGAAAATTTTCAGACGTTAAGCTGGTTCTTGCTGTAGAGCCTACAGTTAACATGGACAAAGATCTTTGGTGCCAGTTAATATTCCGTAGAGATTACGATAATGATCATTGGCATATTAAAACGGGTATAGTAGACAGTACGTGGTGTCAGGTGAGGAGTGGCTCCCCATTGCTAGTATTATATTTAGTTTCTGTTTTTTTTTCAATGGTCCATACAGCTTTTTGAATGATTTGGATAAGCGCAAACGACAATCATTAACCGATGCAAGTTTGTTTGGATAGAGTCGTTAGGCTTACCCGTTATTTCTTAAACATGAATAAGTTGCCCAATGTGGGCACATTTTCATGCTTCTGGTGGAAGAGAGCACAGCAGCTTCAAAAGCAGCTTATCCTCATTAAGCTCAGTCACGTATTAATTAAAATAATTAAAGAAATAACCTTTTGGAGAAAATATTTCAAGCGCTTTTTCTTGAATTTTAAAATTGCCAATACCAGCGAACATACCAGTCACAGGATACAATTTAAAGAAGATTTGATCGCAGGAAAAACTCCTATATTGGCTTAAAGTTTCGAAATCCACCACACATTCTTCATCTGAGGTGAATAAAACTGTTGTCTCAACTTTTGAATTCACTTTTTAGTATTTGAATTTTTATTTGCCCTTCAAGTTTTGCTTACCTGATATGTGCTGTTTCGTTTTTCCTGAAATATGGAACAATCATTTTCTTACAAAGGTACGGAATTCAAAGCATCTGCGAAAAATTTACACAAATTTGTTGAAGTTGAAAAAGAAAAAGAGCTTCTTCTGTCAGAAACGTATTTTCTAAAATCCTAGCATATTGCTTTAAAAAGTGCAATATATTTAAAAGTCACGTACGTTACGGACTTTAGCATACACGTGTACGTGGGGTGAACTATTTTCCTCGTCACCATCTTGTGGTTGGCGACAAATAACCGACATGGATGAACTGACATCAGTTGTTTCTAGGTGCACAGAGCTAAGCAGCCTTTCAACTGCTGACAACACAACTTGTATCCATGCAGTTACAACTGACTGACTAAAGATTTAGTCACAACTGACAGAGGCTGACGTTTGAAGCTCCTGCATTTCAATGTGGCATTGACATAGAGGTCTCAAAGTGACGAACATGTCTCATGTGGTCACATGTGCACGCAGATAGATAGCACAATGCGATGTGTGCACTATAAAACTGAAGACCCTCCTTGGTTATGGAGGTTTGTAAAATAAGTATTGTGAATTATTTAGGCAATCGTACTGTGAGCTGCTGCATTTTTTGGTAAATCTTAAACAAAGCGGCGGAGTTTACATTTATTCCAATAAGTTCCGAGGATACTCCTTTTTTCATAGGTTAATGTCATGTAGTCTATCGACAGATGCCCTAATGTTGGCTCGAGCCCAGTAAGAGGAGGTTTGCAGTTGGAAAACAATGTTTCGACTCTGTGTGCGAAGGGCCAACCGAAGGTCTACAGCATATACGAAAGGTGAATCTATAAAAACGACCTTATAAGAGTAATCAGGGGTAAGGCATCGCATGTCATATCTAAGGTACTCATCTAAATGCACAGACTAAATTGATAGGGTTCCTCAAAATCCCGCAAACACGATATTAGGTTGTGTGTGTGGCGAGACGAATACTTGCAAGGTGCGGATCGCACCTTCTTAATCGACCAGGAGGTTAACATCGTAACCATTATAATAATTACCCACGCCGGAAACAAGACGAGCCCAGAAATATATTTATGTCTTGTCCATAGATGGGAAATAACTCAATCGATATATCGATTTGGCGCCGGAATCTGCAGCCCAGCACAATCACCTGCAGACGTACGTCAATGAAATGCGATCAACTTACGACCCGAATTACGTTGACGCCGCCGGTTCCTCTGGCGATGAACTCCTACGCAAATTCAAAAATTCAGGAAAAAATCGTTCAAGGTCTTGGTCCGCCTCTTTCTCTCACTGATGCAGGCACCTTTGTATTAAGTATTTTTGCATTGACTAACATTTTTTTAGGGACGTTGACACGGTGTTTACAAATTGAGTGCTACAAGAGAGTTAGAAACCACCTTCCATATGGAAGCAGCCGTTTAAAATTTATTTTAATGGTTTTGGCAGATTTGCTTAGTTTATGTTAACCCAACTGTAAAAACCTCGCGGCTTTTGGCAGGAGTTTAACCCGCATAGTCCTGAAGGCCTTTACGCGAAGCCAATGCTCTAGCAGTTGAGTTACAAACGCCTGCCTTGCGGCGTGAATTTAAACACACTTGGGTTGAGCTTACCCACCAATCTATACAGCTTAGGAAATCATGCTTGCTGTTCCATATTGGTGAATTCAATACGAGTGGTATAGTCGGGCAGGTGAAATTGATCAAAGTGTGATTAACTTTACGGTGCAAGCAGGCGTTTATACCTCAACTGGTAGGCCACTGGCTTCGCGTAAAGGCCTTCCCTAAAATATAGGTTTGAATTCCGCCAAACGCCACGACCTTCTAACAAGTGGGTCAACTTAAATTAATTTAAAGACAAAACCGTATACCATGTCTGATGTATTTTCAATGAAAAATGATTAATGGTGACCGGATTTGTTGTTCACAAACCACTCCTATATTCTAATACGCAACGCAGCACAAACTGAGCCACTATTGTGCAGTCTTTAATGTTTCTCAGAAAGTTAAATGTTGATATGAAGGAAAATATTCAGCATCCATCGCTTGCGCTGTGATCTAATTTGCCATCAGTCTTGATATTGTAATCCATTCTATCTAGTTAATTAACAGTGCTATCTATATATTCCGTTATTTATCTGAAGGCATAGTTTAACTTGTTTCCGGTCTACAATGTAGGTTTGTTTTTCATGGCCATTTCTCGTTTTCAGTTTTTCTAAGCAACACTCAATGCATAAAAATTCACTGCAGGTGAACTTAGAAGTTTTCGATTGAGGGCGATAGGTTTTTTAGTCCTCAATCAGTCCAGTTCTATCTAGTCCGTGAAGACAGCAAACGCATATACAGGTTGTTTTTCTATTTTGGTGCACTGAAGCAAGCAAAATGCCGGTAGAAATTCTTAATCACCCCAAGGTACTTCCTAACCTTGGCACACTTTGGTATGCGATGCTGCAATGGTAACATTTGTGGGAATAGTGTTTATACCTGCATCATTTACTGAGAAATGGAAAATCCCGGTTTGCCATGTGGAACTTAGTTCTACCACTACGGCTGATGGTATCCTTAGTGAACAGACTTTATTATAAAATTTCGCAATCGCTATTCTGAATAATCCATCCCCTGACAAAAGATTGTGAAACATCAATCAAAAATTGTATGGAATTTCCAAACAAATTGTAAGTGCTTGAGACAGCCGCAGACGAAATCATGGTATCCTTTGAGGTTGTGTTTCTCTTCACGTCGATACAATTAGATACGGCAAGGCAATACACAGAAGAACCACCTAAGTCCTTAAAATATAGACTTTTGTGTATCTGTAGCGGTCCCCGACTATTTGTAACCTTGAGCATTCTCGCCTCAATTTTCTTTGATTTTCTTTAGTCTTCGAATACACCGACAACACAGCTAGGACTTTGTCCACGTGTATAAGAAGATTTAGGCTGTTACTATTCTCCGTACTATTTTACATACCATTAACATCTTATCGTTTTTCAGTTTTGTGAGATTTCACGTTTACTTACTAATTTCTGAGATCATAGTGTAACAACTCTAACCATATTGAAAACTATCTCCGACTTCACACATTTTTAACCTTCTGATATGCATTTATCTTTTTGGGCTCACAAACTATTTAATTTTGCCCTCAGAATGTCCAAATCGAATAGTCCTATCTTTGCGATCGCCGGAATCATACTTTGTCTTGTCTGAGCTTTCGGGCTCCTTCTAGAGTCCATCGTCAGCGATAAAAGGCATACACACTTTCCTGGGATGCGAACATTTGCCTCAAGTCCTACCTCTTTTAATTCGGTTACAGAATCTTTGCTTAAATTCTAGCAAAAAGCGTCAACACTTCATTTTTTCGCATTGAGGCGTTGTTTTATTCTGCACAGATAAGTGAAGTGATGGAAAAGTTTTATAAGTTGGTGGAGGCTCTTCCTTCGTCTACCTTAGCTCAGGTTCAGACCCTTATGAGCGATTGTTCAGCAAAAAAACCTTTATTTAAAAAATAAGACAGACATTTTACACCTGACCTCCGTTTCTTATCGCCAGCATCAACACGCTGTGGGGAAAGAAGAGTGGATAGGTGATCTTAAGCCACCCGTATTTATCAGTCGGATGCATTCTTTTGTTGGTGACATGACTATTGATGCGAAAATTTTCCAATATATGTTTTTGGTGCACCTGCCCTCTTTTATTCAAACAATTATGGTTGCGAAGTCAAGTTGGCAAACATATGTTTTCAGCAAATCATCATCAGGCCAGAACATTTGCAAGGTAATTAAAACTATACAGATGGACAGGGTTAAATAGTGCAGTCTAATTACAACTCATCGTTTAAGCGTCGCCCGCATGGCGGGGTCGGCGTGTAGAGGTTCGTGCGTCAGAGGAGGGGGGGAGGGGTAGGGGGGTAATTGGGTTAGGTTGTGGGGGTTGATCAGAAGGCAGATACATGGGGGGATAATTGCTGTTATTTGCGCGCAGCGAACGACTGTCACTGGGGGGTGGAGGCAAAGTGCAATCGCCACCCGGCGTCGGGGTCGGCCACGGAAGTGCAAGGGCTTCTGTCAGCTTCTTCTGACAACACAGCACCGGATTCTCTAGCCGTATAGCAACTGCTTCGGCTGTTGCAAGCACCCGTTGGCGTAGGCCCTTGGAAAAGTTGGCTGGCGTCCGGTAGACAATCTGAAAGGCTTCGTTAGTATCGACTCGATGATTGGGTCAGACGATTTCAATTTTGCAAAGCTAGCTATTATGGCTTATAAAATGATGGAGGTGGAACGTTTCTCCTCTGTGTCAAATGCTCAATATCACAGCTTTTTGATGCACCCAGCTCTGAACTACAGTTGATTCCCTATCTAACGAAATGTCACCCGATATTCTGAAATGCGTTTTCGATTCAAATATCGCATTTTCGTATGGTTATAGTAATGACAATCATACAGCCTAATCTCAATATATTCGGTCACGTCAGGATGCCGACTTTTTAAAAATTTTCTCTCTGACTGATAATAAAGTGTTTGTACTGTAAAAAGTGGCTACTTAAGTTGTATGCAGTTTCATCATGAATTTTGATTGATCTTCTAAAGTTAAATACATTCTATGGAAAACGTATATGAAAAAATTATTTCTCATATTCATTTGGTAGCAAATTGCGCCTTCTCTAAATTTCAACTTAAAGAAGGATAAACTTTCGGTTTTTTAAAAAAGTTTCTGAATTGCTGAATAATTTTGAAATCTACGGCCTGCTACACTTGAAGTCAAGTTTTACAAATTGCGCGCTGTGTATATCCTGTTTAAGGATAAGTGCTTTTTGCCTCCGGTTTGAGGAAGAAGTCCCACAAGTTTCATAAAATATTGCAACAGGTGTGGAAATTGCTGTGCACAGTATAAGCAACATGAATAAATTGACGGATGAGTTGTGCAATGAATGACCACCTCACAATCGTAAAAAAGCTCAGAAGTAGAAGCGTTTTTAAAAAAGAAATAAACACCTTCGTTTAATTACAAAAACTATAGAAGGCACATTTGGCTACCAAAGACTAAAAAATAATTTTCATGTATGTTTTCGACAGAATATATTTGAATTTATAAAGGCAGTCAAAATTCAGTGGTCACCATAGATCACGTAATTTTCCTAATTATGAAGAAGTTTCATAATTACTCCAATATTAGTGTGAATTTATTTAGGAAAACATAGAAAAAATAATAAACGGCATAAGGCCTATAAAGAAATTAAAAGAACTTTAGGAATTACAAAGTGTTTGTAAAGGAATATAAAATTTTCTTGATAATGTCGTGGTTCTAGAGACGTAAAAAAGAGCTCTAAATGAGAAAAATAAATTTCGATATCGTGTTAATTTAAAACCTTGAATCAACCACTTTCTATATCATAAAATGCTTTTTCTTTTGTCAAAATATTCAGTTAACTCTGTTCTTACCGGTTAGATATTTATTGAATGTCATCGAAAAAAGTGTGCATAAAATGACTTGTTTTTACGATCTTTACTGAGCAATTTATAATTTGAGCATCTCTTCGACGTTTTCAACAAAACCTTTAAAATTAGGTATATATGAAGAGTATTTACCGACGGAAAGTAATTTTTGGATATAAGTTCTTAAAATGATGGCCATGTTGCCCCTTTGTCGAACTGCGTCGAAACAGCAAACCACATTGACAAGATTTAATCATGTCTGCAGTTGAATTGTGAAACTACTGTTCCTACGATTAGTAAAAAACTTTCCATAAAAGCTTACCTCTTAGAAATCGCTTTGATTAGAGATTCAGCTGACGAACTTCTGTGTACATTCAATTCCTCCAACGTCATGTCACAATGAAATTTGAGAATTTTAAGAATTTTTTTAGTTTTCTGAGGATAAACGATGCAATTCGACTGAAAATAAAAGAACTTTTTTCTCTTTTTAGTGGTTTATTTTCCGAATGAGTAAATGTATTCCACTTTTAGATATATACTAGTGAATTAAACAAAAACTGGCCATATAAATTGCCATTTTTTGAAGTATTTATTATTCTTTCGTCTGTTCTGCTTCTACATTATGTAAAAAGGGATTGTAACGTACACAAAAATTATTTTTCTTATCGATTTACATTTAATAAGGTATTATTTGTCTCAAATCCATGAGAACATTTGAGAAATGTGTTTTTATTGAAGGACATTTACGGTTTATTTCTGCATTCAAACAAACACTCTTCCGTTATTCAATTTTGTGGAATAAAACTTAACAGGATAGCTAAACATAAGTTCTTAAATACAAGTGTTCAATGTAACTGCAAATGAATTTGGTTCCTTTAACTTTGCTTCGCTTCAATCTGAAAAAATTGTAAACCTTTTCCAGCCCTGAAAGGAATATCTTCTGTACTTATTTTACTTATTTTGGAGTTTCTTCTTAGCATTATTGACTTTAACGTGCGGTTTGGTTCGCTCTTTCGTAATAGCATAGGAAATTTTCTATATGAGCCTACTCCCAATTTTCCCAAAACTAATGGTTATTTCTCTTAATAAACCTGAGTAAAATGATGATTTAACTAAGTAAAAGACTTTTGCAGAATTCAATAAACTGAATGAATCACAATAGTGTTTTCATATGTGTGTCAAAGTGTCCAGGCATATTTCATAATTAGCCTTGCATGGTCTTTGGTGGCTACTGTACATGTTGAAAATGCTTCTTTACTTAAGTAGACACTTTTTACAATGTATATACTTTTTAGCTGTCAGAAAGGAAGTCGTGAAAAAGCCAGCACCCTGACGTGACTAAAAGATATTGCGATAAGGCTGTAAGATTGTCTTTATTACAACCGTACGTAATTAATATGTTTGAGTCGAAAACGTATTGCAGAATTCCGGGTGATTTATCATGAGATATGGAAATGAATGTATCTGATATCAAGGCACAGGTAGCTTATCAAGTAGCAAGTTTAGCCAGGATACAGTTAAAAAACTCCATTTGTCAATTTCAGCGGTCCGGCATCGGCGCTCTTGCTCGTTTGACCATTTGCGACCGGCGTCGTTCCCGCTATCGTTCAAGGGGGCGGGTGATCTTCGTTGGCATTATGCCAATTGGGGTATTGGAGCATGGGACTGCATTACACGTATTTCTTTTAAGTCCTTATCAGGAAACCCCTCGGCTTGAGAGAACATGCAGCCGAGCACTCTGGCTGCTACACCAAAAGTGGCAGACGTTTGGTGGTTGACCCTGGCGTTCAACTGAGCTTCATCCCTCTTCCACCAGCTAACCAACGTTGCTCCAATCCTGGTTTCTTGCTCCAGCTACTAACTCCTCCACTTTTGCTTCGTTTGGAATTCGTTCACTTTCCTTTCACATTTGTTTCAGACTACCCTTTCCTTCGATATTTGTGGTTGCGGATGTTCCGAATGCTATAATTGGTGCAGATTTTCTGGGCGTTTTCGGCCTTATTGTCGACTGCCCTTGTTTGCGTTTAATTTACGAGAGTACGGAGCTCATTTTCCCAGGTATCCCTTCATCTAAAGTGTCCCGCAAACTCACTGTCTTGGACCCTTAGCCTGGTAGTCCATTTTGCCAACTTCTCGTGCAATATTCTGGCATCATTCGTCCCACCTTCCGTGTTCCTACACCGCCGCACTATGTTGAGCACCACACCCGGACGACTGGCCCTCCTCTCTTCTCTCGCCCTTGCCGTCTCGCGCCTGCACGACTTACTGCTGCCAAGGCTGAATTCCAGCACATGCTTCAAAAACGCATTTTCCGCCAATCTGAAAGTCCATGGGCCTCACCCCTCCAACCAGTCCCCAAAGCCATTTCTGGTGACTACCGGGCCTTAAGCAATGTCACCATCTCGGACCGCTACGTGGTTCCACTTCTTCAGGACTTTTCCGGTACTCTTTTCGAGAAGTCTGTCTTCTCGAAGATCGACTTGGTTCAGGCCTTTCAGCAGATTCTCATTGCCCCGGAGGAAATTTCAACGACGGCCGTCACCATCCTATTTGGCCACTTTGAGTTCTTCCAAATGCCGTTTGGACTTCTTAATGCTTTCCAAAACTTCTAGAGATTTTGTTGACAGGGTGCTCTGTGGCCTACTCTTTGTCTATGCCTATATATAGAACCTCCTGTTTTCCACGTCTATGGCCAATGAATACATGGCAGATCTCACAACGGTGTTTGACCGCCTTCAATAGTTTGGCGTGGTCCTCAATCGCTTCCATTTTCCTTGATTCTCCCTAGTCTTTGAATGTACTGAAAACACCGCTAGGTCTTTATCCGCGTGTATACCGAGATCCACGTGGTAAATATTTTGCGTTATATTTTACATACCGTTAAAATCGTGTCATTTTTGATCATTGTGAGATTTCGCATTAACTAACTTGAGCCTAAGATCATAGTGGAACAACTCTAACCACATATCTGCTCTGGTTGAACTCTCGGATATCTGTCTGAAAACAAATTTTCTTTCGCGCAACAATACTAACGACAAATTAAAGGAGCCACCGATGGTGTCACCTATTACGGGTTTCTTGACTGAAACGTCTGCAGAAATTATAACCAATGGCCCTGTCACTAGTTAAACTGAAGTTGTAAGTACGCTATGTTGATGACACGTTTGTTGTTTTTAAAAGGGACCGGCTTGAAACAATACAAAACACTATTAACTCAACGGTACCAGGCATCACGGCCAGCCTAGAAAAAAACATTGATAGTAAACTTCCGTTTCTCGACGTCCTTGTAGGGCGGAACACTGGCGGAAAATTGCAAAAAATTGTTTACAGCGAAAAGCATTCGCGGATGTTCTCCTACATTCCGAGAGCAACCACCTTGTTGCTCAGAAACAGAGAACTGTAACCACCCTTATCAATCGGGCAAGAACGCGCTGTTCTAGCCCCGAAAATAACAAAGCCGAACTCAAGTACCCACTCAAACTGTTTTAAAAAAATGGTTACCCCAGAATTGTCATGCGTCGATGCATGAAGCGAAAGCACGGGCTCTTCTGAATTTTTACCGATTCCGTTTTACTATCGCCTGTGGTCAATTAGAAACATGCAGCGCAGTTTGTATCTGTCTACCTAAAAAACCAAGCAAGATGCCTAAGAGGCTTCCTCCTTATCAATATTTCATACCACAGCGCAATTCAATAGGTCGTTTTTATGATGCTTCAGCGATCTTCTTTCCTAGGTTTAAATATTTTCTTCACAAAGCGTTGCTCTTCGCTTTTATAAGATTCAAAAGTCAGCATCAAAATCCCCAAACCTTTATTGTGTCAACAAAAAACCAAATGATAACACACAGCCATAATCAAAATCGCCGCAAATTCTAAGGAAGGAGAGAAAACACAATAAATTTTTTATAAAGGACACTAAAAAATAACCGAAAAATTATAAACGGGAAACTGCTTATTCTGCTGATTATTATAAATTTAGTTAAATTATTGTTGCTTAAAGAAACAAGCATTGACTTAGCAATGCAATAAAACAAACCTTCAGTGAAGATTGTTCAATCAAGTAATCCCTTGAATGAAGACTTGAGTGATTTTCTATAAAAAATGCGCGTTAGGTGCCAAAGTAGAACAATTATTTAGGTTTTAGAGCTATAACAAGAGTGCCCAATGATGCATTAAGAATACACAGAAAACATACTCAAGACTCTCAACATCCGTTGTGTCTAATCCTTGTTGAGCGGCCCTTTAATGTTAGGAATAATCGCACTTCGTTAAAAGTGAAGTAAAATTGTTGAATCTTATCGAGATCAGTTTTTTATTTAGTGAAGTATCACATTTGAGCTGCTTTTCGGGAACACTGTTTGGCCTTTCATAGTATTGATCATATTTTTTCTTTTTCAAAAGTACCTTAAACACTATTTGTAATTCAAATGAGATGACCTTTTTGATCCACAAACAGTAAAAAGGCTTTAGTTTGTAAATGTAAATAAATGACAAGGCTTGTGTTAAAGAAGAATTCATTTTATCGGTTCTTAGATTGGTAAACAATTTCCAAAGGGCCCGACACATAAATGCAAAAGATAAGCATGACGTTATTATAGGGATGATAAATTTACAAGGCTTTTATATCTTCTTGTCCCAGAATGTGACTGGCCAGATTTCGAAGCAAATCTGATTTGATGTCACTGGCCGTACTCTTGTATCTAAAATAAATCATAAGAGACAATTTATTTTCAAAAAAAGATGTAAACCATCAAAAAGGGTGCAATTACCCAGAGGTCAATTTAAAAATATCGTATAATAATGATTTTGCAAATAATTCCACGTGACCAATTAATTTAGATCTGTTAACAGTGAAGAAATATAAACAAAATTCTCAAATGCGATGCTGTTTTTTTACTCTTTATTGTCTTGCTACATGAGATAGTCGTTTGAATTTGCCAGTTTTATTCAAAAGGATTAATTTGAATTGTAAACGGTAAGCGTCATTATTTTTCAAAGCAGAAACTGGTTATAACCGTGAGTATGGTTAAAAAAATCATGTTTAAACATACAAGTGTTGATGCAGCATCCTGTCCATATTTTTGGAATAATGTTGTGTGAGGTATTTCCTGTAAATAAAGTGATAAGCATTTACTATATGGCAATAAAAATTTTAAAAAGTACTATTTGAACAAGTTATATGCATCTAGGTGTCACCGAGAGAAAATTGCTAAATGTCGACTTAGTATGCCAGTGATATGCACATGCAGCATATATTTCAAACAAACGTTCGCTAATCCCTATTCAAATATGGTTAATCACTCCAATCCTTTTACAACAATGTCTCTGATAATGTAATATCCACAACCAGCATGGACGTCAGACAAAAGTTAGGAAAATATTCCGTAAACAAGTGTTTCTTGGATCTGCTCTGTTCTGTATGATCAATATTACTGATGAAAATCGATATTGAAAATTGAGCACACTAAATCCTATAGTATACAAGACAGTGAACGTAAATTGTGATTCTTATCCCCTGGCAAGCTGAGGAATATTATGTTGTTATCTTATGGTTTGAAGTGGCCCCCAACTAAAGCAAATATGCATGTTTTTTGTTTAAAACAGGACTTACACTATAAATTCACGAAATTTCGGATCAAGCGTCGCTACATAACTAAAGGAAAGAAAACAATTATGTTATCGATGTTAAATGTACTATATGCTTAAAGGTGCGCTGTTACGTCAGACAAGAGTTGCCATTTCTTAAACCGCAAAATGATATTTGGAATTTGTGCAGCCTAGTGTTAAAGTATTTTAAAACCTCAAAACACAATTTTGCTTTGTCTTCTGTGCTTGGTATCTGAAACCACAACGTATTTATAAAGTGCAATATTTTGCCAATACCTGCAAGCACAAATTTTGCACGGAAAATGATATCAGAAAATTTGCCAACCGCAACTTTACAACAAAAACGTTTTTCCTGCAAGAATTTCGGGAAACTAGCTGATTATACAATAGAGTCCGCATTTTTTAGGCGTGCTCTATTGTGCAATCAAGTGTGTGGTCTTCTGTTTTTGAAGAAAGCCAGTATAAAGTAGTCCTTGCTGTTCATGAACATATGGAGACGGAAATTATACAATCTCTTAGCTAATAGCTGTTGTCATTGAGTGAAATTTTTCATTGCCTTTAGAAAATAAAAATTCGAATTTTAATCCCTTCATGTCAACCAAAGTAATTGTGCTCAACAAGTTCGGATGCAGGCGTTAATCGAGTAAGCCAAATTAGACGTAATTTCATTACACCTTCAAACCCCTGCATGCTCGACATTTTTTCCACTTCATTAAGGACCGAAGAACTTGCGGTTGCACAGCTGAATATGGCGGTGAAATTGCATTGAATATATCACTTTCCATTGCAAATTGCTTCTCGCAGCGTGCCTATGATACTTAACAGACGTTTAAAAGCTTGTCAATATCAAATCTGCATTGAATAATTCTTGAGATTGACTGCGAACCATTCACTTCTAACAGCAACCTTATCGTGTCCTGCAATTAACTCTAAAGTTAACTGCAATAAGGTTTTAAACCTATTCAATACCTGTCATTAAAAGAGCACTTACTTTGAGAGTTGTGCTGGTTTCATTGCAATGTCCAATACACGAAACCTGTAGTATAATTTTAAAATGAAGATAAACGCATTAATCGGAAGGGCAAAAAACTTTGGATGCTTTCAAAAATAGAATGTATAATACGTGCTAATTGCTGCTCCAATTGTATTGTTTTGTAATCAACCCAACCTTTGATAATTAATGAACTCGTTTAAAATCCGACTATCATATTGTCTTAGGATAAGCCTGAGTTTTTTTGGGTTCTATTGTTGATAAAAATTTCCTGCACACTTACATATGCAGCAGTCCTGGATGAGGCGCGGTAACATGCCAAATAGCCATGGCATGCGCGTCATTTTGTCCGCTTCTGCAAAACCAATTATGATATGAATCTTTAGTTGCATGTACTTAGGAAACTTAACGTGATGAAATAATCACTAGTATATTAAATTGGAAAAAAAGGGGTGATTTGTTTACCGGCTGATTAGCCTAGCATACGAAATCAAAAAGAACGACACTGATCGAAGTTTGATATGTGATTTCATATTCCTTATGGTTTTTTTCTTCCAAGATTTATTTTTCATTTTACGCATTTTGTTTATCGTAAGCTACATTGGAAGGATGGCACTTTCAGAAGGACAACGTTGAGAAGTGAAAAAGCTTACAATATTCTTTCAAAACTTATTCCCTACAGGCTAACCTCTAAAATGATGAGTAAATCCCTAAGCTGAAGAATACGAAGATATCACAGTTTGCATTTATTCATATATGTTGGACGATTATTTATTCAAATTAACATAAAGTATCGGTGACTGCATAAAATTAATCATACCATAATGCTAAATAATACTTGGCTGCGTTGCATTGGTCATATTTATAGGAATACATTTAAACGTTCCTTAAAATTATACAAAACATACTGGGGAATGATGGTTGCACTGGAGAGGTGTGCGGCAAAGACGGCAGCAACGACGGTGAAGAAAGTAAACTTCATGTTTCCTGTCGATCGTAACATAAAAAACAATGTTCAGTTAGGATATCAATACTGACTTCTTTTTTGCACAGGAATAAGATTATGATCAATAATCTTCCCTTTTGTAAACCCAAAAGTAATATTTTATTAAGTTTACTTTTTGCTGTCAACTACGCTATGTAGACTTTAAAACTTAACTTTATCATCTTTATGTTAAACTAAAACTATCAAGGTTTGAGTTTGTATTGAAAGTTGTAAAGCCAACTTTAATGAGATTATATTTTAGAAAATATAATAGGGAGAATTATGCTGTTTTTGGGAGCATTAGATCAACGTACCTTGGCACTGGTGGATACTTCAATTCTTAGATCTGATCGCATTCGGTAAAGCTTGCTTTTATAGCTTAACTGACCACTCAGGAATTAGCACGTGCTGTCTTGAAAGTCCAACTATTACCTTTGTAGGCTGGTAGGTCAGGTAAGTGTACCATCTGCAAAATTTTCCTTCACGGTTAGTCGGGTTCATCAGATTTAGAACTCTTTACATGGGTCGGGGAAAAGTCTGAATGGAATAGAAATTCTTACATTCTTAAACTGTAGGAAAAAGAATTATCCTGCAAAGGTAAATACATTGTGCCTTTAAGATATTGCAAATATGAATCTGTAAATACGGACCTGAAATACGTTTGTACAAGTAAATTGTCGGATATGAAATGCGCAAGTTTGCGTATAGAATAGGTAAAGATTGTTGCTTTTATATTTTGCCAGAAACGAATTGCCGTGTAAGCGTAAATCACTTTTTATAAAGGGATCCATAAACGCAGGCTGAAAGTTACTCTCTGTGCTGCTAGTATGGTGTGGCGTGAGACCGCAATATATCAAACCACAAATTGACATCATCAGGTATTCATATGTTTTTGGAAATATTGAATTCAAGGGAGGGGCTTTTATATTTTATATCATTGTCACAAACAAGAGCGAGGGCAATGTACATTTGCGTTTATTTGTAGTCTCTTAAGTAGCAAGAAGAAAGAAAAAAGAGCTCTGCGTCTCACTCCACCCAAACGAAACAATCAAAAACAAGGGTTGCGTAGCACCCCGGACGCTTCACATCCTAAATTAAAACTGAGGCGTGCAAAAAACCACTGTCTACATCCACAGCCCATGATATCCCAAAAGACTTACAGGTATTGCTTACTCTAGTGTCCAGCATCAATGCAGTTTTTCCTGTGAACTCGCACTTCAAGCAAAATATCGAACCAGTGGTCAATAAGCCGTTTTTCTGTCTTCGAATATTTAAAGAAATTTTTTCAGGTAAAAGTTAAAAGCAGGCCAAAATAGCATAATTTATTTATACGAAACAATTTCGAGAAATATTATTTTCTGCGTCTTATCTGTGCATTAATAACGAAACAATTAAAGAACATATCAATTTGATTATTCCTAAACTAATAATAGCAATGTCATTTTAGCCTGGCAAATGTTCAATACTTACGTCAACTTTAAACTTTTGGCGAAAAGTAGGGAAGGGGAATAAAAAAATACAAATGTGGTGCGTATTTACCAGGTAAATTAAACATTAACTACATGGTTTAGTTGCTTAAATAGGTCGAGTTTCTCCCGCTGTATGCAGGATGCTTCCATGTACCATGAAGTACGGCATATTTGTGCTTGAACAAGAATTCGGAAAGCTGTGTTGATGTTAACGGAGTGACCACTGTCTTGAAAATGTTTTGTAATAGATGACCATGGTACTTTGTTTTCTTGCTTTAAAACGCCAAGCAGGCAAATGTTCAGCATCCCGGTCGCCAGTTGCCTTGTCGTACGGCCAAAAACCGAGTGGTCCGTATACTTTGGCTATAAAGGGCGACTGGATTTTTTAATAAAAAGTGGGGGATAGTCACGCGTTAAGTACGCTCTCTTTTATGTAGGCAAACTCTGCGGACGCAAGCACATTGGCCATACGAAAAGGCAACTGATGACCTGGATGCTGAACATTTGCCTGCTTGGCGTTTTAGAACAAGAAAACAAAAGTACCGTTGTCATCCATTACAAAACAGTTTCAAGACAGTGGTCACTCTGTTTACATCAACACAGCTTTCCGAATTCTTGTTTGAGAACGAACACACCGGGCTTTATAGTACATGGAAGCATCCTGCATACGGCGGGAGAAAACCGACTTATTTAAGCAAAAAAACCATGTACTTAATATTTAATTTCCCTGGTAAATACGTACCACGTTTCTATTTTTGCTTATTCCCCTCCCTACTTTTCGCGCAAAGTTTAAAGTTGACATAACTATTGACCATTTGCCATGCTAACATGACATTGCTATTCTTAGTTTAGGATAAATCAAATTGATATGTTCTCTAATTGTTTCGTTATTAATGCACAAATAAGACGCAGTTAGTAAGATTTCTCGAAATTCCTTCGTGTAAATAAGTTATGCCGTTTTGTCCTCGAATAATAATTATGGCGTTTGGACTTAGATCTTGGCTTATTCTGACT
Organism: Ligula intestinalis; assembly: GCA_036362985.1. Classification (NCBI taxonomy): domain Eukaryota; kingdom Metazoa; phylum Platyhelminthes; class Cestoda; order Diphyllobothriidea; family Diphyllobothriidae; genus Ligula; species Ligula intestinalis. The sequence continues at coordinate 36,503,434 of JAYGXS010000001.1, read as the reverse complement.
CTCGTTAACGGTCAGCTGTGGGATTATGAACATATTTTATAATTCAGAACTTTGTATTTGATTTCAAGATGCTTGCATCCTTTAAATTTCTGGCTTACGGCATAATTACCAACCATACTCTACCGCTAAAATTCACAATAGTAGGAAAATCTGCGATTAAATCATCCAGTGGAATTTTCACATTGCAAAAACCTCTTATACATTTTACGAACAATCTGTTTTGACAAAACTAAAAGCAACTCAGCCGGCACGATAGGGACACCGAGGACGAAGTTTACAGAATTGCCGTAGAAAGTGGAAGTCCACATGTGAAGCAAATACATGGCAAGTGGAAACATCGATCTTATCATATTTTAATAAAAATTATAGGTCTAACACTTTTGACCTGATGGTGAAACACTTAGTGCTATTTTAAGGATTCAAAGCCCTGAGGGCAGGCATAATTCCTGGGTACAAGCAGC
>JAYGXS010000001.1:36447321-36492973 GCA_036362985.1 Ligula intestinalis | reverse complement strand
AGGACAATAAACAAATTGATCCGGTGCTCGAAAAGTCTTTTGCCTTAACTATCTACTTCCCGTTATCTAGGTTTTCGAACCAGACATGCATAACTGTCTTCTTTGTCACTAGAGTCCTCACCCACGCACTGAACTCCTCTCAATACGTTTTCCAGTAGGTTTAATTTTACTTCCTGCGAATTCAGGCATTGACATACATTGCCTTCCAAATAAACTGTAAGCGGATTGCGAAGGACGCCGTATACAAGCTGTATTGCACTAACCCTACCTTCCTTATGAAACCCATGATGTTTTTTAAAATTCATTCTAAAAGGCTGTATAAACTTCATTCACAAAAGCATTAGACACAGAATTTGACGCTTTAGAAGGATTGTGGTATCAAAATATGCTTAAGTTATTTGAATTTTGTACTTAAAATCGGGCGTTCAATTTAGAGCTTCGCTGTAGAACTCGGTGGTGGATACATCAAAAATTTGCTTAATGCCCACGTCCGTTGTGGGAGCAGTCTGCTAGCCAGATGGAACACCATGGGTAGGGTGATTTTAGCTAGTACGCAGGCGACCAATGTGGAAAGTCGTTGTGGGCACACCTCGGGCACGTCGTATCCGTTTATTAAATGCCCTAATCTGTGCTATTTTCCGCCTTACGAAGCTTTAATCTAAGTTATTATGCACAGCAATCGAGAATTCTATAACGTCGTCATAAGAAAAAAGGTTATAAAAAACGAATGTTGTCGTATATTTAATATGCAGGTCAAAATGTAAAGGATGTCCACCGAAACAAGAGGTAATTGTGCTACAAATGCGGACTAAACTTGTGGATTGAGAACAAATCAGACATGCCAATCGAGCCACCGATGGTCAACTACATAAATGAACAAAAATGGTGTCCTGCCAAATGAGAGCATGCTACGATCGATAAGGTTTCAAGGTGTTAGGTCGGCCCAGCATGCGAGTCGTCGCTCTGGCTGTCCCTAAAACAAAGAGCACAAAGAAAACTCACAGGCTAATGGGTGCATGCAGAACGTGCGAAGACGCGCAGCCTTCCAAAGGTTCACACGCAGGACAGCCGCCGGCCGGGGTCTGCCATCCGTGAGGTCACGCCTGACAAGAGCCAACGAAAGGACGCACGCGCATGCGCGCGTCACCGAGGTGCGACGTGCCAAGCTTAGGACACCACACGTGGCTACTCGCATAGGCCCCTAGTGGAGGGGCCAATCGAAACAAAACTTTCGGTCCCTAAACACCATGCCACCGCAGGAGGCGGCGTTTTAGCAGCTGGAAACACCGGACTATGTTGCCCTAGACGAGAGACTGCTACCGAGAAGAGACCAACGACAGAACACACGCTGCTGATAGACAAAAAGCAAGCTGTCGAACACACAGCAGATAGAGAAGATGTACAAGCCGAAACAGAGACAGTAAACTATCATTGGCTATTTTGTCCGCTATCCTTTCTTAACACACAGCTGGTGGATATAACGGCTATAACGACCTCATCCGTGATTACTGCGTCAGTAGTTTTCGTACTTCAGAAGACGAAGATGCGATCACTGGAACAAGAGTTTTATTTGCCTGACGTTTCGGATTCCGTCGGGAATCCTTAGTCATAGGTAATCGTACTTTTTTTATTCGATCTACTTTAAGCACCAAATATATGCCATGCTTTTGACGCAGTTTGTTCCATTACCATTATTATTTTAATGTTTCTGAGAGCCCAAATCTTGTAGAATCTTGACTACTGGTAGGCTTCTCTGTAGGGTCCATAATAAAATATAAATGCGTTCATTTTTTGGGACTATAAAAAGCTATATTTGTGCTTTGATTAAAAGGTGAAACGTAGTACTAATTCTTCATAGTCCGTTTCATTTTGGTTACGTATGTTTAAGTTGTGTGTGCAGGCATGCTTCTGTAATATTAGTATTTGTTTCGGTTGGACCTTCAGTGGACCTTGTAGTGGGTAATCTGGACAACGAAGGGACAGATTAAGGCAACCAATTGTCGCGCACGGGGTAAAGTGTTACGCCCGAATACAGGCTTACGCTGGTCAATAACATGAGTCCGATGTTACTGCTGATCTCCCTAATACTGTCTACGTTGGTGCAGAGGAGAGTCTGTGGTAGGGGCCGCAAAAATACACGTTAAATTTATAATAATACACACGCACGTCCATAAAGTACCTAATCGGAGTCCTCAATTACACCACCTGTGCCGTTTATGTGTAAAGTGGTTACCTACCAATCATAATCCAGTCTATCAAATCAATTTCAACGGCAGGGGCTTCGCAAATCTATGCAAACTATCCAAACAACTTATGTAGGCATTTGTTACATAATGCCCTTTTTGAGAGACGCCGCAAAGAAACCTATTGAGAAAGTAGAATGCCGCGTCGATTGATACGGGTTAGGACAAGGTTGCATGAAAATAAAAGTAGCAACCCTAAGTTGTTCGATTTGAAAACCTCGCTGCAGTACTGTCGTTGAAGTTTCATGAAATAACAGGAATATTGGGTGTGGGGTTCTGATCTCGAAATAGGATGGACAAGTGCATGTCACACTTTTGCTGCATAGTGTTTAAGATCTCGAAGTAAGTCATGCAAGTGTGTGTCGCAATATCATAAATGCATCTTTCCAGTCAGCTGATTAGGGTGCAAACCTCGGTTGTGCGCTAGCACACTGGGCTATCAGCACGTAGACATGGTAGGTAAGGCACTTCCTTGTCGGTGGTAGCTATACCACGTAGACCGTCAGCAGTCAAAGTTCTAGAAGAAAGTTTTCATTTTTGCGCCAAAGAAATTCCGTACAGATTACTCAGGCGCACTGGGGGAGTCTGAATTCTCATCTTGGCAATATTCAATGTCGTTTAATGGGCAAAAACAAGTTTCCCATCCATAATTTTAAAGCATCGAAAAGTGTGGACTTTTTGGGGTAAAAACCAGACGACACAATTATATACAACCTAACGTAAACTTGTACATGTCCCCTTAATCAATTTATAATAAGCAAATAAATTTATCCACAGCAGAAACTGTTATGTACTAAATAATACAAATATGACAAGAGTCTAGTATAGGCTTCACCATGGAAACAGACCGTCAAAAATCTGTGATCTAAGAACGGTGTTAAAAAGGGGTTATACGGGTGGGGCAACAGGGTGGCCGTAGTTTGTGCACGAAGTTCTTCACAAAGGAAGAAGAAAGTGCAGGACATCTACCGTTCCTGGATATCCTCGTCACGAGCAAACCCAACGATGAAGCCAACACCACAGTTTATAAATAGTCAAATAACACAATCCAGGGGCTTAGCTTCCATAGAAACCACCCAAAAGCGCATAATCGTGGCTGTATTAAAGCACTCTTTCACAGCGTGAAGACTGCAGTGAACAAAAAAGGCAAGTGCAAGAACTACGCCATCTTCGGGACAAACTGTCCAAGAATGAATACCCAAACAGCTGCGTCAACCGCTGCCTCCGTACACACCCACGGAGAACAAACGAAGGATAGTCACCAAAGCTGTGCCCCCCCCCCAAGTACCAAAGCTAAATAGATACGTCAAAAGCATCTAAGTGCACCTCTGCAGATCTCGATGTGGTTATTGCTCATCATCCGAGAGCTACTATTAGTTAACGCGTCATGCAAATATAAGACCCACTGGATGTATGTGAGCAGTCTGGCGTCGTTAATTGGGTGCCATGTCACGGCTGTTGTTGCTACTATACAGCACAGACCGGACAACTACTTAGTTCGCGAATAACAGCGCAAAAACGGGCAGTGCGGAGAGTCGACCCACTGTCCCAGCTTGCCACCCACACTTCGGAAGTAGGCTACGAATTCGACTTGTCGAGCACACGGATAATGGCACACGCCGCTAATACCACGGGACGGGAACTACTGGAGGCCTGGGTATCAAACTGAAACTCCATCAACAGGCACATGGATATACCGCCCTGTTATTTTACCATTCGGGCTCTTAACTGGAAACCAAGTTCCAGTTCCTGTCCAAGCACGCAGTTCACCAGGTCAAAGTCACACGCCATAACCCTAGGAACAAGATAGCGTGAGCATGAATGCGGCGTTGGCATGGACCAATCACAAGTGCCCCCCCCCCCCATTAACGCGAAGCCGATGTTTGCTGCTTTCTTATTTTCTCTGACGGTGGGTTCTTGTGTGGAGCCAAAAACGCAGCAGAATAAAATTGCCGTTCCCGAGATCTTCTTCTTCTTTTCTCAGACATTATTGTGTTTAACTGCAGCTGACCATAATAAATAATTTACAATAACGGTGTTTATGAGTATGACAAACAGATCATAAAATAGCATAACAAAGATTATTGACAAACTTAAATGCAGCTTTTGTAGCCGGTGTTCAAAAGTCCGAGTCAATTTACTTTGAAACTAGTTTTAAGACACCTATAATACTGTGGTATAAAGTCCTGCATCGATAACATAGAACAATTTGTGTTAAATTCTCCAAAACTATAACCACCTTAAATAGTTCAGGGCCACCCAGAAAGAACTTGATTCAGCGGACGTTAAGAAACTTGAGTATTTTTTGCATTTTTTTTTTGTTCACCCTTATAATTGGTGTGCTGGTTAGTATATTTTGCACTCAACGCGCATTAATTTGTATAGAGCCTTGCTCAAGTCTTCATTTGGGCAAATTGTCGCTTGACCATTCTATACTAGAGATTTTTTTCTATTCTGAAACATTAAAAACTAGAATGGGGAAAGTTCAAGAGGTGTTTTAAATTAATGAAAAAATAATAAATACCCTTTAAATTAAGATTTAGAGATTCATATAGTTTCTTTTAAACTAGAGAACAAAAAGTCAGCCTTTGCTTTTTATATATCTATCGGTTGTTGGTACTTATGTATCTTAACGTTTTCTAACTTAATTGGTTTGGGAAGGATTTTTGTTATGTTTATGGATAAACAATCTTTTATTATGGAACAACTAAAGCAACTTATGAAAAATTTGATTGCCGAAACTTAAAAATATATTGAGAAATATGAAGAATGTTTGCTTAAGAATCATTGTGAAGATTTCTTGAGGCAGCCTGTGATATAACTTTTTTGTAAAAACGATACTTGACCCATAACGATTGTTAGTTACGATACATAATTTCGAAGTTTTGAATGCATTATTTTTAATGTTTCATACCATAAGTCATTTTACAAGCTCAACTTGTGATTTAATCGCTGTCTTCTCTTTTCCAAATGCATAGCAAATGAACAAATTTCAGTCGAAAATGGAGTCGAAAAACAAACTAAAAAATTCTTCATATTATATTATTATAAATTGGATGAAATTCTCACGTATAATGTCTAATGCAGTTCAGCCTGAGTCACGCTAACAGAAAAAAAACTGTCTGCAGCGTTGCTGACTCAACAGATTATATTGGTGCAAGTAAACAAGTTTAATACATAATATAAGGAAGTTAAGAAAAATAAAGCACCGATAAATATTTATCGAAAAAATAAAAAAAAGGTCGAAGGAATGTAATTTAAGGTCATCTATTACAGCAAGCTTGTTTAAGTAAGAGTAATTGATGGTAATCTGCACAGGAATGTAGCCTATTTGTGTTGTCAGGTAAATTTGCTCCTACGGTCTGCTGCAGCTGTGTGCAGTCTTCACTCAATGTCGTAGAAGTTCAAGTAGGCTTTTGGTTTTAAGGGAATGTTTCTCTCCCCAGAGTGTTCAATTACTAGTTGCTTGACAACTTTTGTCAGTAGATGTTGCGATCTGTATTTGAAGAATAAAACATCATGGATAGATGCAATTTTTTTTATTTGCTTCTGACCTTAGGTTTATATGCGTTCATGGGATTGATACGTAGATGCAATTGTTATTTGTCAGAAGACGTAAGGCAATTTTACATCACTTTTGCCAAACCATATATCCGCTAATCCCATCGGTAACCAGGGGGCCTGCGCGGCACCTTGAGCAGATCATAAAAAGAAGCTTTGGCTTATTTAGTGCGTTTCATACTGAATAAATAGCCCCTTCCACTCTGATATGTTTTAGGCATTTATTTATCTGAACGACAAAATATTTCTTTATTTTGACGTAGCATAGTTTCGACTAATATTGGTCATTGCGTAGGTTCCATTTATCGCTTTAATAATCTTAGTTTAAGGAGGAAAACGGGTATCAACCGAACTGATGATAGTCTAGAAAAAGTAAATTAAAAACAAGATGGTAATTATCTACATTCACTCATGTTCCGAGGCAATACCTCCACCGTTTGGATTAACCAGAATAAGCACAGCTCACATAAGCAAGGCAACAATAAACCACTCACTGAAACCGCAGTTTTTGCTACAAAATAGGTTGGAACGAGGGCAAGGGATGAAATGAGTTTCATTTCTGTGTTCAACACCGCATGAAAAACCGATAGTTCATAATTGACTCATATAAGACGTTGTGCTCTATCTCAATTGTCTTTGTGCAGCACTCACAAGAGGACCTCTTTGTAATACCGAAACGAGGCTTGGCTCACGGTAACGTGTCTGTCGTTCAAAATAAACGTTTACTTGGTTAGTGTGATAAAATGTAATTGCAGTATTATTTACATGGGTTAACAGGTGAGTGGAATGTAAAAGCACGATGCCTGTCTAGTTCGCCATTCAATGCGTACAGGCAGGTTAAGACAGCAATATCCGCGAACAGAGCTTCTCAAGCTGAAATCCGTCAGTCACTGAAGAAAAACCTGTATCTAGCTATCGTTAAATATCATGTGTATACTTACAGGGGATGACGATGTGGCCGCCTGTGTCTGAAATGCTGCATGGCCAATTTAGCCTCAATCTTCCACAGAGACAGATTAGCTGAGATAGAGAGTGACCAAGAGAATTTTGTCATACCTCATAATTTTTAAAATGTGAATATAAGCTGATAAGTTTCAAGAAAGAAGGGCGTTTACCGGGAGAGGTTTATTATACTTCTGACGTTTCGGGTAATTCTTCATCTATCCATTTCCAGAAAATGACTATTTCCACTCATGATTTTTGTGAAATGTCCTCTTCTTGTATACATTTTACCGAAGGCGTAGTTAGTTACCGAACGAGTCCAATCAAGAATAATTTTGTGAGTATTTCCAAAAATGCATTTTTACAGAATATACATCTTGTAAACGGTCAGAGAGAAGTTCCCTGAATATGAAACCCTCCTGACTTTGCTGAAATAATTTAATCTTAGTCTGCTGAATTTTCAGTACTACAACCCTACTCAATGCCGTTTTGCCAGTGGTTATCAATTACTCATGAATAATGACAACATGCATAAAATAGCGATCGTACTCTATATTCCTTTTGATTGTGCAACCGGAAGATTGTGCATGCGAAGGGCTTTACGCATCAATGGCCATATACGCAAGGCATCTGCTGCCATCGCCTACTTCCCCCACACTAAGTTATTTAACCAGACACAACTAAACCTAATTATTTTTGAGAAGAGTCCTTCTCACCCACCTTGTGAGTTCCTCTCACGTAATCATCCAGCATGTTTCTGATAACTTCGTGCGAATATAAAACTTTAGAAAATTTATTGTCAAAAAGTACTCACGAAGTGCACTTACAGAAACATTTAAATAGACTTCAAAATGGTCGGCGGACTGGCTCTTACCATTCAATGAGAGCAAGTGCACCACCATTCGAGTCGGCAAACCCAGTTCTTCAAACGCCACGGCTTACCGACTGAATGATATACCATTGAAGGAAGTGAACACTCAGAAAGACTTGGGAGTCTGGATCACGCCCTCGCTTAAACCCTTCCTGCATTGTACAAACGTAGCTAAGTCCGTGATGTCAATCCTTTACCTCGTCAGGCGAGCTTTTTCTACCTTCAATGAAGAGTGCTTCACAAAAGTCTTTGGAACCTTCGTAAGAGCACACCTAGAATTCGCTATCCAAGCTTGGAGACCCTGGGCCAGGAAAGACATCAACATCCTGGAAAAGGTACAACGGCGCGCAACCAAACTTGTTATGGGGCAGGGCTTGCAGCCTTTTGAAACACGGCAGTCGAATCTCAACCTCATCCCATTGCGCTACAGGCAGCTTCGGGGGGACCTGATACTAGCATTCCGCGCATTGCGTCTTCAAGAATGCTGTCGTATATTAGGAAATTGTTGCGAATTAGCAACAACCACGAATCTGAGGGGTCATCCTCTCAAATTAAAGTTGACATGGACCAGGCTGGACGCTCGGAAACATTTCTTCTCAAAAAGGGTGGTCGCAGCGTGCAATGCGCTTTCTCAAGACGTTGTTATGTCGGAATCGCTAGCGAGTTTTCGCGAAAACTGAATCGATATAGCAGTGCACGATGGATCGAAACTGACAATTTACAATAATAATACTACTCTCAATTGTTTAGTAGTATTAGTTTAAATATCCTATCACGTTTGTTATTTATAACGCCTTATGTGAAGGTCTCCACGGTCTACCCTACTTGGCTATCTGCGTACCATGATTACCCCGCTAGCGATCTTATCAGCCAGACCTGACGGCCTAAACGTTCACCCTTGGTTCGAACCAAAGCGGACTGTCGACGATCTGGACGGATGCCTCTGTTTTTCCAGTTCCTTTGGCGGACTCTGCAATCAGCAAGGAAAATCAGTACGCAGCTTCCACACAGTGATGATCCTGGGAACCCCTATTTTTCTCCTTAATCCCACGCATTACCCCCGCAAAAGCGACAGTTTTTCTCCTAAAAATCCCTGAGGAGTTTTTCACTGTCTGCTCCTATTTTCATTCTATGACACAGGAAAACTGGCCTTGCCAACAGTCTGAGGAACAAATATATTGCTACCACTGCACATATGTACAAATAAGGCACTAAAAGTAATTTTTCCTGCATATCCCTCAATATACTGATACTAAATGTTAACTTTTCACTTCCACCGAAAAGACTATGGGAATCGATTCACGAAGGACATGGGCGTAGCATTTGACAGTTCAGACGCGTTGTATTATAAAAATATGAAAAAAGAAGCTTATGCAGCCCCACTCATAAACCCCTAGTCCCGGAATTTTGTCCCGCAAAAGCGATGGTTATAGAGTTTTTTGGGGAGGATAAATAGGAAAGGCAGAGGAGAAAAGTTTTAGAGGTAAGTGTAAAGTGCAAAAAATTAGTCGAAGTTACTTCCCGCGGCTGCATGGAGTAGGTTGATCTGCATGTAAATTGAAGGTGTACGCGGCGCTTTGCACCGCGGTTTTTGCTAAGTTAACTCCAGAACGGTAAGTTCGACCACAGGTAAGTTGAATTAGATGACCTCCTAACCACAATTTCAATTTTACGGAAAATTCAAGAAACCTTAAATTTGATAATGGGGTTTTTTGCAATAAGTTAAGTGATAATAAAGCTTAGGAAGAATTGCAGATATAAATCAGTTAAATAAAAATGCATTAAGCAGCAATTACCTCGGCTACACTGGAGTTGGGTATCTATATCTGATGAAACCTAATAAGGTTAGAATACGTATCATGTAAATCATAATGTTTCTGCCGGTAATGCCTAAAATAAATATATATCTGAAACATAGTAAACAATATATACATAGTCATGTGGCAAACGGTTGTGTGACTCACAACCTCGCATGACAGCTGAAAGGCATTAAATATCAGGGCCGGAGTGCCCTGCATATGATCCGTGTGCATATATGTTCTAATTTATTGAAGTATATTCCACTGCGTGTCCTAATTTCCTGCCCATAAAGCCAGATTACGGCCGTTTTTGCGTATAAACATGCAGGTTGTACGGATTACTGTGTGGGGCTACATAAACTACTGTTGCCAAAGGATGCTTAAATAATAAGACATATCTACTCCAAATCGGGCGTTTCCACCAGATCTTCATTAAAGAAACGGATGGTGGGTACATTAACAATCTGTCTCCTGTTCAGTTTAGTTGCGGAAGTAGTCCGACGGGAAAGGCGATTTTAAATAACACAAAGGCAACAAATGTGGGAAGTCGTTTTTGCACTACGCTTAACATGCCGTACTGTTGTTTAAATGATTCAGTCTGTACCACTTTCTCTCTACGGGAAGGTTGATCGAAGTTAGTAAGCAGAGCATCAGACAACCGCATAAGGCATCAAAAGAAGGGCGTTAGAATCATGGACTACCAAAGTACATATAATATGCAGAGTAAAACGGAAAAGATTTCCGGATACACATGGATATTGTGCTACAAATGCGGAATATGCTCGTGGAGTAAGGGTAGCTCAGATTTGCCAGCTGGGTTACCGATAGGAAACTGCAGAAATAAACCAAAATTGTATTTTATAAAACGAGAGCATTCTAAAATGAACGAGATTGTAGCCTTTCTATCGGTCATCTTCGATAAAATTAGGATATACCGGTCTCACCTTGGATCACTGTGTCAAAAATGTTGGCTCTTTTATTTTTTATATACGTAAAGATCCAAAGACGGATCCGTTTCCGTTTTAATTTGGTTCCGCATGTCTAAATTGTCTGTGCAGGTATGTTTCGGCTATATTAGTATTTTTTGGACCCTCAGTGGTCCTTGTGGTATTTAATCTGAACAACGTAGGGACAAATCAGGGTGAACAAATGCCGCACAGGGATTAAAGTGGTCTGCCCGAATACGGGCTCACGCCAGTTCAATCACATATGCTCGATGTTACTTCTGATCTCCGTAATACTGTCTACGTTGGTGCAGAGGACAGATTATGGCAGATGACACGAAAATTCACGTTTATTCTATATTAAGACACACACAATCTACCGTATATTTGTTCAACGTGCTCAGAGGTACGCAACAGACTGAAGTGGAGTCGCAGTGATGTCAGCTGAACCGTGCATGTGGTGTAGCTCAGTGCTGCCCTTCAAATGTACTCGCTTCTAGCTGCGCAATCAACACAAATGTAACAGTAGTTCTCCGTCAACCATAATCCAAGCATGAATACAAAACACCTCAAAGCAATGTCAACGGCAGAGGCTTCGAAAATAAATGAGAAATATCTAAACAACTTTTGTAGTCATTTATTAAAGAATGTGATTTTTTCGAGACGCCGGAAAGAAACCCTTTGAAAAGTTGGAATCCTGTCCTGCCGGATATATCTTGGGACCAGGCTGCATGAAAACTAACTATGCAATCCCAATTTGCGTGATTTGGTCCCTGCGGTGCAGTTGGCATTTCACGAACCATTAAGTCTGCCTCATGACCGACTCTGTCCTCCAAATAGTGCATGTCACACCCTTTCTTCTTAGTGTTTTGGACCTCCTGAGCAAGAGAATCAGTCAGGTGGGAAGGACTGGGTGCAACAACAACTCCGACGACAGCAGGCACAATTGTCGCGCAATTACCAAACCCGCATCCGACGCGGACAAGAACGCTGTGGCAATAAATGAGCAATCACCGCACCATTTATGACCTCAAGCGGTGACTACAAGAACTGACAATTATAGTACGCATGCGTGTGACCACTGTGAACTATAAATACCGTGCAATCTGTGCATGTATCACCACTTATCTGCGCATGTCTCAGACCTGTTTACGATTACCTATGACTAAGGATTCCCGACGGAATCCGAAACGTCAGGCAAATAAAACTCTTGTTCCAGTGATCGCATCTTCGTCTTCTGAACTGCTTCCTGGGACTCGAATATTCGCTACTATAAGTAATTTTTCATTTTTGTTGCAAAAACGTTCTATACAGAACACGTGGAAGGTCAGGTTACTCAGCCGGCCTCAGAAAGTCTGACTTCTTAGCATGGTTAAATTTACTGTCGTTTATTGGGCAAAAATATGTCCTCCAAACCTCTTAAAGAATCGAAAAGTGTAGGCTCTAAGATTGAACACTGAAGGACACAACTATATGCAACTTAATAGAAACCTGTAAATGTCTCTTTAAGCAAATACTAATATGCAAATAAAGTTATCTACAACAGATACCGTTATAAGCTAAACCAATGACTTTTATTACTAGTACCATTTCCACTGATCACCTATCACATATTTCTCGGCGTAGAGGGTTCATGGTGTGCCCTGTAGCAGCACTCTTCCAAAAATCTGAAATAAGAGTGATACCTTTAGAAAACTTTGTGAGAATATTAATAATTCCTCCACCAGTTACAGCTCAGCTAGTCTATTTGAATGCAGATGACCTTAACTAATGTTTAACTACGGCCCTCAGAATTATGGCGAACAGGTCACAAAAGTACCAATCTTCTGGGAGAATATGAGCAAATTGTGATACCTGTGACAAATAGGCCATATTATCGTGCGTTTAGTTACATATAAAAAGTGAAATCGAAAGAAATTGACATAAGTCTGTCTTTCCTAACTTCATTTGGGTGTCGAATTAAAAACAAGCAATGTGTATATTTTATTTAATAACGAAGTTTAAAACGGTGTTCTACATCAGGATAAATAGTTTACTCCATTCCAACCACAGTTATATAAATATAAAGCATGAATGACTTTGATATACTCTAAAATCAGAAGATCTTATCAATGGGTTAACTGTCGAAAGCGAAAATATTGTCTTTTAAATTCAACAACTAATCGATAGTTAAATGGGCTGGTTAGCAACCTAGCAGAACATATCTTAACATAAGCAAATTTGGTAGCCATATGTAAGATTTAAGATTTATTGCTTAGATAATCCGGTAATGGTTATTTGCCAAGTGTGTCACAAAGGAGTCAGAAAAATTAAATTTAAGATTTTACTGAAAGAAGACTGGATCAATTCTTCCATTCGGCGAGTGATTGTCGGATACACCAACAGCCCTTACCTAAGTGAAATATGCAAATCCCGGTCTGAAAGTCTCCCTCATATCTGCTTGGTGGCATTTCAGTAGCGTCCAAAAATGTTCTTTGGAAAGTGTTCGATACACTTTGTGAGGGCTTGTAATGCGGGTTGATTCGACGATTTCGTTGGATAATATAACTGCAGTTCAGCATACATAAGCAACTATTGATCACGAACTAATTTTTGTCATCAACTTACGCAACAACACATTTGTTCGCTAATGCAGGGTGATATCCATATAAACTGACGTTGTGTCGGTATGACAATTCTCGAATAGGTGATGCTTCAGTGATCCCGGATTTTGTTTTCTGGTAGAAAAATAATGGAATAATGCATAACTCTCGACGATGATTACCCGTTTTTGACAAATGTTAAATGACTTATTTGCCGGATAATAATGGCAGGCCGTTTAGGTAAACTAATTAATTTGTTAACGCTCAAAAATAAAACAACATAAGCAAAATTTTTCTGTATTCTAAGATCTTATCCCGCTTCCTTAAACATATTTCTGCTTTATCTTCTACAGGCTTGAAAACGCTTGCTGCCAGAAAATGATAAGATTGGCGCTGAGCACTTTTTCAAAGGGTGCACAATATCAAACCACTGTCAAGTATCCCCAAAGATCCAAAGAGGTACGTGCACAAACATTCCTCTCTTACACTTAATGCCACTTAACTTGAAGCATTATCACTTGGCCCAAAATTTTGCATACCTGGTCGAAAGGTTAATCAGTTGCACCTAGAGACCCAGTTTGAGCATCTCTATAAACAAACTTACGACCTCAAGCCTAGCTTCGCAGACAGTGTTCAGCACTTAAAATCAACACTAGTTAATTGTAGTTACCCGTACCTGAACCGGAGCTTAACAAATCGCGGACTACTAACCAAAGCACATCTAGACAAGTTTAAGCAGTTACGAACAAACAAAGACATCTTGGCTAATAGACCAGACAAAGGAAGGGGTGTCGTTCTGATGAACAGATCAGACTACGTTACTAAGATGCAGGCCATACTAGCAGACCAGATAAAATTTGCGAAACTAGACAGAGAAAAAGACTGACCGGAGGAAGTAGAGGCACAATTGACTGGCTGCTTTAGAAGACTCTACACGGCAGTATTCATTACCGACCGTGACCTCGAACAGCTGCGGCCAGTAGGCACGCATATTCCCCAATTGTATGGCCTGCCCTAAATCCACAAAGACGGCCTGCCAGGTCATCCGATCTTGGACTTGCGAAACTCGCCTTATCATACGATAGCGAAGTGGTTGGCAGATAAGCTCAAACCCTTGCAACAGCTGCTAGCGCCACACAGCTATAAAGATACATTCCAATTTATCAACAGCATCAAAGATATGAACTTAAATGGCATGAGGATGTTCTCTTTAGACGTCTCATCGCTGTTTACAAACGTCCCAGTAACAGAAACAGTCGACTATATCTGCGACTTCGTAATGGCAAATCAATTAGAAGTAGGAATACCAACTGTGGCATTAAAGAAACTACTACTAAAGTGCACATTAAATGTGCAGTTCCTTTTTGTCGACCACTTATATAGACAACTAGACGGCGTTGCTATTGGCTCGCCTCTCGGACCTCTTTTGGCAAACATCTTCATGGGCAAGCTGGAGAAGTCGCAATTCAGCAAGCAGGTCCATGAATTAAAATATTATGGTCGATACGTTGATGATATCTTTGCCATTGCCCCCGTAGAAACTGACGTGAATGTGTTGCTAAGAACTGTGAATGAAGCACATCCCTTCATCAAGTTCATCTTGGAAGTGGAGACGGCAGTTTCGCCTCCCTTCTTGGATGTCCTCCTAAGTCGAAGACCGGATGGTAGCATCCGAAGGAGCATTTTTTCATAAGAAAACCTGGTCCGGACAGTACACAAACTTTAACATTGCTATACCTATCCAACAGAAACGTAATCTGATCCGACTTTTAACGCAAAGAGCCAGGAAAAGCTGTTTGGCAGACACTTTTGAAATGAAGCTTCAAAAAATCCAGGACCTGTTTCGGGAAAATGGGTATCTGGACAGATTTATCATGAAAAATATGATGGAGAAAGAACCGAAGCCTATTAAACCAATTGTAGAAAAGAAGACCTTATTCCTTAAAGTTCCCTTCCAAGCGGACGCAGCAAGCGAGCTTCTCAGCAGACGTTTTAACCAAGCCGTAGCACGACCCGTCCCAGCTGCGAAGGTTCGGGTGTTATTCTCAACGAACCCGGTCCTGCACGGCGAAGGTAACGATAGGCTGCCATTTCAGACCACATCCATGTGCATATACTCATTCACTTGTTCCTGTGGAGCAAGTTCTATCAGTCGCACGAGTCGGCGCCTATCAAAACGAATACGGGAGCACCTCCCGGCATGGCTGGCCAGAGGCGAAGTCAGAAGCGTCAATAGCTCAATCGTTGCCCACATGGTTGACTCCGGACATCGTGTGGACCCCAGCGAAGCCTTTACAAGGTCTCGCCAAGCTACCCAAAGCCCCTGGGTCAGCGTGTGCTGGCAACTGCAGAAGCAACCGCGATCCGGTTGAGGAAGCCGGTCCTGTGGGCGCAGAAGAACTTCCTGTAGGCCCCGACCTTGGCTTGACCAACGTTTATTTAACTACCTGCATCTTTTCGCGCTTGCTACCGCTTCACCCAACCCAACCCCACCCCACCCCCTTCCCCCCATCCCCTGTCCGGACTTAACAAACCCTCATTAGCTGATTACTACCAACCCCACGCCCCCTGCCTCATCTCCTTGAATAATTTGCGTTTTGTGATAACGTGCCTACAAGAATGTTAATTTGCACCCCTCCCGATATAACTGTAACGGCCCAATGAGAATTTATCGAAAGCAACGTATGTTCGCCAAACACTCTTCTGAGTTTCCTTTATATTTATTGTAGCATTTTCGAGCCAGTATACGAATGAAACGTTCCGCTTTATGCACTTGACCGACAGGTTATTGTTGCTACTGATAATTTAAAGGAAGCCTGTATGTTTGAATGTGTCAATCGCACTGAATTATGTAGTAAGCACAGAACACTTATACAAGCGTATCGCTGGAGGTTGATAGAAACATATATTACGGAAAAACTAATTTCTAACGGACTCTGCTTGGCTAGATACATTATATACTTCGAAAGACAAATATTGCTATGTGTGGTCGGTTTACTATTTTGCTTTCCGTGACAGTTTACAGGAAAAACTGCAAGGTACTGCAAGCGATACCTATCAGCTTTGTGGGCAACACTGCGTTTCAGATGCAGGTAATGGATTTTTTGTATCCCTGAGGTTTGGAATCGGCAGATTCGTCCAATAAAACCCCCAATTAAGCCACATAAAACGTCCTTAAATCGACGAAAGTAGAGACTTATTCTCGAGTATTATACTTTAACTTGTTTTCGCAGATAAGTAAATGATGAAACGTTTCGGGTAAAACGTTTCAATCTAGATTCCTTCGCCATATAAAATTAAAGAGCAGTTTTTAACGAAGCTAGATAATTTCTTGGTTTCCTTAATCCTTCCTTGTTGTTTTTCTGTTAATACGAAGACCTTTGATATAGGATATTCAAAATAATAATACACTGTGTTTTCATGTTGTCGTTAATTCTGAAGAGTCCCTTTGATACATCAACTATATAAAACTTCTAGTTTTTAGGCATTTGTATTTCTTGTAGGGCCCAAATACAAGCGGCTAATTAATTTAAGTAAGTAAAATGTAAGTTATATGTATATTATATGTAATGTTACTATTTATAAAAGGTCAATATGATCATACTTTGGTGTTATTTAGCTAAAACGACTTCCGTTCGATCGATATGCGTATCACTGCATTATGTTGAAATCTACTGTGATCGAACCGCTTGATATCGCGCTTAATCACACAGTTCATATAAGAACGGTCATAAAGCTGAAAACTATGTCAATGGTTACCAGTCTGACTCACCGGACTGAAGTGTACTCAGGAAAAATAGAAGAGCATTCAGCACCCTCTGGGCTTAGCTCCAGGGTGTTAAGCCACCGGTCGGTGGCAAGATAATTTGTGCTCTCGTCGTATGTTAGTCAGAGTTTTTAATTAACCAAAATGCTGGATATTCTTCCTTTTTCTCTACTTCCGAATAGACTCTAACTTAGCTGCAAACTTGATACACATAACGTTAATACAGACGTTGAAGGCTAGTTAAGTCATACATTGCATTGACCTGCGTACCTTTCTACCTGACGGATCATGTACTCTAGGCCTTTGATGTCAGTGCGGCGCCTCAGAATACCGCCACAATGAGGCTTAATAACGCTTTTTGTATGTGCTCAGTAAAAGTGACCTTGCGGTCTGCATAACTAGTATTTCGAGTTTCAAAACAGCACATCTTAAAACCTGAGTGGCCAGTAAACCTATAAAAGCAGGCTTAACTGAAGGCATTCTTATCACCTAATCAAAGCCTCCATCCAGTGTCAACGTACGTAACTGTGATGCTCTGAAAAGGGACATACTTCAAATTTCGATATTTAGTAAAGTACTAGCTCACTAATTGCAACTTCTTAACTTCCAGTAAAAATTTAGACCGGGTGCCAAGCATGTCTTTAACATATGTACTGAGTTTTGTTGAACGCAGAAAGAAAACGTTGTAAGACAGGTTCTTGGATTCATACGGGGAAATTGTATGTTTAATTATTCAGCACAACGAGTACGTCTGCATTGATATGCTAAGTGAACTTAATGCATTATTTTACGAATGACAGGAAACATGAACTTCATTTCCTTCATCGCCATTGCTGCAGTCCTTGCCGCATATCAATCCTGTGCGGCTCCTATCTCCGGGTATATACTGTAGAATTTTAAGAGGTTTGGATTGTTGGCCTTACCTATCTGACATATGTGACCATACCAAATATCTTAAAATCATTTAGGTTCGCTTAGTTTTATCTATACCCCTATACCCTCTGTTACTCTGAATGAATCCTCGTTAAACCTATATGAATAAAGGCAGCTTGTGATATCGTCGTATTCTGAAGCCTAAGAATGTACCTGTCATTTCACGGGACAGGTAAATGGGGAAGTGTCTTAAGGAAGTTGTTATAAACTTTTTCCCCTTAGTTGCTTTAGCCAACCTGCGTTGAATGAATTGTCGTTCAACGCATATGAATAAAAACAACTTGTGGCACCTACGTATCCTTAAGTGTAAAAATGTGTTGGTCGTTTTACGGAACAGGTACATAGGGAATAGTCTTGAGGAAATTGTGAAAAACGTTGTTTATAACCTTACCTGCTAGAACAAACCCACTGTTCATATTATTACGTAGATCTGTTACTTCTCGATGAAACATGCGCAGTAAACAACCTACTTTAAATAAAATATGGAAAAGGAGACAAATGATAAAAAATAAAGCAATTCATTACATTTACATAAAACATTGATTTAAAAAGGTTTTACGTCATGAATTCTGGTGTTAGAAGATGTTTAAATGTCATAATTTCGTTTATAATGTGTTGCATTAGTACTTGTTTCGTCACTTGCTTACCTTACAGAATCATTTGATTTTAGTTCAGAAAACTTGAACGGCGATTCCAAGGTTTTTTGGGATGGCATTTTGCAGTTTCCAGCATTGCTAAAGCTGTAAGTTTGCAAGCAGTCTGTATGAATGAAGGAATACTTAACCATCAAACTGAGCTTGATAAGACATGAATCGTCCTGATAGTCCTTTTTCCTAGGGCAATTTTTAAAAGAAATCATAATCAAACAAAGTATTGCTTATAACATGATATACTGTACCCACAAAACTAGGGCTATAAAGCCCTACTTTCTGAAAGCATTAAAAATGCTAGACGTCATAAATTAATTTTTAATTCCGATTTTGAAACTTAACAACAGATTTGAAGTATTGGGCATTGCAATGTAACCAGATGAATTCAGAAGGTGAGTGTTTTTACGGCACATGTTGTAAAACAGTATTAATTTTCTATGGTTAATTTAAATATATCTGACTGTCAAAAGCTGTTGTCATAACTGAGCAACACGACATCAAAGAACATAGCTAGAGAAAGAATAGTATTGTGCAGTGCAGTATATACTATCAGTACTTTTTTTAAATAGCTAGCAGTTAATGCAATGCATTTATACCTTATGATTGAAGTTATAAACGTAAGTTTTGAGAAATTTACAAAAAAAGTAAAAGATTCCTTCAAGTGTGCTCAGATTTTAGCGTTTAATTTAGTTATGTAGAGGGTTGTTATGCCTCAAATTAAATGAATTTGATTTTTCTGTTTGAAACGGCCAAGATAAATTGTACTCAGTGCTACCTCACATTGCCTTAATGGTGTATTAATTAGAAAACGTCATATTTGTCAGCGATATAAACTGTTGTACAAAAGCAGATGATCCTAGTGTTTCGTAGCACAGTTTAGCGCATAGACACCGTGCTGTTGATTAAATAACCACCAATTTCCCGGATATTTCAGCTAAACATATTTGATTGTAAAACATCTGTGATGGGTAAATAGATCTGCATAATTTTCTGTTTAACATTTGTGAATGGGGCTTCTGGGAGGTTTTTGCACACTAGATACAATATATGGTCAAATATATTGTTCGCGCAAAGAAGCAAACTGCTTTCATGAAGCTCCAAAAGGCTTGGACATTGGGCAGGATGCTTTTTAGAACAATCTAATTGTTAAACCGTAGGGGATGTAGCCTGACCGCGCGATATACGTTTATGCATATCCTATACATACATAAAAATGAATACTTTGTTTTTTACTACTTTAGTAATAGGGCGACGCTAAAGCCGGAATTAAGAGAATTTCTAGCGTATGTTCTATCATTATATAAACCTTATGTATTCTACCTGTTGCCAAAAGTTAAAAAATATGTGAGTTCCACGAAACAGATCAGAAGAAAATGATGCGATCACTGGAACACGCGTTTTATTTTTCTGACTTTTCGGATTCCGTCGGAAATAGTTAATCATAGATGGTGGCAGAAAACTCATCCTATCTGCGCACGACTATGACTATGCCACCATCACCTATGATTAAGGATTCCCGACGAAATCCGAACCATCAGGAAAATAAAACGCATGTTGCAGTGAGCGCATCCTCTTCTCCTCACGAATTCTGCTGATATCTTTACTGGCATTACGTAAACAGTGAATACATGTATGTAGCAAATTTTAACATTCAGTGACTTTTATACAATAGGCTTTAGATTTGTTATTTTCAAGAATCGTTTCTCACTCATAATTTTGACTATTTGAAAAAGGTCAAATCGAAAAACGTCAGTTGATTAGAATCTCACAAAATATTGTTTTATCTGTATGCTGTATGTAGACATGAACTCATACAGGCACATTAATTCAAGATTTATCACTTTATTCCTGCAAACACTCACATGCGAATCCATTGCCCAAAGAGGGCATTTTGCAGTTTGTATCAATATTTTATTAAAGAGCTATGGTGAATTTTATTTTGCTTACAGGACGGCCCTGACGAAATACTATATCAAGGAGGTGGATGACAAACTGAACCTTCAGCTGTATGTGTGCAACTATTTTTTCTCCTTTTACTTCAAATCAAATCCCGTCGATCTATTTCACAATGCTGAAATTTCTTATTTCCACTTATCACTTATAAGCAATGTCTATAAAAGATCAGGTTAGTTCCGGGAGGTTTTTCTTATATCGTGTTCTAGAACATCTTGAAGCAAAAGAAACCTGCCTATGATTTAAACAGGTATATGAAAACGAAAAGAGGCAATAAGCAGTTTGAGTAAAACTACGCACCATTATAGATTTTGTTTGAATATTCGTTATCAGTCCACCAAGCTAGAATGGATTAATAAGTTACTCGGCCAGTCCGGAAGGGAATAATTTTAAAATAATTTTTGCATTGATTATCCTTATGTTTCAACTGGACCTGCGGTTTATATGACACATTTTGATAGTGCACTTTTTTTATGAAAAAGTTAACATATTTTCGATTTTATTTAGAAATGCTATTACGAATATAAATATTCAAGAAACAAAATTTAAAAAAAGATTGGTTTACTGGCCAATTACATTCTGAAACGAAACGAGCTCAAATAATTGTAAGATGTATTTCTTTTTTACTATGTTATACCAATTTTTCGCATATATTATTCGAACAAATATTAATACTTAGCAGAAATTAAAATGTATGCCAAACATACATGTAAAAATAGGTTTTTTTGCCAATAGTAGCGAATATTCGAGTCCCAGGAAGCAGTTCAGAAGACAAAGATGCGATCACTGGAACAAGAGTTTTATTTGCCTGACGTTTCGGATTCCGTCGAGAATCCCTAGTCATAGGTAATCGTAAACAGGCCTGAGACATGCGCAGATAAGGGGTGATACATGCACAGATTGCACGGTATTTATAGTTCACAGCGGTCACCCGCATGCGTACTATAATTGTCAGTTCTTTTAGTCACCGCTTGAGGTCATAAATGGTGCGGTGATTGCTCATTTATTGCCACAGCGTTCTTGTCCGCGTCGGATGCGGGTTTGGTAATTGCGTGACAATTGTGCCCGCTGTCGTCGGAGTTGTTGTTGCACCCAATCCTTCCCACATGACTGATTCTCTTGCTTAGGAAATGTCTCAGTACACCGTAGGGGAACGCCAAATCGTTGCTCTTGTTGATGGCCTGGGGGCCTAAAAACCATGACTCGAGCAGCTCGCGGCTCACGCGGTTGCCCCCTTTTGCGAGGATTTCGCCCTCGGAAAACTTGAAAATATGGTCAGGTCCCGTTAAGTGAGCTGCAACCGGGAGTTGGCGTCTTTTTTCCTCACCGCCGCTGCATGCTCGGCCATTCGTGTCCGGAGTAATCTCGCAGTTTCTCCGAAGTAGTTGCTTTGTCCACAACTACACCAGATTTGGTAAACGACTCCAGCCATTTCCTGCCGTGGCAGTTGGTCTTTCGGCCTCATGATCCGGCGCCTGATGGTTGCTTCCGGCCTGTGTGCAACTCCAAGTGGGGTGAGTAGACGGCTGACTGCTTCCGATACATTCTTCACGTGCGGAAGAGCTCGCCAAACATTTGGGCCAGCTGGACTTGGCTTCTTCTCTAGTTTGCGCATGCACTGGTTGACAAAATTGTGCGGGTAACCATTCGCCAAATGATATCATAGTTTCCTTTGATGTCTTATGTGTAATGATTTCTTTTGATATTCCCAAGGGGATCAACATTCTCAACGTACAAAACCAAATGGTGATTAAACTGTCCGGATCAAAAAATCATCATTAATTCCCGGAATACATCAAATTTGCCGATTATACATCTTCAAGTGGTGAATTTAATTACATTTTACCAAATATACTAGAGATAACTATGCCTTTTTTCGGAACAGTAAAAGAAATTGCGCTGTTAATCGCTGGACGTCTTGCTTAATATCTCTGTTCATCTTCAGCTAAGGTCAATTTGTAGGTGTATTAACCACTCAGAATTTACCGCATTCAGTTTTGAGACTTCAATTATTAAATATGTAGGCTAGTATGCCACGTCAACTGATGACCTGCAAAAACCTTCTTCATGGCAGGTCAACTTTATTTATTAAAGTACTATTTGCCTGGCTCTGTTCAGACAGTGTGCAGCTCCTGAACCTTTATTGTGTAACGAAGAACAATAAAATATTAGGAACTGGTAACAAGACCCCAAAATTTAATTTTCAGAGCAGTAGTTACTTATACACCAAAATCGCGCTCAAACGATATAAGTAGAGTTACAGTTACAGTACAGTTACAGTTCGGCATTAGAATAGCATGTTCAGATTAGGGAACCTCGATTATCTGTTTTAACGATATGTGGCTTAAGTTTGCGTGCCGACGAAATTCGGCTGCTCCCTGTCCTAGAATTATCCCAGGGCTGCTGATAGCAATTGTGTTAGGATGAGTTAATTCTCTAAAAGAGAGACTGGTAGGCATGATTTTTTGCGATATTTATTTTGATTGCGCTTACCCAGGACCAACTTTCGAACACCAGTCTGGCTATCTTTTCCTTGGATTGGCCGATGACCTTCGCGTTTCCAAATGCAAAACTGTTTTGCTCCTGTTTGCTTTGGCTTTACACTAGAAAAAATCTACCCTCGTGGTTGACTGTCAGCTGGTATTCATGTAATTTCGAGGGAACCCGCTGGCGAGAAAGAAACGCTGGAGGTATCGTTATTCAAACTTCTGGTCGTGCGGCTGGCTGCAGCTTGTTTTTATTCGTTTGTTAACGTTCTCAAACAATTGCGTTTGTGGCTTGATGGCTGTTTTCTACAGTAGCTCTGAATTTGGTGTGTATTGGTTGCCTACCTATACACAGTCGTGGTGAGGCTCCCATTAGGTTTTCGGTGGAGGAGAACGTCAAGGAATGGCCGTTGGTTGTTTTTTTTAGGCAAAAGATGTTAACTGAATGTCAGGGATAAAAAAGAATGTAGGGGATCGTTGAATTGCTTGACTAGTTCCGCTCAGTAATGACGAATAAATCACCAACATATTGAGTCCAATATTTTGGCCTATAGTTTGCGAACACGAGAGTCTCTAATGTTTGAAGTACTGGCTTAGCGGTAAAGCTTGAGTGTTGCAATCCCATCGAAGTTCCTTTGACTTGTTTGAACATTGATACACCAAGAAATCCTCTTTGGTGGGTTACACTCTCTTGAGACGCTCGAGGAATAGTGTTGTTGAGCAGACCATCGTGGCTGCGTTCGAAAACTTTGGCTTGAAATTCAAGGAAAGGCCTTCTTGGCATATTATATATTGATGCCCGTGTAATGTCACGATTGGCTGGAGGGGAACACCGACTTTGTGCACGTTCGGTGGACCGCAGTACCTTTCTTTGGGTGCGTGTGCTGGTTTGATGGCCAATAATACCTGCCTGGAAACCGCCTTGTTAATTTTCACTTTGGTGAACCTATTGTGCCTTTGCACCAGCAGCTTCCTCCCCGTTGCTAGACTGTTCCAGTAATCAATTGTGATAAAGGACAGTCCATAGAAGTGCCAGAGTTAAAAAGGAGTTTATGCTAGTTTCGTTGAAGATCAAGGAGGTTTTAAGCCTTGGGATATTGTCCCTCCCATCAAAATGTTTAACAGGTAGTTGGTTAGCAAGACAATGTGTCCATTAATGTTGCGGACAGCAGTCGAAGAGTGAAAACACATGAAATTATACAAAAACGTTGTTTAGATTTGACCCCGCGATGTTAATTAGTTGAAGGAATTAATGCGTAGAGGCCACTGTTTCTGGCAAACCTTCTTCAAAAAAGCAAGGAAACTGTACACACGCATTAATAACCACATATCTGACTGTCGCGGAGGTAAATGATGGGCAGGCAATAGACCATAAAAACCAGCCGTGGCTTATTCAGTGGGATTCGTAAAAAAACGGTGGCTGCGTATGACGGATTCTTCCTTTCGTTTATTGATATGGAATCAGTTTATCCAAATAACTTGTTATTTTCTTTTGTTGACATGAGCTAAATTAAAGTAATACTGATAATCTAATATTGACTTGGAAAACGAGCGCAAAACCACCAGAGTCAGTTAAGACAACAGAAACCTGAAGTCTGGAGGGCCATTAGCTACAATTAAGGGGACTTCGGGGTGGTTTGTATACTGTTTTGACTCACTTAATCTCGCCTCCCCAAAGGAATGTTTACTCGCCACCCAGGTATACACTGCCACTCACCTCAGTTATCTTACGAAATTCGTTGAAATGGGGAGGGAATGCACAAACCTTGGGGGAACTGTGTGGTGATTGCAGACTCACTCACAGGCGTAAATACCGGCAACTCGAAAGCTAGTTCGAACTTCAGTCAGCTCATAAATTCTAGCGTCAATCAGACCGTAGAAACAATGCATCTGGAATAACTAATGGTTTGCGCAATGGACCCCTCAAAAATGTCTCGTACCATGACAATTTTCACTTAATCTCTACAGCGATTCTTTAGCAGCCTTTGTTCTTATTATTCACTATTTCCCGAATGAATGAAAAGGTTCGCGTTCCAGGTATGGATAAGGCAGAAGACTTTTCGAGCACCGGATCATGGTTAATGGTGTAAGAGTTTCCGAGAAGATTCAAAATCACATGTTGTCGCAAAGCGCTCATTATGTACGCAATGACAAACTTATAATCCATAACAACAACCAAATCGTGCAACACCTGCGATAATAGAAATAAGGTTTATTAGGGCCACCAACAGACAGTATATGGAGACGTAGCTGACTTTTATTCTGTAACAGAAACTTAAATATACTCAGCCATGCAGTCAAATGTTATACTGTATTAACTTGTTTGGTTATAAAACCAGCTTGCTATTTTTCTTTCCTGATTTTAAGGCGTTTAATCAGGAGCACAAATCGGCCAAATTGAAGCTTAAGCCACCACCTTAGCTTACAGCGCACTTCGGAAAATCTGCATTTTTCTCATTTTTCAGCGATTTACCATCTTGGGTCGGGCAACTCAAAAGCGGAAGGTTTTAAACTTGATGCATGGTAAAAAGGCATATTGACCTTCATTCAGCTTATATATTCTTCCATTACTCAAACCGTGGAACGGTCTATTATGAGTAAAAAACGTCATGCCTAAGGGACAACTTCCCTACAAATGCCTCATATCACAATGCCACTTAATAGGTCTCTTAATTGATTCTTTAGCAATCCTTGTCCTTAGGTTTCAAATGGACAAAAGATTGAAGGTTTTATTTTCTGTTTTTATAAGATTCAACAATTATCTGCTATCTTTAAGCCTTTATCTTGTCAAATGTAACATAATACCAATTAATACTCATCACTGAAATCTTCGCGATGGCTACATTTATCATTCATCAACAATTGTCGTCTCTACGTTTGAATATTATCTGAACAAAATGTGTGCCTCTTGTTTCTTATAAGATAAAACAATTGTATTATATCCTGAAACCTTTATTTTATCAACAATAACAAAATGATAATTAATAACCATGCAAAAACCGCCACAACACCTAAGTTGAGAGAAAAAGAAGGAGTACGTTAAAAGAGGCCACTAGTATACAGTTGTATAGTGAGAACGAACTGACGTTTATTCTGTAGCTTATGACAACTGAAGTAAAACTACTTGTGTAAACAGAAACTCCTGTGTAATTGACAATTAAGTAACAGGATTTTCACTAGGCTTTTGTTTAATTAAAAATGGATTGTTATTTTCGTTCACTATTTTTAATGAGTTTAGCAGTGATTAAAAACAAACCTCCATTGTAGAATACTCAACCAAGTAATCCCTTCAACGCGGTCTTGAACGATGTTCTATAGAAATAAAATGCGCAAACATATTATTTGAAAGTCCTTTCCAGAACACTTATTCTTAATGATACTTAGCATAAGCATATAAAACATACTTAAAACTGGCAACGTCCTTAGTGTCCAGTCCTTTCTGAGCAGCTCTGGTGGAGATAAAAGAAAATAGTTCGCATCGATCTGTACAAAATTAGTAGGCGAGCCATTAAACTTGAGTTGTTTTTCGAGAAAATTCGTATGTGAGTTCATAGAATTGACGCTATTTTACTTTGTGAAAGGTACCGTAAATTCACCTCCTAATTAAGTTAAATTCACTTTTTCCTTGTGTTCAACAAGACATTTAACTAACGAGACTGCAATAAACAAAAAGCTGCCTTGTTTTAGAGAACAATTTACAAGTCTCTCATATCCTCGTGTTCGAGAATGTCATTAGCCAGATAATGAAACACAGCGGATTTGATGTCCTCGCTGTCACCGTCCATGCTCGCCGCTCTAAAACAAATCGAAAATGACGCTTAGTTTTCTGCACAATATGTGCACTTTCAATATATTTTCTACTTATTAACGGATGACTACATTTAAGTGATACAAATAGTAAATTATTCCGTAAGGTTTTTCACGGGGCATGTCAGGTGACTGTTGATTCCATTCTTTTTCCGTATATTGTAAATAAATATTCAAAGATAATTATACAAGTGTGTGTGGTATTTTATTCAACTCATTATTGAATTGGTATTTTCACTTTGTTCCGTAGGTATTTATATGCTAAGATATGGGGCCATTTTTTTTAAATATGCCTAAGAATACGCCTTTAATAACACTTTTGATATATAAGCGGAGGGCGTTTAACTCCTCTAATGTATCAAAAAGTTGATAACAAAGTTACAAGAAGTTGATCACAACTGAAGAACATCAACATTCTTTTGAGTAGAAAATAGATTTAACTTAAAGGGAGTAAAACAGTTGTAGACATACAGCTGACTTTTCAGCTTGTTATCCATATTTTCGGAGTAATGTTGACTGAGGTAAATTCTAGAAACAAAAGAAAATACATCATTTCTATTTCCGAAAATAATAATGGAAGAAGCAGTAGATAATCCTTAAACACAGTGTTTGATTCTATATGTTGCCGAAAACAGCATGGCAAGACTTTGTATGAATTTGTTTCTTGTAAATATGTGATATTGCAATGCAACATTGAGTAAATAGAAACGTTTGCGAAACTATACATAAATGAAGTTTTTACCTCCGTAGCTTTAAATACAGTCATCATGGGTAAAAAACAATACTAAAAAACTGTCCACAGTAAAGTTTATCATACATAAGCCACTGAGTGTTAACTTGTGCTCTTTGTTTTACTACTAGATGAGAATTGTTAAATCGGTACCTGTCGGATTTCAGCGAACCTTTAACAATCATGCCAGTGATTGTTCTAACTGAGTGCATCAGCTGTACGTTAAGATAGAACTTACACTATAAATTCCCGAATTCCCGGCTCAAGCGTTTCTAAATAACTATAAAAAAAGACAGTAGTAATGACTCTTTTGATATATAAATTATGCATAAAGATACTTTGCGCCGTCAGAATCCAAATGCCACGTATTCCTTAATGCAACGTTCCCAATGTTCAAGCTTTTTAAGCTACTCGACAATATTCTTATACGCATTTTTCTAAATCAGCACAGTAGTGTAGTAGCTGTTCGGTACCTGCACGCTTACATTTAACCATGGGACTGATGCCAACATGTTTAATCATCACCGCTGTGTAACAAGCTAGATTGTAATACTGGAGTTTTATGGAAATAAGTAGGTATTTAATAAACAGGGTATTCGTTAAATGCGATTTATTGTGGAGCTATGGTTGGCTTTTTATGAAAAAAGTCAAGCTAAAGCGGTAAATGTTGTGCACAGAAACATGCAAATTGATGTCTTATACGCAGAAAGTGTGCTCAACGTTCCGGATGTATCGGTTAATCGGTAAAAACAACCCTAAGCATGACTAAATCAGTCATTTAATCTTAAAATTATTTTACGAATCTCCTCTTTGTAATGTTATAATTGCAAAAAAAATCGATACAGATGATATTCATTGTGTTCACTGTTAGCGATTGCAAAATGCTAGTGTTTTCAACACTGCATATATGTAGCTTTTTTCCTAATTCCATCCCAGTCAATTCTTACAACAACCTTTTTACAAGCATGCATTTTTGGTGAACACATACAAAATGGAAAAACTTGTTTAAAATCTGTCGTGAATAGCACACACCTTGAGAGTTGCTCGGGTGTCATCGCGATGTTCAAGGTCAGAAACCTGTTTAAAAATCATAAAATCAGGTTAAACTGAAAACTAGAAATGATATGCTTTTTAAATGCTTCCTGAAGTTTGGGATGTTTGGTTCAGGTTATGTTGTGATTACATTATCTTATATAATAAACAAAAAATATTGAAAAATTATGGTCTCTTGAAAAAAACGTCGGAAGTTTGATAGTATCAGAACAGCTTAAACTTTTTAAAAATGAACTATTTGGTTAGGTGCTCAGTCGTAAATACAAATCACCCGCATGCTTACAGGCTCAACAATCCACTAAAAGGCGCAGTGGCATCCAAAACGGCCATGGCATCCGAGTATCTGAAAAGCGAATGTTTTTATGACACACCGTTCGCGCGCATAGAAAAAACATAATATATTGATTGAAGAACTACTAATACAGCACATTAGAAGCCCAGACATGCATTAAAATAGCTTCTCGACTAAGCATACATAACTTGGACCTGAGAGACTTCATTTTGAATAAATTTGATGAATTATTTGATATTAAATCTCAATTTTTTTCTGAATTTGCCTTCATTTAGGTTCATTTGGAAGCTATTTGTTATCAAAAGCCATTGTATTTGTACTACACCACAAGGCCAACAGTAACTTTATGGTACACTAGAGAACAAAATTTCCACTTATTGAATTAAACTTATCCCTTAATGCCCGTGCCGAAAAACGATCAGCAAATTTCTATGTTAAAGAATAGACAGTTGGCGCAATCTGCCTTTATTCACGTCGGTTTAATGACGATTCGGACATAATTGCTAATTTTTTAAACCCATGATTATAAGAACATTGGCTTTATAAAAAGGCTCTGATAGATTAGAATAAAAATCCAAAACGCTTGAAATTATTTATTGCATACCTAAGTAGGAATAAAATTGAGAAAATCGTTAAATTATAGATAACATACCCTTGGCTGATAGCCTCAGCGGAATGGTATGCGGCAAGGGCTGCAGCAACGACGGTGAAGAAGGTGAATTTCATGTTTCCTGTCAATTATTACATAATGCGCCATGTTCAGTTTGAATATAAATAGTACCATGTTTGTTTCATTGATTAATTTAGCATAATTCACCTTCTCTTTAATACTTTCAAAAAATGTTTCTTACTGATGGTGACTTTCTGCCGTCAAACACGATTAGAACGCATTTTCATATAATTTTGTTATGTCTTTATTGAACCCATTCTATCAGGGTTTGAGTTTGCATTTGCATTTTGACTTTAACTTAGTTGAGATTACATTTCTTAAATTACCTTAAAGATATCTACTATCCTCTGCAGAAAATTAAAACAAGTTACCGTGAGACTTGATAGGGGTTTTTATCAGTTTATCTGTCCACCTTTAGGTATGACTGCTTTTATAGGTTTACTGACCATTCATGAGTGTACACGTTCTGTCCTAAATCTGCAATTTTTACCTGTGTAGACTGCAAAGGTCACGTTTACGGATCACCTTCAAAACTTTCTTTCACTACAGGTCAAGCTCATCAGTTTCAGGCGTGTTTGTACACGTCTGCTGAGGTAGCACCTGGCCATTGTCTACACGTACTGCATGAAGCTACTTATTTATTCTTCTGAAAATATACAAGCACTTTTTTACAATTTTGAAAGAAAGAGCGCAAATTATCAGTATCTGGTAAAATAACCACCAAATAAATTTTACGACAAATTGTTATCGATATGCTTACTGCCCCATCATCCTCAAAAGGTTAATCTAGAACTGACACTGCCGTCATCTACGGCGTTGCCCTCGTCAGCAAAAATGCACAGTTTAAGGCACCTACAGCGTCTGTGGTAGCGGCTTGTGAATTACGTGCGTGGATCAGAATTAGTCTACAGTAGTCGCCAATGAGCATGCAACGCTAGTCATGAAATTTGGCTGGACACTTTAGCATAAAATTGAAAAGACTATTGCCATAAACTGTGTTCAGTCAATTCTGTAAAAGCTTTTTGTTAGGAAAATCAGCGTTTTAGTTAGTTTTACTTACATAAATGGACATTTATTTTCGCGGAAATGAGAGGAGTCTCATATCGAAGAAATTTCCTATGCTATTACTAAAAAGATAACCAAACTACACTTTAATGTTGATAAAACCAGGGAGAATCTGCAAAATAAGTAAAAAAGGTATCGAAAATATCCCTTCCAGAATTCGAAAAATTATCCAAACTGGTCAGATAAAAGTAAAACCAACTTAAAGGAACCAAATCTGCTTGCAGTACTATTGACGGTTTGTATTTTGAAAATTATTTTTACCTATTCTGTGAAGTTTATTTTGCACTAAATGCAATAACAGAAGAGCATGTCCTTCAATAAAAACCAAATTTCTAACATTTTTTGCTAATTTAAGACAACGAAGCCAATATTGGATGTAAGTCGTGACGAAATATATTTTTTTATACGTTATGTTCCCCTTTTGCTTAATTTAGCAACGGAACAAATGAAAGAATAATAATTAGTTCAAAAAATGGCAATGTATGTGGGCAGCTTTTTGAATTTGCCAGTTTATAACTGAATGTGAAATTAGTCTAGTCATGCGTAAGGTAATCCTTTATAAAGAGAATAGAAAGTTCTTTCATCTCCAGTCAAATTGAAGAGTTTATCTTCAGCAATTTTTCAGAGGTAACCTTTTATGGAAAGTTTTATAAGTAATCTAAGGATCAGTTGTTTTAAAAATCCAGTGGGGACAAGATTTACACTCAACAATGTGTTTTGCTGTTTTGAGGCATTTCTGTATATCAAAAACGTTGCCATCGTCATTGATGCTAATGTCGGAAAACAATTTTTATGGTAAATGCTTTTTATGTCTATCTTATTAAAATGTTTTGGTGTAAATGTCAACAAAGGCAGAATTTATACATTTTCAAAGAAGATAGTAAAAACAAGGAAAATTATGACACACTTTTGCTGATAACATTTTTTTATAAATAGTTATCCAGTAAGACTCAAGTTAACAGAATGTCTTGACTTAAGAAAAGTTCTTTCTATATATAGAAAAAGGTTACTTCAATTTTTCAATTAAACACAATATCTCAATTAATTTTTCTAATTTATAGCTCTTTTTTACGCTTCCAAAATCAGTGGATTATCGAGAAAATTTTCTTTTTCTTTGCAAACACTTAGTAGTTCCTGTAGTTTTTTTTAGAACCTCATATTCCCGATGCAATCCATTATCATTTCTGAATCTTCCTTAATGCATTCACATTGGTATTTGAGTGATGATTAAACTTATACAAAGTTATGAAGATTGCAAGGTCTGAAGCGACTACTGTATAAAGAGGCAGAATCAGTGGCAAACTAGAAAAAACCACCATTTTGTCTAATAAACGAAATTTGCTAACGCATTCACTCAACCGGATATCAAGTCGGTCGAATGGAATATACTTTTGCATTGTAAATTGACCCTTCTCTTGATCGAACGAAAATACTAAGCTATGTTTCATCTATAGTTACTTTTACATATATATACTTCTAAACGGGTGTTTGTACAAATGCGTTAGCTCAGTATGTGAAACAAATTTTAAGAAATACGCTATCTGTAGTTGAGCTTTTCAAGGCATAACAAGTAACGCTACTTCACAAATGAAATGCAAAAATGTAGGTCATTATTTTTGCTTTTTTATCGTACGGACTCCATAACGTTAACGAGGATATAAAAACCCAATATATTTTTGCATTTTAAAATTTAAATAGACCTGTGAATAACGGTGTCGCTACTATGAATATCAAGTCTATCAAACATAATATTGTTTAGCATCGTACAATGAAAGTGTTTTCGACCGAACGAAAAAAGTAAACTACGAAGCGTCCCTATGGACCGTTGTATACGCTTTTTGCCTCTTTTTCAAAATTCGGCACTGGTGGTATTAATCTTGAAAGAAAAAGCAGCACAGAGGGATTAGAGCTAGCAATAACTATTCGGCATTAGAAAATAACTTCTGTCTTTTGCGTCGAACGAGTATGGGATGTCAAATTTTTTTAGAAATGATTGAACAAGTTCCTGGTCTTGAAAAAGTTTAAGGATTACCTGCAATGTTACCATTCCATCTTCATCGATTTTCTGACGTTTTGTCTTTGTTAATTGAGGGGCTTAACGGAAAACAAAACTTGAGGTTTCTGTATTATGCGTAGCAATTCTTTCCATTAATTACATAAAATTTTCTTAATAACTACCGCCAGACCTCGCAAGCCTACGAGGATAGAACAAGAATACGTGTTGCAAAAGTAAGCAGACTGAAATTGATTAACAATTGCGGAGAATCGGAAATCAATAAATTGTTCTTTTATAATATCATCATACATGAGTAAATCAATTTGATGTAAGGTGTATGGGCGTAGGCAGAAACAACAACATGTAACTGAGGGTATGGCGTATTATATGACCCCAATGGATCAGCAAATACTTTAAAAATGATCGGGCGTGCATCCTACTTAATTGCGTAGTTTGCAGAACCTTCACCTTTTGTATCATTTACCTAATGAGAGATAGATTTAAGCCTAAATTTACGCGTTAGGTGTGCTTACGCAAAAAGCAGATATAAAGAAACACTGAAAATAAGTTGGCGTCTCGCCTATAATTAAGGGAACTACTTAACACGAGGCAGTATCCTGGGTTGTCTGTCAACACTCTGGATGTTCACTCCCTAAGTTAAATCTCAGGTTTACCAGGTTAACCTGAGGTTTCCTACTGTTTTTATCAGCAGTACAAGGTATACGACAAGTCCTACAGCTGCGTAAAGGCAGGTTATCCTATAAACATACACGGAGAGTCCACTATCAAGCCGGGCGCAGATAAAAATGCTTGTCTTCTGGCCGAGTAGAATGTCCTCAGCAATTTGGTTTCCACACAAAAATGATTCTGGTTAACGCCAAAAGATACGCTTACGTAGAATATATCAAATTTAGTTTGTTGGACACAATTGGAGATCCTGACTTCCCTAACTTCGCTCCGCAAAGCAGTATAATCAGATGTATTCAATCGGTTCAATGCACACACTAGGACAAACAACCCAGTTGTTGCATCTTCAATTGTAATCTTCTTAATCTTGGCAAGATGGGGCTTAAAGTCTGTGAACGATTTAAACATAAACAAATTTACCTGTTTCGTAATTTGGTATCCCGTATTATCCAGATCTTTTTTGTTATTATTCACAGAACTCATGATTGAAAGGTGATTATCAATTCGAGTGTTATGTGCCTTTCAGATTTTTTGAAGTGGGATCATTAGCGCATCATCTGTTCTAGAATTTTAATTTTCTGGTCTAAAAAAATGTCAGTAAATTTTAATGTCACCCTGTATTATCGTACAAATACGCTTGAGACGAATATTTGCTTATATTGTCTGGACTGCTTTAATATAATCTGATGGAATTATCACATCAAACACACCAAAAATGAGATAGAATGTCGGAAAGAGGTTTATAAATTTAACTTAGGAAAATGGAGATGCTTTTATTCGGCAAATATATGAATTGGTCAAACCAAATTTCATTAAATTTAAAAAAATTCTTCAATGTCGGTTTTGAAACGCTCGGTGGGATGTTTGGGATCCTAATCTATGACAGTAAGTCTATGCTTTGCGTTGGCTCAACGGTGGAACATTTGGATAACTATCCAACCGGCATTATCTAAGTAACTTAGCTGGGATCCAGTAGATGGCTACCAAGCTTACTCATTTTACCGGTGTTTTAGAAATAAGTCCAATAAATTGCTGAATTAAATAGAAATAATTAAAAGGCTTTTTTGTTCCCGTGCCTGTAGACCAGAAAAATTGACACAGCGATATTATATTAATCTAAATTCTAAGGGTTTAATGTGTAACATAAAAATTTTCTTTGAGGGCTATCCTTCACTCTATGAACCCCTAGATTTCCAAAATCAGATTTCCAGCTGTTTGTAGTCAGTGGCAACCCTGGCCAAAGGAGCGTTTTTTATCGCCTTAGTTAACAAATCCGAAAGAATATTTGCAAAGACATACGAAAGTGTATTTTAAGTAGTTTTAGCTACAAAACTCGATATTGTGAGTACTTTTTACCAAGTAGCACAATCCATTCACCTTCGCTCGCATAACAAATACTTTCTTACACTATTCTTTTGAGATCGTTTCGTTGTTTTCATTCAGACCAGTATTACACATGATTCGTTATGGTCAGCTGCAGTTTAACAGAAAAACGGCACTATAAGGGTTAAATAATGATTCATATTGTGATGCTCTCACTCACTTCTTCTAAAAGCATCACTTTTATTTCAGATGTTATGTAAATAAGCATATGGCTTTATACGCTGTAGATATATTTATTTGCATATTAAGCATTGCTTACAACGACATTAACGGGTCTCTGTTAACTTCTATCTATTTGTTTCGTTCAATTCCCTTCCCATGACACGACACTTTTGGTTGTCTTACAAGGTTAGGATGGAAAATTTGCTTTGTCTAGCTAACGATAAAGAATGAAGGCTTGCTGACTAGTCAGACTGACTCAGCCCACCTGCGCACCTTGACAGGTCCTAGGACGACCTCTGTGGCTTTAGCGATGTCTGTGTTTCCTGACTGCTAAATTATACGAGCCATAGTCGTGACGAACAGGTTTGCTATGTCTAACAAACTTACCGTCGATGATAACCCAGTCTGGGGCAGCTCGCTCGAGGTTTGAATTCGAGTCAGTGGGCGTGTGATATAGGCTTATATTCCTGCGCAGCGAATTCACGGGACGTGCACTGACTGTGGAAATCCTTAGTCACGAGAATCTGAGATACACTAGCCTATCTTGCTCGCAGGATAGAATCACTCGTACAGTGGATTTGATGTGCAGCGAAATATCAACCAAAATGCTAAACTTAGATTTCTGATACCAAGAGATCAGGATGTGTAAACTCAACTATCACTGAGCCTAGTCCTTAGATAGATTTGATAGGGTTTCTTTCCAGCGGCTCGCAGAAATATCACCGTTATATATGAATTTAACAGTGCTTTGGTTTTTTCTCATTGATTTGTGACCCTTTTGAACAATTCAGCTATATTTTTGAAAAAAGGGGCACAAAAATATTCTTACTTTTATACATTATGCATTTAGTAGGGTCGTTCGCAGAGTCTTTACTTGGAAAGGGTATAATTTTATTTTTAAAGGAAAACATCAAATTATAAAATTTTAATACCACGACATGTCCACTTGTAGTATATCATATTTGGCTATTTATCAATAGTGTTTACAAATTAAAGAGCATTCTTAACAAGCAGTTCGCTGTTCTTGATTTTATAAGCACCATGTCACGATTTTCTTACAGTACATAGCGAAATATGTTGCCATCAGACGGCATATAAATAGCATGCAATTTTAAACTAATAAATTGGTCCATAGCGGGAAGCTGGTTTCACATTCGCTCAGAGACTGAAAAACTTTCAGCCTCAAACGTAACCCTTACATAGATTTTTATATCTTAAAACGCGGAATTTTTTATCACATGATCACAAGTAAGAATAACGTTCATGTTCATGCTTGCCATAAATATTATTAAATTAATGATAGCATTGAACGTTTGCAGTACGTCTTTCTCATACAGCTAGTAAATGTCCCATCCTGCCTTAAAAGCAGGCGCAGCTTTTTTGCTCTCAAAAGTACTATCTTATAGGAAAATGGTAAGACGTGGAAAAAGGATGCCCCCTAAGGCAGGTAATCCAATGAAGATCTTCCAAGAAGATCATGGTCAGAGGTAAGGGTGGAATTAGATTTATGGTCATGGGTAAGTTTAGGAACTGCTGGAGTCCTGCGTGTCTAACAAGAAGTTCTCCATCAAACACGTTGACCTGCTCCCCTGTTATCAGGTGCTACGTGTACGTGCTCATGTAAGGCGGCTCACAGTCTGGCCAAAGACGCACGCCAAGAGACGTATGTGATCAAGGTGGTGCGAAGCCGGACCCAGTCACGGATACTGCCAGTTCCTCTACACGTCTTACTGACCAAATACAAACCGTTTTGCATTTTGTTGCACATGCATCGTCTCTGACGTCGATCACCTCTAGGAATGGTAAAGCTTAGCATAGTAGGCTTACGTTTCATCATCATCTTAAGTGTCCTTCAACTCTACCACCTTTTTCTTTTCACGAGACTCCCTCGTGTGTTTGTTCCAGTTGACAAGCATAACAGCGACTAGTCAATATTTTTTGTGTTCTTCCGAACTACGTCCATACGATGAATATTCAAATGTGTAACTAGAGATGCTTGTCTTACTTCCTTGGTACTCCCACTGGTGATTAAACATTTATCATCCACATGCGCTGATTCGCGGTACGTTAGGGCATCATGATGTTCACTTCAAAATCTTACCCAAATTTTATAATAATATCACTGTAGACTGACTTTTATTTTTTTAGCCAAGGATTCAAACCAAAATTTGTTGGTCACTAGGCATTTTCAAGTCACTGATTCTCGGAACACTTGCCTTGTTATTTAGGTTAACTTACTCAAATAAGAGCCTTAGTATGTGTCTTGAGACTAACTTTGAACTTGTCGAGCTTCTATGCAAATTCAACCTTAGTTGTAGGTATTCCAGAATTATTTAACTGCAAGGCTTTTTGACTTCACTCTCTTTTGACTCTCCAAAAATTGTATAGAACTTTCAAAGAATGTATGCCATTTTCTAACAAGAAGTACCATCAGCGCTTGCCCTTCCTTAGGTGGCACAATTTATACTTGCTGCTTTTGGATATACTTTTGCGTTTTTAAAAATGACCATATAAGTAATCCTTTGAAGATTCTTCACCCTCAGTAACCACTGTGTACCGGGGCAAACCAACTCCGAAACAATTCATCGATTCACAGGTCTTTGCCTGTGGACCAGGTTGTTTGCTGAAACAAAAACATGAGTCTTGTTGTGATGTTTTAACTTGCCAAACTTGCAACCTAGGTACTAGCTAAGAGGCCTATAAACGTGTTTCGTTGGTATTCTGTCAGGAAAATAAAAAACGGAACTTTCAAAACCGGTATATCAACCAAAAAGCAGACAAAGGTGAGCTGGATAACCCACTGATGAGCTCTGTCGAGTGGTGGCAGACTACCGGCGAGACACGTGTCTGCGTTTTTTGGCTAGCACCAAGGCTGTGCGTATGGTAAGTAACAACACCAACGTATACTACTTAAGCCTGACCGTTGGCAGCATATGCATATTTCGTAGTGTTTGATGGGTTTCAACCCAAATATACACTAACAATTTCAGTCTGTGCTTATATGACTAAAATTTACTGATGTATACCGTGAAGAGAAATTAATTTCTCAGGAAATTACAAAGCTCAATGAGTTTTATTGTTTAAAGGGTTTAACTTGTCTTTTTAAACTATCTTGGAACTTCTGGTGGTTCTGAGCAAATATTAGGTCCTCCGTAGGTCAGTATGCTGGAGGTATTAGTTGTATTGCTGTTTGTTCCAGAATTATGTAAGTTTGCGTCTGCTGACCTTACTCTGTCATTTCACTTGCCAAAGAATTTATGCCTTTACTAGGCTGTGCAATTACGTATTTACTGCTGAGGGATATAGTAGTCTGCAGTGCAATATGACCAAATGTATAATCTTATAAAATTTCTATAACTCTCTTTTCCCTGTTGACTATTGCTCTGTAGCCGAGGCACACAAAACCAAAGGTCAAACCTCTCACTCTGGCGGGCTTACAAGGGCGCAGCTCAAATTTCCGACGCCACATTGCTGTACTCATCGCGGCTTGAACGAGAAAAAGACGTTGACCGGAGACCTTTGAGTGGCGTGTACACGTTCAATCTTGCAGCTCTGATCCCAAGCGGCGCTAGCGACACCGTTAAGTCGCAAACACCATTTGAACTGAAGATGGCGATGGTGTGAGCTGGCCTACCTTACCTATTGCATCAGTTAGTGTGTTCTGAACTCAGCTTTGCGGATTAGACAGCCCTACTACTACCGCAGTCCAGGAAATAAGTTTACCACAAGACGGCTGTTCAAGGGGCATTGACGAATGCATGCTAAAATCACGTGTTTCTTCGGGTAGACAACATCCGCTAGCAGTGATAGATACTTAATCCTAGCTTATTTATCCCGTCTTCGTCGGTATTTTCTCTTCCCTGACAGTTGGAAGGTGGTTTTGAAGGCAAAAAAACGGATAACTGTAAGCATTAATAGAGGATAGGTGAGTTCCAGGAAGTAGGTCAGAAGAAGAAGCGATCACTGAAATAAGAGTTTTATTTGCCTGACTTTTCGGATAACGCCGGAAACCCTTAATCATAGGTGATTGTAACATAGTCATGGTTGGTCCTGCGCAGATAGGGTTGAGACATGCACAGGCTGTATGGTATTTATAACTTATAGTGGTCACCCGTGTGTGTGTGATAACTATTCACTTCTGCAGCCACCGTTTGGATCTTAATTGATATGCTACTGGCTTGGCTCTTCGCATTTGACTCACTAATTGCCAAAATTGCCTTGTCAGCGTCGGATGCGGGTCTGATAATTGCATGATAATTATGTCCGCCGTAGTCAGAGTTGTTGGTGCGCCCAGCCCTTCCCACGTGACTGACTCTTGCTCAGGAAATGTCTTAGTACGCTGTATGCGAACGCCAAAATCGTTGCGCTTGTTGATGAACTAGGGGCCTGAAAGCCATGGCTCCAGCAGCTCACGACTCACGCGGTTGTCACCTCTTGCGACGATGTTGGCCTCGTCAAGCTTGAAAATACGGCCGGGTCCCGTCGAGTGAGCTGCAACCTGGGAGTTGGCGTCTTTCTTTCTCACCGCCGCTGCACGCTCGGCCATTCGCGTCCGAAGTAACCTTCCGGTTTCTCCGAAGTAGTTGCTTTGTCCAAAACTGCCGCAGATCAGGTAAATGGCTCCAGCCGTTTCCTGCTGTGGCAGTGGGTCTTTCGGTTTCATGGGTCACGCAAGACATATCTAAAGCAGTCTTTTTGACAAGATGGTGACTGTCAAAATCATCCACGTTTTCTGTACCAGAATACATTAGTCAGTAGACATTTTGGTATGGAAACAACCGGTAAAATCGATCAAGCACCGGAAACCAGTCAACTTTAACTTAAGAATAAAATCTTGCAATAAGATCGTCACCCCAGACCGTCATTCGTGAATGAATAAGAAAACATTTGAAATGTGCATCCCTACTTAGTTTCAGTTCCAAGCATGTATGCTTATATTTTGAACGTATTGTGGCGGAGTGCGTGTTTTTCTTCATGTTCTAACCCCGCCTGACAAAACAGTGGTTTTTGACAAGTTCACGTTCATAATTGACTGAAGGGTGGTTTGTGTTCTCACCTTCATATTGCATTCGTAGTTTGATATATTTACCACAGGTAAACGAGTCCTGACGTATGGTAACATACCTGTTAGTTCATCCTAAACTACTACTCGGTTAATACGAGTATAGTAATCAGATGTAATTGCAGTGTACTTTACGTGGGTGGGCATGTGGCTGGAAAGTTAGATCCTTGATCCATATCAAGTTTCGACTACACGATTCACGCAGGTTGAAGAACAACATCTGCAGTCAGAGTGTTCAACACTGGAAGCAGTTATTTGCCCGAGGAAAAACGTACATATCCTCACACTGCATTTTAATGATTGTAGGGCATGATCGCACAATGTAGTTGCCTGTGTCTGAAATTCTGTTTAGGGATTTCAGCTTAAATATGTGATGGATTCATCAGAAATGGAAGTGATTGAGTTTTTTGGGTTTGTTGTGGTAGGGCTGCAGATCTCCGATTCGTAAAAGAGCGTCGTTAAGACAGCGGCTTTATATATCGCCAGTTTGTTTTTCAGATGAAAAACGTGTCAATTCCTACCGAAAGTTTGCAGCTGCCAGTTGGAATCGCATTCATTTTTCAAGGTACTTCTGACAATACGTTTTACCGTAGTGTCTATTGTAATAAGAGGTAAACAGGACAATATACCCAACTTGGGATTTTCGAACAGTATAAGTTTAATCGTTATTAAGGTTGAGGTTTAACCCAAAGTTGAATAAGGATCTGAAACATTAAAAAGATCACTTTAATTTCCTCATTTTTTATTTTCTGCCGCTGTATAGCAGGATTGTTTATTGTAAAGTTTTTCAAAAATATCTTAAAACGAATACTAAAAACACCACATTATTTAAGAGCAATAAAGTATTCAGATATATGATTTGATTAAGGCAGGGATGTTGCATACCTTTAGTAGCCACGAATAAATTAGCTGTGATTAGGCCAATCAAAAGTTGTCGTAATTTGTTCGCACATCGGCTGCCTAAAATGAACCACAGGGAATAGTTACGGCAACTACGTTAACAACTTAAGTTTTCAGGACCGATACCTGACTTGAAAAAATATGAAAAAAGGCAAATGTTCGCATCTCAGATATTCGTCTAGAAGGAGTCGTTGCAATCACCAGAATCGTAATTTTATTCATCTGTGCTTTCGGGCTCTGCTTGAAGACAGAGGATTCTACAGGACAGCACAAAGATTTGAAGCAAAAGCAGTATCTAATCAGTTGCATAAATAACTTGGAGAATTCAAGCGCCGGAAAGTGATCACTGATAACGAACTACGTCTGATGAAATCAACAGATACTGCCCTGGCTCGTGTCTATGGTCTGCCAAAGATTCATCAACCAAACGTTCTATTGGGGCCAATTGCTGCCCTCAACGGGAGCTCCACCTAAAATTTAGAAAAAAATGGATGTATTCGAAGTTAAAATTCCTCAAAGACAATTCTGATACCTCAGTCCACTCAGCTTCAAAATTCCTGGCTGACCTACATTGACTCAGGATTTAATCAGACGAAATGATGGTTTCCTTTGACGTGGCATAATTATTCATATCCATTCCACTCAGTTTGACACGAAACGTCTTGCGCAGGAACCTCGAGCAGCTATATGAAAAAAACAGAGTTCGCTAAAAGTTGAAAACCTTATGAGGCTGTTCAAAATTTGCCAAAAGGCATACTTTACTTTTGCAGGAGCAACTTATGAACAGATCAAGGGAACTCAAATGGGCTCCCTAATCTCTGGTTTAATAGCGAAATTAGTTTTATAAGAACTTGGCGTTGTAACGTTGACGACACCTTTGTTATCGTCAAGATTAACCTGCTGCAGAATTTTTATGATCTTCTCAACTCGATATTCCCAGCTATGCAATTAACGATGTAAGAAGAAAAGGATCAGCAGCTGCCCTTTCCTGATGTTTTCGTCATGGCGACAAGCAACACACAGCTTCGCAACTTTCACAGCCACCATCCAGTGGCTTGCAAATGAAGCTTGGTGAGAACGCTGTTCAAAAAAATTCAGACTCCCTGCAGTAACCCGAAGGTAAAAAGCACGGAAGGCCCATGATCTCCGCAACGAATCTATACTCAATGGTTATCCAAAGGCCTTCATAAACCGATGCCGGCGTGCCCTCTTCTGAGAACCAAACCAGAACCAACCCCTACGATATGGACGGCGCTGCCATACATCAAGCATGCATCGGAAGCGACAAGGCGTATTTCTGCGAGACTAGGCGTCGAAAGTGCGCACGGCCCTAAGGCCACCATGCGCCCCCGTATCATGAGAATAAAGGATCGATTAAGTCCCAGTGAGCAGTCGGACGTAGTGTATCGTATTTCACGTCTGAACTGCCCGCAAAATTATACCGGACAGACAAGACGAATGCTTCGTCCACGCATGTACGAACATAAGCTAACTATCAGACAGGGTGACGCACTGTTGCAAGCGGCAGCCCACATCTACGAGCCGGGCCACGAATTTAACTTTACAGCCGCAAGGACCGTTGCTCACGCCGACAGCAAGACCACACGATGACTAATTGAAGCTTTGGCCTCGGATGACAACTCAGTCAACCGGTGCACTGAGTTGGCACCTGCCTACATCACTCACCGTAGGCATATACGCACGACCGAACCTAGTGATTATTAGTTTCCCCCCTCCCCCCTCCTTCCCCCCACCCCACCATTTGCCCTCTCCCCTTCCCCTATAACAGTTGCTTGGTTCCTGCCCTGTATAACTGTTGCTCGCTTTTTGTTGACGGTTTATCTCTATCGATGGACTCTCGCAAGAGCCTGAAAGCTCATATGAATAAAATTACGAGTTCGATGCTCGCAACGACTTTTTCTTCCAAAAAGATGCGGTGAAGTAGCAGATGGCATGTAGAGTTTAAAAGCATTCAATGATCCATTGTCATTATAATTTTTATGAGAATTGCTTGTAGTGTTATGTTAGTCTCTTGTGTAGATGTATGTTCCTCTAATATTTGTATTTGTTTATGTTGCACTTACAGTGGGCCACGTGTTTAGTAAGCTGTATAACATAGGAACATATCAGGCTACGGTATGTGCCCTTGCGGATGCGAAGCCATAACGAATGCCACACATGGGTATACTGGCATGCCCGAATACAAGTGCACACTGGTTTAGTCACCGGTTTCGGATGATTTATTAGCATAAGTACCTAACGGGGCCGCCTGCGGAGCGCTCAAATTACGCGCCGCGGTCGTACGGGCAATTGGGTGAAATGAATCCTTCAAATCAGCCAAAAATCTCTATTAATGTCATATTTTGGACAGGATTAAAACATATTTTCGTGGATAAAAAAGACTAGAAAATGAAAATTATTGGAGCTCGGAAATACCCTATTGGCTGACTTATCTAGAAAAAATCCGGTAGTTCTTCCTTATGGGGCCACCTGAAAAACGTGTGAGGCGTGCTCTTCAGGCTCACGGCCAACTGATTTTATGAGAGAGGACGGGCGGGACATGTCAGGAAACAAGTAAGTTCGCACTTATCCTGCATAATTATAACTTACGAGGGTAAGGTGAAACGCGTACTCAAACCTCAGGCGGGGGCACTAAAGTTCGCATCAATATCATTACCAAACCCCACTGGACCAACCCCGAGCGCGTTTATGTTGGGGGATTGTGCCCTGACCTCGGGCGAGGTCACTAGGGCAAAGTTTTGCAGTTTAGCTAACCCCAAACAGAAAAAAAGGTGAACGATTGCAGCAGTTGTAACATTGTGGACTTTCGTCCTACTTAAAATTTGAACGTAAGCAATTTCTACCGAGGTTTATTTGAAAAGCCATCTTTGCTTTGTATAGTAGCATAACCGATTACTGTATGTGAGCGCCTTCCCAGGTCCCTTCTGTAGTTTAACGCCATTATCCATTCCCTACTTTAACAACGGCCGGTGTGCATAAAACGGGAATATTATGGGTAATTTAACCCACTTAGAATGCTGTTTTAATACATTAGGACCCAGTAGGTACTCTCACCAAATAATCTCATCTTCCTGACAGTGTTCAAGTTTTTGGAGAAAATAGACTGAGATAGATAAAATGAATGGACATGGTAACTCAATACTTATTCACACACACGTTACCGTACCTTGGTCAACCTTTCCTGGGAGGCACACAGCAAACATAATTACAGTCAATGACGGACTGCCATATTCGTTTCTGCGATGTTTATAATTGACCAGTTTTAGAAATGAGTAGGCAATGACGTTCGGTATCCATTTA
Source organism: Ligula intestinalis (assembly GCA_036362985.1). NCBI lineage: Eukaryota > Metazoa > Platyhelminthes > Cestoda > Diphyllobothriidea > Diphyllobothriidae > Ligula > Ligula intestinalis. The sequence goes on along the minus strand of JAYGXS010000001.1, from coordinate 36,449,115 downwards.
CTCATGGCGTACAATGCATTTGCATTCGATAATAAGCCAAAATGTTAAAAGTTAATTGTATACGTTTCATATAAACCGAAAGGCAAGCATCCCAAGAAATGTACTTTTGTGAAAAGGCATCATGAGTGCGTAAAGTAGCCATCGGTTTGTGCGACACTTTTATTTGGTGTTTCCGCAAGTGTCTTTCAACGATTCCTTCCTTGCATAAGGAACGTGTCTGAAGTCGTTGAAAGGCACTTGCATCAAAACTAAATAAAAGTGGCGCACAAACCGATAGCTACCTTACGCACTCAGTTAGTACACCCTAAGGATAAGGTTAGCTACCTCGATAAGGAAGAAGCCATCTACAAAATCCCATGTAAAGCTTGTGATAAGGTATATTGTGGCCAAACAGGAAGATCAGTCTCTACACGCATCCGCGAGCAACAATCGGCAGCGAATATCCATAACCATTTTTCCGAAGAGGCTATGCATTGCCTTGACACAGGCATAGTTTTGCATGGGACAAAACAGGCATCGTTGGAGTTTGCCCCTCTTAAAAAAGGCCGAGAATTTCCTTAGGCCATGCACTCCGATGACTCATGCATCAACCGGCGTATTGAGTTAGCCGGAGTGTACAAACACCTCAAGGAAAGGTGAAAAAGACTGCAGCCGAAAAACATAGACCAACATGAACCGCAATTAGCGTCCACACCGGATAACGTGAACTGACCCCGGACTAACTCAAATTACAGTTACCCATTAGTCATTACGGCATTGCAACTGATAACATGTCCATCATGATATGATGCACATTGTTACCCCCAATTAACACCCACGCCAGACTGACTATGTAACTGCATGAGCACTTTTAAATGCTAACTGTTGTTTGCAAATTTTTTTCAAGTCTGACGACGAACTGGGGATCCAGTGTCGAAAATTTACTCAATAAACTTACTTATTTCCCAAAGGATGCCTTTCCATGAAAATTTACGTTAAAGACGCAAATATCGCTAAGCAAAAGGTCAAACACGTTGGAGCCAGTAAACGCTCGCTTTCGAGTCGAATTAAGGTGAATAAGTGGTCTTCATAACTTAACTTGTGTTTTGAAAGTAATTGATGCAGAAATTTAAAAAAATTGTGTGATTTTAACTGCTGAAGGACTACGGGCCATAGCCGTCACCGGCGGGCAATTACGTCACCTATCAACTAAGGCATGTCGTGTACATGTACATTCGGTGATAACCTAGTCTGCGCGCACACACTAGCGTGCATCAGCCTATCCTGTTTAAAGGAGGTAATCACTCATACAGAAGGGTTCGTTTGTCATGAAATAGTTCAGTATAGTTCAGTTTACTTAGGGTAGTAGACAATGCCTTTGGAGACCTTATTGAAAACAGTATGCATGAAATATCCAACATAAAATATGTCACTATAAGCAGTGAGTAACATATATAGATGTACAAATTGTAACGTGTGCGTGAGAGCAGTCAGAATTGTCTCTTGCACACATAATATATCCAATAAAAAATATTTTACTGTAAAATAGTGAGAAGCATATACAAATGTAACGTTTTATCTTTTGGTATTTCCTAGGCGTAGATTATTCCTGCTTCCTTGTGCATACGAACGGTAACTGTTAAGTAGATATTCATTCAGTTTCCGTTTAAATGCATCTGTGGAGTTCGTCATTACGACTTCCTCAGGCAGTCCGTTCCAGCGAAAAGGTAAACTAGTTTTCCCATTCGAAGAAGTTAGGTCTGGCACATTAATTTTCAAGCATTTGAGTGCAGGACTGTCTTTGAAATCTTTTTT
>JAYGXS010000001.1:36360497-36437321 GCA_036362985.1 Ligula intestinalis | reverse complement strand
TATGCTCGCCAACTGTCCTTCTGAATTATCGAATGGGGATTTTCGCACCGTTAAAGCAGTCATCATATACCCGAGGAAAATGATTTCTTCTAGCGTTTTCCCACAGGCTTGGTAACCTAACAAGATACCCCTCAATCCCTTTGTTGGCATCGGAGGCTCTTTCATTTTTCCTCTTAAGTTGTCACATCAGGTGTTTTTCCCTGTAATTTTTGCTGACCATAGCGTTTGAACTTCTCATGTTATTGATTAGCCACTTGGCCATTCCTTATGTTCTTGTGTTTATATCGATTTTTCTGTATGAATTCATTGTGTTTCTTCTCTTTTGTGATTCACGTTCTGTAATGAGAGGCGGCAACTGATGAGCTCTCTCGAAATGATATGGATCCAATAAACCATTTTGCTGCTATTGCTATATTTAAATTTGAGGTTACTAAATGAATTACGCTATGAACCATGAAAAATCTACTATTAAACCGTTTAAATGGTTTATCAGGAACAAAAATCATTATGGGTCAGTGACAGCTTCGCCAAAAAAGTCTTATATCACAACACAGTTTTAAAAAATCTCCAGAGTCATTCTTAAGCCATTTTTTCATATGTTTGAATATCTTTTGGTTAACTGGTTTGCTATTTTCTTTTTTATTTGTCCAATCAAGTAAAGTTCGTCAAAAAAGTCTTCATGTTTTCTACAATAAAAGAATGATGATCCACAAACGTAACTAAAATCCTCACGAAACCTATCATGAGAGAAAAATATAAGATGTATAAGGCCCAATAACAGACAGCTGTATGCTAATAAATAGCTGACTTGTTTATGTAGCCTATAAGAAACAAAATGAATCTCTTACTGTTAACAGAAACGACCTGATACTTACAAATGCATTTAAAGAGTATTTATTAATCTTTCGTTCATTTAAAACACATTCTGCCCTTTTCTTTTATCTAATTTGTAATGTTTTAGAAAGGAAAACAAACCTCCAATACAGAATGACCAAGCAACTATTCGCCCAAACTAAGATCTGAGGGAGGCTCTATAAAAATTGAACTCGCGTTAGGTGCAAAGAATACTTACAAACACACCAGCTTTTAAAGATGCATGATGAAAAATTGTAATGCATACTTAAGTTTCCTAACGTCCCCTGTGTCTAGTCCTTTCTTGGTGGCCCTGAAATTTTAAGTGTTTATAGTTTTTGAGAACTCAAGTCCAAGTATGCTGTGTTGTCGATATAGAATTCTATACTGCAATATGATGCATGCGTTCGTATTCGTGACATTTGGGTTGACTGTTCAAAATAGATTCACATTATTTGTGCGTTTTGGAGGTATCTTAAACCTGGTTTCTAGGTATATTGACAAGGATTTTTTACCACAGACAATAAAAGCTATATTACAGTTCGTCAATCAAAGTTAAATGGCGAGACTTAAAATAAAAGCGCTTTTTACATTTGGGATTTGTAATTAGTTCATGTTCTGCTTAGCATATAGTTTGACAGAAAAATATATGCAAAAATTAGGTAAAACATTATGAAAACAAAATAATTTTTACAATTTTTTCAGCTTCTTTTGTTCCAGAATGTAATTAGCCAGAATACTAATCATTCATAATTTTGCAGCCTGTTAATGGGCGTTCGAACTGTCATTTCTAAAAAATCTGAAGAGATGCTTACTTATATCTCGGATAGGCTGAACGCAGGTCAAATTGAAAATTAGCGAAAATAAGTAAATGAAGTTGCGTGGGTTCACTTAGACTATTTATTGCTTCCTTGCATGAAATATTCGTTTGAACATACAGTTTGATCCATAAATACGTTTCTACTGAGATGGTATGTGCCATATACTTAAAGATATTCTAGAATACGCTAAAAGAAAAGCTCCTGAAAGTAAACTGATCTCTTATGAACACTTCTTATTAGTGAGAACTCGAAATAGAAAATTTCGGCATTTTGAAATATAGAAACTGGATAAAATTGTGAGAAAAGGTAATAAAAAAGCTGTATACATACAGCTGAAGTTTCAGCTTGTCATCCATCGCCTTCAAATACTGTTTTGTCAATCTGGTCCTGTAAGTAAAGTAACAATCACCATAGCCCTTTCTAAAATATTGATGCAAACTGCAAAATATTGATACAAACTGCAAAATGGACTTCTTGGACAATGGATTTGGTCTGGGTGTTGCCAGAGTCAATGTGACAAAAGTGAATTAATGTATCTGTCAAATTGGATATCCACATACACCACACAGATAACACAACAATTTGCAAAATTCTTCTCATTTGACATTTATCGATCCGATCCTTTTCAAATGGTCAGTATTATTGGTAAGAAACGATATAAGAAAGTAAGGAATCGAAAGCTTACGATACATAAATCACTATACGATTACTTGATCTTCTTGTATCTCGACCAGATAAGAGTAGTTAACTGCTTCGGTTATTCCAGTAAATTTTCCAACAGAATGCATGAGATTTACACAGCATGGAACTTACACTATACCTTCTCGAAATTCCGGCTTTGGCGTCGCCATATAGATAAGAAATGAAAAGTAAAGTATTTATTTTGATATATGTACATTATATGCCTAGAGATAAGCTGTGCCGTCAGGCTACATCCCCTACGATTCCAACATTAAATTGTTCTAGATGTTATCCTGCCCAAAGTCCAAGCTTTTGCGAGTCTCATGTAAACAGTTTGCTATTCTTTGCGCAAACAATATATTTTACCATAAAGTTGATCTAGTGTGCGAAAATCTTCCCGTATCCCCATGTAGAGTTGAAATTCAGAGTGATTCAGACATGTTTGCCCATCTAAGGCGTTTTACAAGCAAATATGTTCAGCTGGGATATCAGGTAAATTGATAGTTATTTGATAAAATGAGCGTGACATTGATACGCTGAACTGTGCTCCGAAAGAGAAGAATCATTTGTTTTTGAAATAGGCCAAGGTAAAACAGTTTATTTTGATAAAATATGACGTTGCCAGATTAATACACCATTGAGGCAAAGTAAGTATTCACTGAGTAAAAGTTATCTTTGTTGCTTAAAAATGGCTGTCGAATTTCCACATGCTGAGGCCAAACGCAGACGTTATACTCATTATATTCGGATAAAGGCGTAAATCGATCAAAACAACCCCCGATATATCGCATTATTCATTCAACTCTGAGCACGCTTACAAGAATTTGTTTATTTTTGTAAACCCCTGATAACTTGCGTTTACAATTTCAAGCGTAAGGGAGAACATAGATTGTATTATTTGCTAACGAGTGTAAAATAGTACTGATAGCATATTCTGCACTGCACAATAATATTCAATCTCTATTAAGCTATGTTTCTGATGTCGTGCTACTCAAGTACTACAGCAGCTTTTGACAGTCACCCATATTTAATTTAACCATAGAAACCTGGCACTGCTGTACAACTGTTGTCGTCAAAACACTCACCTTGAGAGTTCAGCTGGTGTCATTGCAATGCCCAATACCTCAAACGCGTTGTAAATTTTCAAAACCGCGATTAACAAATTGATGTAAATTGTTCAGCATGCTTCAGGCTTCCAGGAAATATAGATTTATCGCCTTAAATTTTGTGGGTTTACCAACTTATGTAATATGCGGCAATATTTTGCTAGAGTTGAGCAACACGAGGGCAAACTTATTTCAACTGCTACGTCAAAAGAAATTGTCTTCAGAGTAAAACTGAATAAACAAACACACTGTGTTATACGATCCTCCGTCCCATTTTCTTCAATACCCTCGCTGTTCGACCAGAAATTTTTTTCTCCCAATCGAGCATCCTGCTGGGATTATTGGCTTGGTTTACACACTCTTCCTGTCTAAATCAAATTCTTCAGGGTCACTGAGGAATATCTGCGGAGAGGCTGAGTCTAAAATTTATATACTGCTATGCATTAATTTATATACTGCTTGTGCATAATTGTTGCATACTCACAGATCAGACTACCTCGTTTGTAGTTACCCGGTCAAACCGTTTTTACTAGCGTAGACACTATCAATTTGACACTTTAACCCACAGCTTGGATATAAGATTAGAAGACAAGCACTACATTAGCATTGGCTAACCTATATTTTTGCTGTCTTTCCTGCTCTGGTCAACCCGAAATAGTTTCTACTAGTATACACAATATAGATTTTGACATTGCAACCTGTAACAAGCCAACCCGGACCATGGGTGTTTGAACGTATCAAGGTCACTTTGGGCGCGGATCCGGATGAGGATGGTGTGAACGTCTGTTGGTGATGATGCCGGTTTTCCTTCTCTTTCCCTCTGCTGGCACCACTTTCCCCCAATCCGTGTCGCCGCTACACGCTCTTCCCGCCGTCCTGTGTCACCGTTACACACTCTCCTGCCGTCAGCACCACCATGCCCCTCACCCGCAGTTGCCCACTGCGCTGCACTCCCGCCGGTATCTAACTAATATTCTGTGATCACCCCTCACTCCAAACGGATCATTTGTACAGTCCCTTGGTAATCCCCGTATCGTATCCTTTCCACTCTTTTTATTGTTTTACCATTAGTTTTATATCAACAGGCCTCATGTCTTACTATCGCCTTGTTCTTCTATCTCTTTCTACGATTGCATGTGGTGATGATTGAAAACCCCGTTCGGCGTTACTTCTGGAGAATCATATGCGTGAATTACTCCTTTAGGTGTGTGCCAGCCTCGACGTTCCCGGCCCGCTACAAACCTTAGCCAGGATATTAGAATAGAATACAAGTGCAACATAACTGTAGGCCCTTCCAAATTTTGTTGTTATTTGTGCTTGCAAAACCCAAAATCAACCCCATGGGGAACGCAGACATTCACGACCCAACTGTCGCGCCTGAGGAAAAAGTCACGTCTAGAGGTGGCATCGATCCGTGCACGCTCGCCTCAGGTGGCTACCGTCTAGACACCTCGGCCACCGCAACCAGGCTGCGAGGGCAGCCGGAAATTACCTGCACTAACACTGGAGTTAGCAGCGAACTGCGAACGCGCGACCCAGGGGCGAACGTTGAAACACCTCGGCTACTGCAACTGAGTTGCGAGGGTCACCGACAGTTACGCGCACTAACATTGGTGGCACAATATGCCCAGAGGGTTATAAGCACTGCAAAGAGATGCGGCCAAAAGTAAAAGCACTAGAGTGTCCTAAGAACCTACTATCAGAAATACTTGAAGAACTGCTTAAACTCGACAAGTTAAGGCCAATTGACAAAACAAGTTGCAATCCACAGCTCTTATCAACATTAAGGGTGCATACTAGCAGCCAACAACTAATAGGTATGTACACGCCCAAATCCGCGTACAAGCATACACAAACAAGCCAGAGTTTTCAGTGTCAGGCAAGCTTGAGCCCCAGGACCTTTAAAGTTGCCAAAAAGCGGATGAAACGTCCACCCGCAGAATTGAGCTCACCCTTATCCAGGGCTAAAATCAACAAAACCGCACGAATAAAGATTCGGGAGGAATAAGAAGTTGTCCAGGGCCCAATATCTGCGCCGATACAACCGCGTTCCGGTAGGACGAAAGAACTACACGCAAATGCGGTGAATGTTAAAAACCTTCCAGCCGGCAAAGTAGGCACAAGGGCGTCAAGACTTAGAATGAAGGCCTCCAACGTTGGCCAAATTGCCGCAGCTGCGGAAAATTTGAATAACTTCACAGTCGATAAAAATGAATAGAGTGTGCTACCACCTAAAGTTAAGACTTACACAACAAAAGACACGAGTGTGTCAACACTTGAAGTAAAGGCCCAAACAGCTGACCAAGCAGATGCAGTTGAGGTAAATTTAAAACCCTCTCTGCCAGCAAAGTAGATACAAGGGAGTCAACACTAAGGGTGATGGCCTTCAACGTTGGCGAAGTTTGAATAACTCCACAGTTGAAAAAACAAAAGCGATAAGAGTGTGCCAGCATCTTCATTTAAGGCTTCGTCAACAGAAGACACGTATGTGCCAACACTTGAAGTGAAGGCCCAAACAGCTGACAAAATAGACGCAGTTTAGGTAAATTTGACAAACCTTCCTGCCAGCAAAGTAGATACAGGTGTGGTAATACTTCAAGTAAAGGCGCACACAAAAACAGGCAAGAGCGTGCCAAAACCCAGAGTGAAGGCATCCAAAACTGACAAAGTTGCCACAGTTGAGGCAGATTTGAACAAGCTCGCTGTCGACAAAAAAGATACGAGTGTTAAGGCCCTAAAAGTTGTAGTGCCCGTCCCCGCAAAGCTGCATGGAAATCGCACCGAAGTCCATGGCCGGGAAGCAACAACATCGGCCAGCCCGAGCCCGAGGCCCGCAGTAGAAAACGAGGTTGGTACTGCACCAATAGACTCCAGTCTCAAACATAACCGTCAAAATAGCAGCACAAGAGCTGTTAGTCGGAAAGTAAGCGACAATGTCATAGGCGTAAAACAAGTAGCTAAGAGAGAATCCAACGTCATAATACAAGGATTGGCAGAATCAACGGCAACCACTCCCATGGACTGGCATTTCGCAGACATCCAGCTCTTCGGTGCGCTTATGAACAAAATGCTGGGACCCAACGTAAGAATCGAGTACGTTAAGGCATTCCGCCTTGAAAAACGGTTAGAGGGACCACCTGGATCGATGCGTCCCAGACCTCTGAAGGTGCTCATGGCCAGCAGCCAAGCAGCAAAGCTCATCCTGTCTAAGCGATTTAGAATAAAAGACTCTCACCCGGGAGTTTTTTTCAGCAGGATTTCTCAGTTGCAGAACGGGAATATCGTCGTCAACTCGTTACAGAAATGAAGGAGCGAAACAGCAACGAGGAACAAAGCTGGGCTATTTACAACAACCAAGTAATTCAACGTCCATTGTTCTCTCCTTGGACAGGTCCGTTCCGGATAACCACGCAATCGACCCAGTAGGCGGAGGGTTGAGCCCGGACGTAAAAACTACCCGAACAAGCCGACAAAGGAAACTAAAGTGCATGTACACCAATGCCCAAAGCCTGCTGTCTAAATTAGCCGAGCTTAAGATTACTATGTACCAAGTGGAACCAGATGTTTTCTGTATAACGGAAATATGGTTATCCACAAAGATAGACGATCTGTTCCGAAAAGACAGAGCCGGGCGTCAGGGTGCTCACCTAGGTTAGACATGGCCTGCACGTGTCAAACAAATCTGACCAGCTCGCGTCCGATATAGAGGCCTTTTGGCTCACCGTCAGAACGCCGGGGTCTCAGGCACTTGACACCTTGGCGGTTTATCGACCACCGTCGAACGATCTAGATTCAGACAATAGCTTGATTGAGGAAGTTAAAGCATTTTTTTGTGCGATCCAATGTCATGATTATAGGCGACTTCAATGCTTCGCATATCGACTGGAACCTCAGTTCTGTGACAGGGTCAGAATTAGGCTTCGATCGCCGACTCCTACGCACGGTACAAAAAGCCTTTCTTTCAAAACACGTCTTATCTCCGACCAGGTAGCGTGAAGGACAACAGGCTAACTGCCTAGATCTCGTATTGTCAAAAGCGCCTGACAGTGTAGACGTCGCAAATTGTTTACCTCCTCTAGACAAAAGCGACCACGTACTACTACAGTGGGAGTACTCATTCTTCTCTGTGCCTGATCGTAGCGCGACCGTTAGACACAACATATGGCGCGGAAACTTTAGCCAAATGAGAACCAAAGTGCGCAGCGTAGACTGGAGGGGGGCATTCACCGGGTGTGTCTACGAGGATTGGACGGTGTTAAAGACTGTACTACACGGGTTAATCAGCAGTTTCTGCCCAATCTCGAAAATGAAAGCCACAAATAGGCCCCACGCTGAAGTGAGAGTTTAACCGTAAAGAAAAGCTGTTTCGAACGAATTGGAGAGAGAAGACCACCGAGTCGTACAACAAGTACAAAGCGCAGAGAAATAGGGTTAAGGGCCTTGTACTAAAAATCCGCTAAAATTTCGAGAGTGGCCTAATAAACCATGCAGTAGGAAATCCGAAGGTCTTCTACAACTACATTAGGCGATCTACCCGAAATAGAGACCCCATCCCATTGTTAAAAACGGATGGCGGCGCTGAAATTTGTAAGAACAAAGCAAAGGCCGAGCATCTATCTGGGTTCTTTCAGTCGGTTTTTACGAGAGAGGTCGAGCTAACCGTTAACAATTTAAGTACCGAGGAGATTCCGACCATTGACTCAGTTGTGGTTACAGAGGTTACTGTCCTGCAAGAACTTCTTAAGCTCCAAGACACGAAATCGCCAGGTCCAGACGGCATACCTGCAAAGCTGCTGAAAGAGCTAGCCGTGGATTTGGCAGAACCCCTGCAGTTACTCTTCCGGGCCTCCCTAAACACAGGCCAACTGCCATCCGACTGGAAGGCAGCGTGGATATCACCCATACACAAAAGTGGGAGTCAGGCGTCCGCAAACAACTACAGGCCAATAAGCCTTACTTCAATATGTTGCAAAATCATGGATCGAATTAGCAAAATAGAGTTCATGCAATTCTTAGAGTGTCATTGACTTTTTTCTGATAAACAGCACGGATTCCGTAAAGGCCGGTCCTGCTTGACAAATCTGCTCTTCCGTCTAGAGCAATGGACCAGAGCACTCGATCAAGGAAACACGGTGCACGCAGTCTTCATAGATTTAAAGAAGGCATCTGACACTGGGCCACATCAACGTCTCCTTTACAAGCTTAGACGTAAAGGGGGAACAGGCAACGTTTTGCGATGGATTGAAAACTTTCTGACTGGCCGAACTTTAACCGTACGTATTGGTGATCAGCGATCGGCGGCGGTGGCAGTTGATAGCGGGGTCCTCCAGGGTTTTGTTCTGGGTCCTATCTTTTTCCTTATATATATCGACGACTGCATAAGTAGATTAGACTGTGAAACTGCAATGTTCGCCGACGATTTAAAACGCTGGTAGGTCATTTGTAACAAAGACGACGAAGCAAATCTGCAGGCAGATTTGCATCGACTCGAGCAATGGTCAAACGAGTGGCTCCTACCATTTTATGTCACCAAATTCAACATTATGCGTTTCAGTAATACTAATACTTCGTATCGGAGGTTTTACAACCTCTTGACATGATCCAAACCATTTCAGCAGCGGAACATCCGATTTGCATGTTCCCTTCGCCCCTTTCCACAGGCAACAGTTTTTCGCTGATATCCCACAAATGGCATTCAAAACAAAACTTATGAATGATGCCTAAGGAGTTTTTTACTGTTTGCCCCCCTACCACAGTTCCATTCCTGGCAACGCCACATGTTCTGCGTGATATCTATGTACAAAGAGAGAGTTCAATGGTATTTGCCTATATTTCCCTAATAAAACCGACCTGAACTGAACTGAAGATAATGATCTCCGTTGAAAAAAAAACGTATAAATACCGAGGACCATCAGGACTATTCAATCATTCGCAAAACCAGCATGGTGGTTAAGTGATCCCATTTTAATACACATTGCTTGCGCACATACAGCTTCAGCAATGCTGGATACTGCATAGTGCCATCCTGGAAATTACCGTCCACATTTTCATGTCTAAAATCAAATAATTGTGTGAGGTAATCAAGTGATGAATAGGTACTATTGCAACACATCAGAAACAAAGGTATTACATTTAAACATCTTCCAACACCAGTATACATGACGTGGAACTAAATTTCATTGAAATGTAGTGAATGGTTTCATGTTTTCTCTGTTCATCCCCTTTTCCATCAAGGTTGTTTTCTACGCATTTTTGTTCATCATAGACTAACAGGTCAATGCAGGTCCATGCGGGTTGGCTATATCAAATAAGGGTAAATGAAGTATTTAACAATTTATTTATGGTATTTCCCGATTTACCTGTCCCGTAAAACGACAAGTACATTTTTAGGCTTAAGTATACGAAGATATCACAAGCTGTCTTCATTCATATACGTTGAACGATGATTAATATAAAGTAACAGAGGGTATAAGTGTCTAGATAAAACAAAGCATGCCTTAATGATTTTAAGATATTTGGCATGGTCAAATGTGCCAGGTAGGTAAGGAAAACAATCCATACCACTTAAAATTCTACAGTGTATATCCGGGGATAGGAGCCACACATGATTGGTTTGCAGCAACGACTGCAGCAATGATGATGAAGGAAATGAAATTCATGTTCCCTGTCACTCGAAAAATAATGCATCCTGTTCAATTAGCATATCAACGCAGACATATTCGTTGTGATATATAACTTAGCATTGAATGTCCTTGTATCAATCCAAAAACCTTCCTTACTACTTTTTCTCTCTGCATTTATCCACACTCAATACATGTGTCAAATACATTTACTGAGATTGTATTTGACTAATTATCGAAAGTGGAAGTATGTCCCGTTTCAGGTCATTGCAGCTACGCACTTTAACACTAGGTGGAGGCTTTAATTAAGAGACAAGACCACCTTCAGATATAGCTGCTTTTATAGGTTAAATGGTCACTCGAGTTTAAACACTTTTGTGTTAAATCCCGAAATATAAGCTATGTAGGCCACAAGGTTGCGTTTACGGATCACATGCAAAATTGTTTTTGACGGTATGTCAACCTCTTTGGTTTTAAGACTCATTGTGGGGGTCTTCTGAGGCGCCGCACTGACATTAAAGGCCCGCACAACATGAGCTGTCAGGTAGAAATGTACGCACGTCATTGGAAGGTACGAATTAACGAGCCTTCTACGCCTGCAGTAACGTTATGCGCATTACTTGTGCAGCTTTGTTATAGTCTCTTTAAAAGTATAAAAAATGAACGGCATTTTGTCTAAAGAAAGAACCCTGACTAACATACGGCAAGATCGCAAAGTATCAAGCTGCCGACCAGTAGCTCCACACCCAGAGCTAAGACCAGAGGGTTCTGGAATCCATTGTATTTTTCCTGAGTACACTACTGATGGGTGACTTAGACCGGTGACCTTTCCAGCGTTGTGGCCGTTCTTACATGAACTGTGTAATTAGGCGATTTGCCTCTCAATTGGACGGAAGTAATTCTTAGCTATGTGTCATCACAGTGTGATCCCTATTGACCGTTATATGTAAAGTTATCTGAAGGCTGTGAATAATACTTAATTCGTTATATGAAACAAAATTAAAGGAATCAGCGACTTGCATTTCAGGCATACAAGACAGGCAAATGCCTTTAAACTAGAAGGTTTATTTTTGTGGTTTATCATATGGAATCCAGAAAATTGCCGATAATATAGTCACTTTAAGTCACTTTATTAAGGGAAGAAGGCTTTCGCCCTTGAGCTCCCTATTCATAACCAAAATCGCATAATAGGTCCACCGTAACAATAGTGCATCATACAAATGTACAAATGTAGGCTTAACATCAGCGATAAGTGTGAGCCAGTTGCAAGGTGCTGCTACTGACACTTTGTTCATTATACCTGCCACGGTTTCTCAGCAAATGAGAATCAAGTTTGTGTTTAAAAATGTCAACAGTATCTGAGAGGACCACATCTTCCGGTAGTCCGTTCCACGCTCCAATGACCCTCTGCGAGAAGGCGTTTCGTCGAACGTCGATACGGGCCGGTTTCCTCTGTAGTTTAAAAGGATGACCTCGCAGATGGTCAGTCTGAGCCAATTCGAAGAAATCATCAAATTCTAGGGCGCAATCTTGGCCTCTAACAATTCGGTAGGTTTGTATGAGGTCCCCGCGGAGTTGCCTATAATTGAGAGGAAAAAGATCAAGTTCGGTCAGTCTGTCTTCATAAGGCAGATGACCAAGATTCTTGACCATCTTCGTTGCCCTCGCCTGCACTCGTTCCAGGTGCAGGTAATCCTTCTTGAACCACAGACGCCAGGCCTGGACAGCATACTCCAAGTGGGACCGAAAAACGCTCCGTAGGTTTTCCTGAAGAGCTCCTTGTCAATGTTGACGAATCCCCGCCTAATCGCAAACAGCACCTGTGTCGCGCGTTAAGCTGCCTTTACACACTGAGTAGATGGTTTGAGTGAGGAATTTATTAGAACACCGAGATCCTTTTGTTCGTTCACATTTGAAAGCGGGTGCCCATCGAGGAGGTATTGGAAGGAATTGTTCTCCTCATCAGTCCTTCTAGTACGGAGTCTTAAAACCACACACTTACTAATGTTGAAGTTTAAAAGCCAACGAGCAGACCAGCAGCTAAGTCGATTAAGACTCCCTTGAAGCGCTTTCCTATCGGCGTCAGACCTGATGGCTCTCCAGAGTTTGACGTCGTCGGCAAACATGATAGCACTGCAACCAAGGTCGTTGACTCAGTCGTTGATATAGATAAGGAAAAGCAGTGGCCCTAAGACAGAGCCTTGGGGGACGCCACTCAGAACAGATGTAGGGTTTGACTTTGAGTCACAGATGCACACAGTTTGCGATCGCCCTGTGAGAAAATCTGTGATCCATGCCAGCAGGTTTCGTCTTATGCCAATTTCTGACAATTTATACATTAGACGCTTATGTGGGACGCTGTCGAATGCCTTCTTGAAGTCCGTATAGATGACGTCAACCTTACCATCTTCATCTAGTGCGCGAGTCCACTGCTCAGTGGAGAGTAAAAGGCTGGAAAGGCAAGAATGGTTCTTTCTGAAGCCGTGTTGGAGCCCTGACAGAAGATTGTTCTCCTCCAAGAAATCCATTGTCGTCTTCTTAATTATCGCTTCCATCACCTTACAGCAAATGCAAGTTAGGCTGACGGGCCGGTAATTGTTAACCTTCGTTAGGGCTCCGCCCTTGTATATCGGGTAAATATTTGCCATTTTCCATTCAGATGGCAGTTTTCCTAGTTCAAATGAAGAACGAAAGATATATGCTAGGGGCTCTGACAGTTCGCTTGCCTATTCTTTCAAGAACTTGGCTGGTATATTGTCTGGACCGGATGACTTTGCTTCTTTGAGGCTCTGCAGCTCCCTCTCAACTACAGATGTTGGAAATAGTAGAGAATGAAGTGCCGGACCGGCGTTTGCAACAGCACTGTTGGCATTATCAAAATGAAGCTCGGTTTCCCTAGTGAATACCGAGGCAAAGAACCGGCTACAGTACTCGGCTTTCTCGTCATTCTCAACGACTTCTCCGCCATCTTCATTCTTAAGTACTGCGACAGGATCCTTGTTTTTTAATCTACTGTTAATATAGCGGAATATAATTTTGGGCTTTTCTTCGGCCTGTTGGAGGATTCTTGATTCATAGTTTTTCCTGGCCTGGCGAATTGATTTTTTTACTGCATTTCTTTGGCGTCGGAATTCCTCGAGGTGTACTGGCGACCCAGTTTTCCTGAATAACTTCCATTTCCTATTCTTCTTCTTCAGTTGCCTGTTAAGGTCTCTCGTCAACCAGGCAGGACGACTAGTCGTCTTTTGTACCTTCACCGGACAAAAGCGCTTAAGCAGATCTAATGCAACCCTCTTGAGTGATCTCCAATCCTCCTCCGGATCCCCCTTGAGTAGGCAGTCCCAATTCACGGTCGATAGTGCATTCTTCATTGAATTGAAATCTGCCTTCCATATGTTTGGCTGGTCCTCCGTTTTCCTCAGCCGTTGAGTATGGAGTGAGAAATCCCACATTAGCGTCGTATGATCACTCTTACCGAGCGGAGCACTTGAATGAACTTCATCTATGTAGGACGAATCCTTCGTGAAAATGAGATCCAAACAAGTAGCCCGCTGGTTTTCTCGAAATCTGGTTATGCACTTAACGTTCTGAACTAGAGACAGGTCAAGCGTGAGATCCATTAATTTGGAACTAAAGGAAGTTGACGCCACCTCAACTGTCAGGTTGTTCCATTCAATTGCAGGGGCGTTGAAGTCACCAACGATGAGAACCTCCTGGTGGCTAGCAGCTTCTTTCACCAGACCAAGGAGTGAGTCGTCGGCTCCGCTCAGAATGTTTGGTGGCCGGTAAATGGCCAGAAATTCAAGGTTCTGTGAATTCCCTTCTTGATCTTTAACCAGATGGACTCATACTCCAGGGCTGGAGTGTGTTCTCTTTCTACAACAGAGATTTCAGTTCTGACATACACGACAACCCCACCTCCTTGTCGGTTTGGGCGGTCTTTGCGGAAAACCTGGTATGCTGGAATCGAAATCTCCGAATCTGCAATTTCTGCTTTTAGCCATGTTTCCGTTATGGCAACTACATCAGGTTTCCGCTCCGAAAGTTTTGCCTTGAGTTCGTCAATTTTTGAGGGAAGACTTTGGGCATTAGTGTAAAGAAAGCTCAATTTAAACTTATTCACCAATTTATGCAGGTGGTTGCCTCTTGCGTGAGATTGCATGCAGGGGGCTGTCGGTGCTGATGGAGACGGACTGTTTTCTATCCCGACTAGGCTGTTAGTGTTATCGGCTTTCTCCAGAGGAGTGACCTCGGGACATGGACGATCTCCCCGTTCAGAATTCGAAGATTGCTCTCGCCGAGTTCGCATCTCCTGTGGAGTTCTACTTTTAGCAATCTCCATTTCTCCCGCTCCGCGGGAGAAAAATCCCGCTGAAACAAAACCGTCGGGTGTGAGTATCTAAGTATTGGTTTCCTGCTTAACAATAGCTGGACCTCAGCCTCACTCTTCAGAACAACCTTCAACGGTCTTGGTTGGCGTTGTTCATCTTTTGAGTCTGTTATACGGCCCATACGGAATGCCTTTAGAACTTCGACTTTTTCCTCACCCTTTAGGAGGAATTTCAGATATTCTTTAAATAACTTCCTGTCCTCTTCTAATCTTGATTTCGGGGTATCGGAAGTACATTCTGTCATGCCTTTTATGACTATGCAGTTTATACGAGTGGTACTCACCTTCCGACTGTCATCCCCTTCTGCTTCTCTAGGGTTTGTTAGGACATATTCGCTTCGAGGTTCAGCGCTCCTGTTCGTTTTGGCCTGCGAAGGTGCCCTTTTTGTTTGGCTCGTGCTCAATCTCGGCCTACTTATATTAGCACTTGGGCTTGGTCGGCCTTTTTTGGGAGCCCGAGAGCGCTTCTCCGCTCTCTTGGAAGTCAGTGGGTTGACCGTTTCCCCTGTCCATGGCAGACTACTAACTCCGTCAAGCACCCTGGCTGCCGGATCATTTTTGTGCCTAGACACTTCGGCGAGGGATTTTGTTTCTCCGTACGTTAGGTTTCCTCGCTCAAGTTCACGCATCGCCGGTTTCTCCTCACGAGGGAGAAATAGAGAAAAATTTTTCAGCTCCTCCATCTCCACTCTAAGACTATTAACTACCTTCTCAAGGTTTGTAAATTTGTTCAAAAGCGTAAAATATGATACGGAGGTTTCATCTTCATGAGTTACATCCCTTAAACTTTTACGACTTTTAGTTCGCTTGGCAGGAGGCGATTTTAAAGAATTTCTAGATCGAGCTTCCGTAGTTAATAACGGAATTTGGAAACCACAGGAGCATCCTGTGATGGCGAAGTGAGGTAGGCGTTCGACTTCTACGCGGGGGATCCAGGGTTTGACTCCGGGCGGTGGCGTGACTTTTTTTCCTTGTTGCGATGATGTCGGGATTTCGAATGCAGGCACTGGCGAACATTCTTTCCCGTCTTCCAAAGCTGTATAGCACATAGTTTCAATTTTTTCTGTCACAATCTTTTCACAACAGACCGTTTATGAATCAAATAATAAAGTGGATTGCTTTTTGACTGTTAATAACCGATTTTGATTGCTGTCATCCTGTGTCTTCGTGGAGGAGTTGATCAGACGCTCAACTTGGTGTTCATAAATTGAGTCTACTGAACTCGAGAGACTTCTAGCCCTTTTCGCGGGGGGTGATTTCATCGCATCAATCTTGCGACTTCTGCCCTCGAAATTGCGACTAGGGGTTTTAAACCAAATTAAATTAGAGTCAGAACCGATGCTGGTGGTGTAGTGGTAACGACTGGTACCGACGAATGACAGGTTTTAGGTTCGAGTCCCTCTCGCGCCGCAGCTTTTACAAGCTGATCTTCACGTTTATTTTTGTCACCCATAATAGATCAGACTGACGATAAACGATATTAAAGCTCTGTGCAATATGTATAAAGCGTTCAACTGTATGAAAAAGGTTATTGAAACGACTCAGCCGTTTGTAGAGAGCTGGAATCCGGGAGAATTGTTGACAGAAGGCAGTGACGGAGATGATGCTCGTTTTGACTAATGCCCTGTCGTGTCTTCTGAGGGTGGAGTTATTGCGAAAGTGAATCCAATAGCTAACAACGAAAGTCCGCCAGAGGGCTAGGTGAACCGAAATCCCGAAAATAATATTTCCCACGAAGGACGAGAAATTGAAACCGCAATTTGAAGCGCACGTTTATTCATCTTTTTAAATATTCTATACCAGCGGTTTTTTCGTTGACAGAATTAACAGCAAAGAAGGGTTAAGGTAACTAGAAAATGATTCAGCTCTTTAAAGCAACTTCTGTATTATTTATGTGGCGAAGGAATCTGCATTGAAACGTTTTACCCGAAAGGTCCCACCGAGAACCTGTCAGCAAGAACATACTTAATGGTAACCTTTGAGCAATCTTCTCTACTTTCATCGATTTAAGGACGTTTTATGCGACTTCATTGAATGTTAGATTGGACTACTCTGCTTATTTCAAACCTCAGGGATATAAATGAGCCATTATGTTGATCTACAACTCAACGTAGGCTACAAGACCAATAGATATCGCTTGAAGTAGTTTGCAGTCGTTCCCATAAACTTTCCCGTGAAGAAAATACTAAACCGACCACACATAACAATATTTGTCTTGCGAAGTTTACAATGTATCTGGCCGAGCAGAGTCCGTTAGAAGTAAGGTATCCCCGTAATCTATACGCTTGTATAAGTGTTCTGTGCTCATTATATAATTCAGTGGGATTTACATAATTAAAGATACTAGCCTCCTATTATTTTCTTCTTACAGGATCTGTATCAACCATAATCTGTCGGTCAAGTGCATATGACAGAATCTAACATTCGGATAGTGACTTGTAGATGTTACAACAAATACATAGGAAACTGCTTAGCGCCAATCTTATCATTTTCGGGAAGCAAACGTCTTCAAGCCGATAGAAGACAAAGCAGAGATAATTTTTAAGAATCGGTGTAAGATCTTAAAAAAGAAAATATATATTGCTTATAATTTCCAGTTTTGAGCATTAACAGATTAGTCAGTTTATAAATAGGGCCAATCGACAAAAACGTTATTTGAAGTTAGCCAAAAACGGGTGCTTGAAGTCGACCTTTATGTTTTCTTCCGTTATTTTGCACCAGAAAACGTACGAGGAGTCATTATTTTCATGTGTTCTAAAATAATCATACCTGCACAGCGTCATTTTATTTTGATATTACCCTGCATTATCGAAAAAATGTGTATTTGCTTAGGGGCCACAAATGTTGCTTTCGTAGGTAGAACTGCAATTATACTATTAAATGAAATCGTCACATAAGCCTACATTAGAAGCCTTCACAAAGTGTAGTGAACGTTTTCCAAAGAACCTGTTTGGACGCTACTGAAAAGTCACCAAGCAGATATGATAGAGATTTCAGACCGGACTTTCCATATTTTACTTTGGGTACAGTAGTTGATGCATCTGGCAACTACTCGGTAAATGAGAAAGAGATGACCCGATCGCTGGGACAATATGTTTATTCGCCTGACGTTTCGACATCCGTCGCGAATTCATCATCAGAGGCATGAGTAGCAGAAACAATTAATGCATGCACAAAAGTTTGTTGTATTTATAGGATGCAGTCATTACTGTACACATACAGCGAAAATTAACGTTAATTGCGTTCTTACGCGTAGATTTTTTGTTGGATGGCATGTGGGCTTCGACCTGTCTGACCGCTTACAAGATGTATATTCTATAAAAATACAAAGCTTGGAAACATACACAAATTATTCCTTCATGTACTCATTCCGTAACTTATAACACCTTCTGCAAAATATGCATAAACAGAAATTTCATCCTCTGAAAATGGATAGATGAACAATTACCCGCAACGTCAGAATAGCAATAAACCTCTGCCAGTTAATATCCTTCTTTCTTCTCACTTATCACCTCATATTCACATTTTCAAAATTCCCACGCATAATGTCCATTTTCTTGACGATGTTCTGTTTCATTTCATCTGCCTCTGCGTAAGCCTGAGGCTAATTTGGCCACAAAGCATTTCTGTCACAGGTTTCCACAACGTGTGGTCATCCCCTTGAAGTATACGCATGCAATGTATGGATAGCCAGTTGTAGATCTTTCTCCAGTAACGGACAGATTTGAGATTGGGATGCTCTGTTCGTAGATGTTGCTGCGTAAACCTGTGCAGACTAACTGGTGCGGCTTTCGAATTTGAGCCACCCATTTTTTTGCCTTTCATTCACGCGGGAATTTATTATCCAATACCATCCTCCCTAATCTACTGCTTTGTTTGTCTGCACTTGTGATTATGAGGTCATTTCTACAGTACGCTGTCACCTTTTTAAACGCACGGAAACAAGTTATTTTATCAAAAACATTACCATCCCAATATTTGTCAAATGAGGCCAAACTGTCGCATTTGCAATTCAGTGTCTTCAACAATTCTTCGCACCTCACGGAAATGAACACACATATCAGGTTGGCAACAAGGAAAAAAACGTAAGCTTCTACAAGAATTGTCATTTCCAGGTTTCATGTCGATAAATCCCGGTTTAAAAAAGTGTCGAATTATCGGAACTCATGTTGAAAAGAGAACATAAGAACTCTGCAGTCATCTGTCTGCACGAAACTTGGCTTAACAGTGACATTAAGTCGGAACTCATTACCCCACAATATTTTTACGCCTATTGTTCGGACAGAAAATCCTTAACCAGCGGCAGAGGTGGTGAAGTGCCTGTCTTTGTAAACCAGCAATGGTGCCCAAATTTTAAGTCCCTATTCTCTTATTCAGACGACTTTTAGACGCTATTGCTGTAGTATGCAAGCCCAGATTTTTACGCAATTCTAAAGGCATCATTTTTGTCAGTATTTACAGTCCTCCCTCTACATGTCATAATTTTAAGCGGTTATTTCAACCGTGTAAATCTTCGTTCCCTTTCACTGTTAGTTTAAGACGATTTAGTTTCCTTCAAAACTCGTGCCGACGCCCCTCTGGATCACATATTGACCATCCATCCCAAACTTTTGTCGTCAAAAATCGAGCATCGTTGGCAGGCTCAGATCATTCTGTGTTAGTGGGCCTGCAAATATCTATTGTAGATCTAAGAAAAGGCTGTTAGTAATTCGCGAGCGGAAACTAAGGGTTCGAGACAACTCCCTGCATAATATTTCTTTGCTCCAGACCGTCATATCTGGCAATATTTATACCCTTCTAGAGTACTCAGATGTCGAATCATGCTGTAGGCATCTCAATAATTTTTTGAACAACATTTTTAACGTCTGCTGTCCTTTGACATTGTCATGGTTAGGCCTGACCGAATATCTTCTCCCCACCTAAAATCTTTGAGACGTCAAAAGGAATTGTTCTATAAAGTAGGTCTGCGAGATAGACTAAAGGATATGAAAGTCCAAATAAAGCGTGAGATTTCCAGGCTGAATGACATTTTTGTTAGTCAGCTTTTTACTTCCTCTACATTTTCCGCTCCTCTCACTTCCTCCTAAATATGGAAAAGTCTCAAACCTCTCACTGGTCAATGCAATACACTGGCACATATTGATGCTGACCTAGACAGCTTAAACTCAAACTTAATCCACACTTCCACCGACTCCTACCTCCCGAAAAATGATATTTCCTTACCACAAAAGCCAATTCTCTCCAGTGTCCGTGGAAACAGTCATGAAACACCTCAACAAGTTCAAAGATACAACAGCTACCGGACCTGATGGCGTCTCCCCATTTCCCCTTAAATCTTGCTCTTTTCAATTAGCTCCTGTCTTGGCACATCTTATTAATTTATCTTTCATGGAGTTCAAGATTCCTGACGGCTGGCGTTTGATCAAGATCACTCCTATCCCGAAAAAAACACTTCACTGGGTCCCAAATCCTTTCGCCCAATTGCCTGCTCTTCTGCACTCCTCAAACTTACAGAACGAGCAGCTTTGGACATCATTAAGCCTTTTTCGTCCATTTTTTCTGATACCTTGCAGTTTCGTATAAGTGTAGGCGTAGTATACTAGATGCTGTTGTTCTGGTAGTCCACTCTGCTCTTAGAGACTTGGACAAGGGATGTCGTTCCTACGCATGTGCCTTTCTTGACTACTCCTCAGCATTTAACACGATCCTGCGAAATCTTCTTCTTAATAAAACCTCTGTATGCGGCTTTCCTGGCTGGGCCGTCTCTTGGCTTGGGGATTATTTTACTTCCCGCACCCAATTTGTTCAGATCGGGAAGCGAAAATTCACGATCCTTTCCAACAGCTGTGGAGTTCTGCAGTGGTCAATATTATCCTTTCATCTTTTTTCGCTCCATAATAATGACCTATGATCTCCAAACTCATGTTTGCTTGTCAAATATGCTGACGACATGGTTGTCGGCCATCCTCTCAAAAGCCAGACCCATCTTAAAACACTGAAGGATGGATTGGACCATGTCACGGCTTGGTCGTCAGAAAATGGCCTTTTACTTAATGAGCAGAAGTCAGTCCAGACTTTCTTCAGGCTGCGACCCTCCTCCAGTCCTGAAACCATCGACTTTCTGTCCAAAAAGGTATCCTCCTTCCGATACCTTGTGTAACAATAGCTTCCAACCTCTCATTTATTCTTCATATTGAAGACATTTTTATTAAACTCCGCAAACATTCATATTATATCGGCCGCTTGCATTCTTATTGCACCCCGGAAGCCCTCATCTGGCGTTTTATAGACGCTTGTATCCTCCCTCTCATTCTTTACTGCTCTCCAGTAACCTTTCCAGCACTACTCAAAAAAGACTTTATGATTATTAAACGTATTCTCCGCATGCTCTCTTCAGCTGCCGGCTATTCCTATGCTTTCTTAGTTGACCTTATAATTCAGCGACATTTCAAATCGGTCAAGAATTTCGTGGACCGTATTCTTAGTGATGACACACCCTCTCCACTCCGAACTAATGGCTGCCAAGTCTTTTCGAACGACGCGCCGAAACTTCCGACATATGACATGTCGTACATCAGCCTACCAGAATTCGATACTCCTATTCTTAGCACGCTTCCTCACGTGTGGAGAAACGGAAATTGAAAAGCTGAAGGCCGACCTGACTCCATAACTGATGTGGTAACCGTGTCGATTTCTTTCTTTGAGTTTTCTGTGATATTTGACCGTTTACTCTTGAGTTTTTAGACCCTTTAAATTACTTTAGTTCTTGCTCTCCGTGAATGGAGCCATTTTTTTGCTGAAAGTTTGATATTATCATCAAAACAAGGTTCTCATCATCAGTAGGCATTGAGCTTTTCACTTTCAAGTCACATGTCAACCCACGAAACGAATATTCCAATTACGTATTATTACACTACTCACACTAACTGAGTAGACGTTTATATTGAACGACAGACACCTTAACTTGAGCCAAACCTCGTTTTCCTGTTACCAAAAGATCCAGTTACGAGTATAGCACCAAGAAGGTTGAGTCAATTATGAACCATTGGTTTGTTATGTGGTTTTGAACACGGAAAGGAGACACAATCCATCGTAGGCCCTCGTTTTAACGTATCTTGTAGCATTAACTGCGGTTTCGGTGAGTGGCAATGTGCACTTTTTTGCGGTTTATTGTTTCCTTGCTTATGTGAGCAGAGCTTATACTGATAAATGCAAATGGTCGAGGTACAACCTTGGGATATTAGTGATTGTAGGGAATGGCTATCTAGTTTTCAATTGGCTTTTCCTAAGCTGTCATCTGTTCAGTTGATAGCTACTTTCCTTGTTAAACTCAGATTATTAGAGGGATAAACGTAACTTACCTGATGACCAAAAGTAGTTGAAACTATGCCACACTACCGAAAGGAAATACCTGGTCGTTCAGATAAATAAATTTCTAAACTATATCAGAGCGGAAGGGGCAATCCCTTTCAGCCAAGGCTCCTTTTTACGTCCGCTCAAGATGGCACGCAGGCCCCTCGTTTACTTTTGTGGCAAAAGTGATTCACAGTTGCCTTTCTTCTTTTGACCGTTTTTTCACAAACAACAGTGGCTTCTAGGCATTAATTACGTAAACGCACATAAAACTGAAGTCAGAAGCAGACAAGGATCTTGCATTTTTCCGTGTCATTTAATTGTTCAAATCCATTTCGTAACATCTGCCGACCAAAGTTGGGAATCAACTAGTGGTTTAACGCTCAGGGGAAAGAGAAAATTCCTTAAACCTGAAAGTCTGATTGACCTTCTTTGACATTGAATAGAAGACTGCACAACCAAAGTCAGCACGCGCCTATGATATATGATAACTGAAGCAGTCAGGCCATTATTAGATGTGTTGGCTTTCCGCAGTATAAATCTTCATTCTGGTTTCATAATGTAGAGGACAACTTTGTCTTTATTATACCAAACGAACTCATGAACCTGAAGAGACTGATGTAGCCGGTTTACCCGAATTCCCTACTTGATGAAAGGCCACAAAATAGCCGATTCCACTTTTTTGGTATGTGTCTGTGCCGGTGAAAAATCAGACATCAGCAAACTGTAGTATTTAGAAAAGCCGTTGACACGACAAAAATGACAATATTTTAACAATCATTGGCCTCTGTTAAACTAACGCTGCTCAGTCGTCACCCTATTTTAAAGGATAAAAACGGATTGCATCACGTCAGCAAACAGAACATTCCGAAATGCTGTACTTTTAGAAAATATTTAGAGTTAATCCATATGATACCAATTTTATCGAGAAAAGCGTCTACCAACCGTACAGGGGACAGTCAAAGTTGATTAAACTCACTTATTAACTCAACATGGATCAAGCTTCTCACTTACCAGCCACCGGCAATTTCATGTAAAGAGTGCTGAAGTTACATGCATTTATTCCACTCGAGCTAACGGCGTAACCGTTTATGCTTCATGTATTTTACTATAAAAGTGGTTATTCAGGTAGTAGCCGTTTAACATGCACTTACGTAAGCAGCAACTTTTCAACTTTTCCCTATGAATACATGCTCTTATTTTCCATCTCAATACCACTGAAATGAAGTGGAACTTTCACGTAAGTGGGAATTTTGATTTTCGGCCACTCAGTAGGGCCCTCCACATCACGTTAAATGCGCGCAGTCTATTACCTTTGTATTTAATCTTGGTTTCTTCACTGTGAGTCTAGAGAAACTTTTGTGGCATGGCCGGATGACTTCTCTATCTCGACGGCAACTGTGCCCAATTTGTGCATCATATGACTAACCGGTTTGCGTGGCAAACTAGTGTCTGAAGGAGGGTACAGACAGTGAACTGCGCCCGATTCCGCTTCTCATCCACTTGACTTCGTCCTGATACTGAGCATTTGTGGGCGAGGGGAAAGAGATAGTGTTGGTGGATTTAGTGTACGTCTGTTACCACTATAACATAACGTTTATGCGCCCAGTCTGTCGTAAAGAACATTTTGGGTATCGTTGTTCGAGAAAGTTCAATTTAGAGGCACGCAATCATACGTAAAGCCCTGTTTTCCTTTAGCAATCGAATGCAGTGGTGAGTGCAACTCGAAGGCAATTCAATGAAAATAAAATGACATCTATGAGTCACATATTAAGCAGCAGGTGCGAAAGAAGCACTGCTTTGTAGTGCGTGTGTGACCACATAAAGGAAACACGTTCCCACTAAGAGTATATGTATCACATGTGCATGATGACAATCGTTGTTTGCGGCATTTGCACTTACCAGCCAAGCCGCGTTCCGTTGTAACCATCAAATCCACTGGAGATTGCGAGAGCAGGGCGACTGAATGAGACCAGAAAGCCATCTGCGAGTCGATCCTAGTGTATAGGAAAAGTATAATGCGTGCCTGCTTGGAAAAACTAGAGGGACTCATGCATCTTGTATATATTTTCAAGAATTTAATCAATTCTGCATGAATGAGGATGCCAGATATGCGATCTTAAATAACGATCTGATTATAATTCTTTTATTTCATTGAAAATCAACTGGTTTCCGGTCTTAGATGTATTCCGATAGTCTTTTTGAAGACAGCAATACTTCTTGACACATAGTTTAACCACCCAAACGAAAGCCTATTTAGCATGTCAACCTCTCCTCACTGTAATTTCATTCATTTACATCCTAGGCTGTGTCTTATATAGGTTTCATATAACATAAAACCCATTTTTCTACGAGAACTAAAAAAACCTACAGCTCATTCTCAGGAAACCGCTAGAAGTTGTTCTTGAATAAACCTACGATGCGCGAAACTGTCATATCCTATTGCAGGACTAGGTGAAACTGTAGAGGTCATTCTGGATGAACGTTTCCGTTACAGAAGCTAATTACCGGATCTAAATGTCGAAGAATACACTTTAAATGCATCATTCACACAATCAGGTCTAAGCAGGACTTTAGAAAAGAGTGTTTTCTTTAAAGGCTAAAACAGAGGTCCAGTCCTCTGCACTTTATCTTTTGATGTTGTAACTTACCTCACTAACAGCCTAGTTACTAGCTGAAAGGCCCAGACAGGGGTTTTGTCGTATTCTGCCGCTGCATGACACAGCCGCGAGGGTTCTGGCTCATCAGTGGGTCCCCCAGCTTTCCTTGTGTTTTCTGGTTGATATACCGGTAGAACGTAGACCGAAATTGTGCTTTAACCTGAGGCCTACAACTACTAACGTTTTAGAAATAAAAAGAGTTTGAACTCAATACTAAAGGGGAATGAGAAGTTTTGGAACTTGAAACTTAATGGCACGCAGTTAACATGTTCAATCAAATTTCAACTCAGTTTATAAGTTTTGCCCTGGGCGATAATGGTATGGTCATGGGAACCGATCTTCTATCTGACAAATTTCAGAGTTATCCGCTTAATAAAACAAATCTGCCAAACCCCCTTAATAGTACTCTCCTTGTTTGAATTCACTACAAACTTCCAGGGAATTTGAAATGGTGATAAAGACAAGGAAGACACGAACGGTCATTTTTTTGTCTTTCTGACTTTTCTTACCCTATACCCAGTTGTCACGCGTACGTCAAAACCAACGATAACAACTATCGAGACAGTATTGTACTCCTAGGCAAAAGTAGTAAAAGATAGACACTTTACAAATCTCATTGATGGATACACAGCATCAA
Organism: Ligula intestinalis; assembly: GCA_036362985.1. NCBI lineage: Eukaryota > Metazoa > Platyhelminthes > Cestoda > Diphyllobothriidea > Diphyllobothriidae > Ligula > Ligula intestinalis. Next base: position 36,412,201 of record JAYGXS010000001.1, on the reverse strand, counting down.
GATTGAAGGGGGTTGGCCAAATCGCCTGACTCTATCCATGGGAATAACACAAGCCCAACAGTAATGCCACGCATGGCGCAACTAGTCTTGGGGAAACTCGCTTGTGTTAGGGGGGGGAGTGGGTTTGCTCGCCTTTTGTATGCTTTCACGAGACAATTAATGTAACCTCAGGATTGGTGTGAAACGCCAGCGCGAAAGTCGGGGTTCGTGAACAGAGGCAATATGAAGGTGTCAGCTGAGAGAGTGGTTCTGGGTGTAGCTGCGGCAACTGGTTCAAGAAGGGGGGAGGGGTGGCGGAAAACAGACAATAGGCTCTCCATTACAAAGTCACCTCACGGGATTTCATATCCGGGAGTTGAAGCAACTGTATTAGCGGGGAGTCGATAGTATCGTAGAGACCCAACCGGGGGGGGGGGGGGGGGGGGGGGGCAGTATTCAATCATGTGCATTCGAGTGAAAAGGTAAACACGGGAGGGTGGCCACCATTCGAGGGAGGAATGGGACAGCCTTCGTAAGGGGTACACAATCATTTGAAAGTCTGACGGGAGTTTCAATGGAGAAGGCATGTGGAGATTCCAAAGTTGTTTAGCCCGAAATAGCAGTTATCGTCAGCTCAGAAGATTTCAACAGTCAGCCATACCAAACCCAAATTCACGGTACCTTAGCATTAAAACGTGGATTATTTGGCCACTAAGCGTCTTCAAATGCAAAGATTTAGCTTTAAAACTCGAGTTCTTTGCCTCGTGCGTTAGTTTGAAAACTGAACTGAGAACATAAATCTTTTTGTTTGAAGGTTTTTTACGTGTCGCTTTGTACGAGATTTGAACTTCTGGATGTTTTCCACAGTGACCTTATTAATTTACATCCTAGGCTGTTGCTAAGGTATGATTCGTACTGCATGAAACCCATTTCTCGCAACCGCTGAAAATATTGGCAACTAATTTTCGGCAAACCAGTCCTAATTAAATTCCCGACGCATGACTTTTGTATATCCCATCACGAAATGATGGTTATCAGGCCGTTTTTGGGATAAGTGGAACTTTTGAGGTCATCATAGACGAATATTTTGGTTACAGAAGCTAGTTTTTGGAGCTGCATGACCTAGCATATCGTTGTGATTCATTGTTAACACAATCAATTCTAGAAGATAGAAAAAAGCTTCATTTCTTGCCACTCCTTTTTTTTATTAACCTGAGGCCTATAATCAATTATGTCCTTTTATTATTTGTAGGAATACTTTTGACAAACAGTTTGAGCTGACTACTGGAGCGGAATGAACGGTGTTTAATGAATTGTGAAAATGAATTGTAAGCAGTCGACATGTTTAGTCAAAATTCAACTCAGTTTACACGTTTTGCAGTCTACGATAATGGGATGCTTATGTGGATCGGTCTTTAACCTGTCACATTTCAGTTTGTATTCCCGAAGAACTTTAAGGGTAGTTGATGTGCTGACAAAGCCAAGGAATCCATAAATTGTCTTAGTCGGCTTATTACCTCTCATTATTCAGCCATGCCAAATCCCAATTCACGTCATCTTAGCATTAAGACCTGGATTGTTTGTCAACTAAGCGTTTTCAGATGCAACGCTTGACCATCGGTTCTCGAGTTCTTTGCCCCGTATGCTACATTGCAAACTGAACCGAGAACATGAAGCTTAATTTTTGAAGTTTCTAACATGTCTCTTTGCACTAGCTGTGAACTTCTGTGAATTCTCCGCATTATTTATTTCATCCGTATATATCCGTCTAGATATTTAATTTTTTTAAAGTTGCAGGTCAGTAGAATAACACTGGAAAGATGGATTTTTAGTTCTTATAATTGTGGATTGGAACAAAACAAATTGGGATGGCTGCAAACAAGACCACTTGAAAGGCTAGAATCATGTCCTGACGTGTATATGTTGGGACTCAGCTGCATGATATTTAATATTATATTCCTGTACATTTGATTCGGAAGCCCAGTTCAGCATTAATATCCAACTATAGTGAGACATTAGTCCTACATTTTGAGCAATCCGGTCCTTCAAGCAGGATATACTGGTTCATCTCCCACACTTGCACCTTTGTCTATTTGAATCCCAGGGGACATCACGTGAGTCCATGGCAAATTGATTTAGCTCACCTTGCGGGTAAACTGTCCCCGTTCAAACCCACGGCCTGCACCCTCCAGACTCGGCCTGACATGATTCTTGCAGTACCAGACGCACACGTCTAGCGGTCACGGCTATGCCTTGCAGACTTGAGCAGTCAAAACCCCACAGGCAACTTGCATGTAGGTGGCAAAGACAGCCAAGACACAAGTTAAGCCAGACAGACAGAACAAACTAGGGCATGTTAGCCGGCCTGGGTCAGTTTGAATAGTCAGCAGGTCTGCTTGCATTGTCGCTAACTGGATAACAACAACTTTTTCCATCCTTACCTTGTAAGGCAGCAAAAAGTGTGGAGTCTTGGTTAGGTGCGTCAACCAAACAAGTGGATACAACTGCACAGAGCCCTGTACATGTGTGCCATGTGAATAGATGTTTCTATTGCAGATACCGCCATATGCTTACTAATAAAAAAATCTAACACGAAAGAGGTGCATTCAGAGCACCTAAGCAGGAACGTTACAATAGTAATCATTCCTCTAACAGTTATACGGCCGTTATTCTGGCAAAGTGCAGCTAACCATAAGGACTTATGTATAAAAAAGTCTTTATGAAGATAGTGAGCCGATCCTTAAAGTCATGCGTAGTAAATAGTATATAGTTGTCTTAAGAGTGAATATGGATGAACTGTGGCACCTTGGAAAAATAAGTCATAAAATCAATTTCCGTAGCTAAGTATGGAATTTTAAGTACAAATATGTTTAAAGGTTTCTGTGTTTCGCAGCTTGAAGGATTCTCAAAAATACTTATCTGAATGTCTTAACAAAATTCTCCTTTGGTTTTATTATCTAAACTTAGTGGTCGCCCCCGGTCTGTGTGCAATTCCAACTCCAGATGGTACAAAAAACGATTTCCTGACAATTCTTCACCACTGACTGTAAAACTGTTGAATTTTTGGCTTGAAAATATAATTGTTCATCGAGTTAAAGATAGCTCAAACACACCGTTGTTATATTATACATTTTACCTTTAGATATTCGATTTATACACGATTGCTATGTCCATGTTCATAGTCTACAAAGTTTTTTTTCATTATTACCTTGTAAGACAGCAGAACCTATGGAGTCTACGAGGGAAAACTGAATGACACCAGTAATCAAAAGTAACGGGGACCTATAAATGTCATTGTGATGGTTGAATAAATATATCTACAGCAGATACCGCCATATGCTTAATAACACAAAATCTGAAATACAAGTGATGCAGTCAGAAGACCTAAGTAAGAGTGTCACAATATGGATCGTTCGTCTAACACTTATAATGCCGATTGTCTGCTTAACTGCAGCTGATCATAAAGAATAATGTATAACAGTGGTTTGCATAAAGATGACGAGAAGATAAGGTAAGAAAAGTAGTTGTCGTGCGAATGAATGCGCATGGATTGGGCTACTGGATACAAATTAGTCAGAATATCAAGTTTTGTTGCTTAAACTGCATATCTACATGTGTTTGCAAATATTCCCTTCGTTTAATTACCTTAGGTGGTATGAAAGAACGATCGTCTGACCAGTTTTTGCAACTGGCTACAAAAGGCTTGAACCTTTTGTTAGGAAATATAGGTGTTCGTCGAGTGAAGGATAGCCCTGACACACCACTTTCATGTTACATATTTAACCCTCAGAATATAGACTTATATAGTCTTTCTGCATCCATGTTGCTGTCCACAGGCAAGGCCACAAAAATCCTTTTTTAATTAATATATTTAAGTCAGCGATTTATTGGACATATTTCCTAGCACCGGTAAAATAAATTAGCTTTTTAGCCGTCGGGCGGATCTCAGCTAAGTTGCTTAGATAATCTTGATTGAAAAGTTGGCCAAATGTTCCAGCTTTGAGCGTGCTCAAGGTGTAGGCTTTCTGTCATGGATCCAAAAAAACACCGAGCGTTTCATAACCGGCTCAGGAGAATTTTATTTCAGAATTTAATGACCTTGATTTCCCTTAGTTAAATTTATAAACCTCGATTTAACATTCTTCTCATGTCTGGTGTGTCTGATGTCATTTTTCCATCAGATTATACAAAAGCAGTCTAGACAATATAAGTAAGCGTATTATAATCTACTTAGTGAAAGCTGTAAGCAATGACTATTGGGCAAATAAAAATATCTACAGCAGATACCACCATATGCTAAATTACAAAAAATTGGAGATGAAATTCGCGTCTTCAGAAGACCTAAGTGAGAGAGCCAAAGTGTCAATCGGTCCCCGAACCATTAAAGTTCCATTGTTCTGTTTGAATGCAGCGGACAACAACGGTCTTTATGGATATTAAAAAAGCATTATAAACTTAGTAATTGTTCGGAGCATATCGGTAGGGTGCTGTAACATGGTCAAATTTGTCATAATATAAAGCTTTTAGTTACACAGGCCAAGCAAACTCGGTAAGCGTCTATTATACACCTAGCAAAATAACGGTAGAAGGTCGTTCGGTTGCCTTATCCTAAGCCTTTTTGGTGCCTTCCACCTGTGTGTGACCCCAGGTTCAGATTTTGGAAGAAAGGCGCCACCGGTGGCCTTATAAGACATTGCCATCGGTATTCAAATCGACGAAAGATGTTAACTGTAAAAAAACTTGATATCTATGCTGGAAAATATGACAGGTCAGCATCTGAAAGTGTGCCACAACACAATACGTTGAAATCACGTAATTTATCCCGCAAATCAGAATTTTCATAGAATCTCTTAATTTTTTCTGGTGTACATGCGGGGCTGCACAAAGCGTTTTTCCTTAATTTATTAGACTCAGCAAATTATGGAAAATTTTCAAAACACATCTCAGGTATCTGAGCTTGTTAGCTGTCGGGTGGATTAGAGATACATTTATTAGCTAATACCGTTTAAGTAATGGATCAACTGTACCAGTGTTGTTTGTGTTCAAGACGTGCACTTACGTGCGTGCGTTTGATTCCTGCAAATCCCACCAACTGCTGCACAATTACTCAAAAAATAGATTTAAAGTTTTACTGAAGTTTGACTTCATCAATTCTTCCGTTTGCCGAGTATTTGCCGTATAAGAGGACACCATCTTCTCTAACTTATATCTTTAAATCTCGTTCTTGTAGTCTCTCTCGTATGTAGTCAGTTTCTTTTAGTAGCTGCCAAACATGGCGTTCGAATACCATTGAATGAACTTTGTGAGATGTGATAATCCCATCCTGTAATTTTATCCTGTTTTTGCCTACAAAACCATATATTGGTCATGATTTTTCACTGCTTAAGTCTCAGTATCTGTTCTGCCGAATATTCTCATGTTTAATTTGAAAAGTAGATTGGAAAACACAGGTTTTTAGGGCCTCTTAATCAGGCATGCACATTTTTAGGGATAAAGAACATTGTACAGTTGAACGGGATTAATAAGTGTACTTTGATTCCATCTCACCAATTTCACACCACCCGCATGGCGAGATCGGCGTGTAAAGGTTCCTGTGCTGGGGAGGGGAGGAAATTGGGTAAGGTTGTAGGCAATGCCCAGGGGTCAGGTAAATGGCTTGATAATCACTGTTATGTGGCCGGAGCGGACTATTGTAACTAGAGGTGGGGGCCATGTGCAATCGCTCTCTGGTGTCGGGCTCGGCGTCGGAAGTGAAAGTGCTTGTATTAACGTCTTTTGACATCACAGCACTGGATTTACTAACGTTATAGTCACTGCTGCGATTTTTGCAGATATCCGTTGACGAAGGCCCTTGGAAATGTTAGCTGATACCCAGTAGAGAATCTGAAAGGCTGCATTAGTGCTGACTCAATTATAAATATCGACAATGTGTGTGAGCATAGAAATCTAGAAGAATGTAGTTTCACCTTTACTCAACCAGGCCAGTATATGTTCACGTACACTAATTTACAGGCATGTCGTTGTTCACCTGATGCATTCTTCTGGCCCAAAAATGTAGCATGACGTTTGCACAGCTCGTTATTAACTTTATAGAATAGATCATGCTCTAGTGGTCCCACTTATCATTTTTTGTAATGTTCAAATAGTGGAAGAAAACAAGAAACCCGAGATATATTTAACAGTTTAGCATTTTCATTATTCCGTACTATGATATATGTCTACAATTCTATTGTTGGACTTTAAAAAGGACCTTATTATGCCGAAAGACAATTGCAAAAGCCGTTCTACATTATTATCTTAGGAAGTTTTATGGGCGACCAGTTTGATAGTTTGCTTGCCGCGAGGACTCATAGGAACAACTGTCACGACGGTGCACGTTATCGGGCAAGATACTTGTTGGCCTTGTCAAATACCCTCTGCTGTGGATTTTTACGGTGACTTTTTGTATCCCTTAGAGTGTAAAAACTTCCGGAGTGCGGAAAGCCACTCCTGGATACCGTCAAGTTTTAGATACTTCGCTTTATTTTAGGCGAGACGTCCATCTCTGACCACTTTTTCCTTGTATTCTAAGTGGGCACAACTAAACGTAAGATAAATAATAAGGCAGTAACCGTCCCTATTTAGTTCGAACTAATGGAGTGTAACTTGGAAATTAATTTTTCGGGACATTTTAAAGGATAATGTTGGCAGTTTTCTATCCCAAAACTTGGGGAATTAATATTTGTCCACTTCTGTATTCGTAGATTTACATTTTCTACGACTGAAATTATCGAAAAGCAGATTTTATTTACTATGTAGGGAAATGGTATTTCGAACAGCCCTAATGCATTCAGACTTTTAACTGCACCGTGCGATGTGTCCTAAAACCGATGAACTTCAGTTTCCCTGAAAGACATTTTTGCAGGTGATCTGTTAACGTGACCTCTCGCCTACACAGCAAATAGTTCTAGTTTGAAGACAGAACGTGGTAACCTCTGACTGGTCATTCAACCTATAAAAGCAGTCTTACCTGAATGCGGTTAGATCTACGAATTTAAGTGTCCACCCAGTCAAAAGGTACGTTATTCTAAGGCGCTGAAAAAGGGCATAAATTTCCTGATTATTATTCGCCTTATTATCTCAGTAAAATCAGCTTCTTACTTGCGATACAGATGTAAACCTTGATTAATTGAGTTTAATTTAAAGGTTTTTAATTATATTACATTTCTACTAAACGTAGTTGACCGCAGAAAGTCAACCTGGAAAAAATATCTTTTTAAGTTAATGCAAGGAAAGATTTATGATGCTTGGTTATTCCTGTGCAACATACACATCAGTAGTGATATCATTACTGAACATTATGCTTTGTATTACGATCGACAGGAAACATGAAGTTTACTTTCTTCACCGTCGTCGCTGCCGTCTTTGCCGCACACCTCTCCAGTGCAGCCATCATTCCCGGGTAGATTTTGTATAATTTTAAGGAATTTTTGAATGTTTTCCTATAAATATGACTCATGCAATGCATCCAAGTATTCTTTAGCATTTAGGTATGATTTCTTTTATGCAGGTGCCAATATTTTATGCTATGTTAACTGAATTATTGTCCATCATGTTTAACTAACGATGGATTGTGATAGCTTCATATCCTTAAGCTCAGAGATGTATTGATCGTTTTGCAGGATAACCTGTAGTGAATATGTTTTGAGGAAGTATCGAAAATTTTTCCATTTTTCTCCTGTGCCATGCTGAAATAGCTGTCCTTGTCATTTAACATCACTGTACAGATTATCGAAAAACAAAAATGCGTAGAATTCGAAATAAACATTGGCAACAAGGGAGAGCAGAGAGAACATAAAATCACATCTAACATTTCTGGCAAAGTCCAGGTTTCGGCTCTTCTATGCTAGGCTACCAGCTGGCAAAAAATTATTCCTTTGTTTCCATTGTGCTGAATAAGAAATGTTTAAATCATTTTATTATGCCAACTAACATGCAAATAGTGATTCATACCATCATTTGCTTTGCAAAAGCGGACAAAGTGACGCAGATGCCATGGCTATTTGGGATGCTACTGCGCCTTATCCAGGCCTACTGCATATGTAAGTCGGCGGAAAATTTGTAATAAAGAAAGACCACCACAAATTTAGGCTCTTCTGAAAAAAAAAAACAAAAAGCCCCTCATTTTTAGTAGGATTTTAGCAGGGTCATTAATTATCAAAACTTGGCTGATTACAGGGCAAGCTAATTGAATCAGAAATTTTTACGGGTTATACATCCTAGTTTTGAAAGCATAAAAAATGCTTAGCTATTTCAATCAATTTGCTTCTTTTGATTTTACAATTCTTCAACAGGTTTCGAGTATTGGGCATTGCAATGACACAAGAACAACTCTCAAGGTAAGTGCGCTTTTAATAGCAGGTACGGAACAGGTCTTAAGTGCTATTGTAGTTCACTTTTTATTTCATTGCAGGTCGTGAAAGGACTGCGGTTAAAAATTAATGGCACGCAATCAATTGCAAATAATTATTCAATGCACATTTGATATTAATACGCTTTTTACTTTATGCTCTATATCTTAGACACGCTGTCTGTAGAATTGTCTAATCGGAAGCCCTAGATACAACGCCTTTTTACCGCTCTGTTTTCTTCGCAAACGGAGGTTTGCTGGCCTTTAATGAAGTGAAAACAGCTATTCAGTTATTCACGGAGTTATATGTGCACTGAAGTTATGTCGATGTTGGCTTACTGGATGAATGCCTGCATCCGGATGTTTTGAGCTCAATTTTTTTAGTTGGCATCAGGGTATGAAAAGTAGAAATTTCACGTTCAATAGGCCACTAGAAATTTCACTCAGTGGCAACAGCTTTTAGCATAAAATTGCATTAATTCGACCTCCATACCTTAGTAGACAGTATAGGCTAATTAATCTTGGCTATCATCAAAAATCATAGGGCTTGGAATTTGTCACGCATTATGGCACATGAAAACAATCAAGACTTCCCCATTTGCGCATAATCATAAGTACGCTATTATCACCTTTGATTAAGGATGCTCGAGGGAATCCGAAACGTCAAGCAAATAAAACTATTGTTCCAATAATCACAACTTCTTTTTCTAATTATGACTTGTTTTGATGATAATTTCATACTCCGAAATCTCTGTTGGACAACATTTTTTTGAAAACTTGCAATGCACAAACTTTCTCAAATTACATTCGGGATAAAGTCTGTGCTTGTAGATACTGGCAAATTATCGCACATTATAAAAGCACAACAGTTAAATGTACTAAGTACACAAAACATAGCAAACTTTCGTTTTGCTGTTTTAAAGAATTTGGACATTAGGCAGCTCGAATTTCAAATATCATTTTTCAGTTTGAACATTGGCATTTCTAGTCTGACAGCACAGCGCACCCTAATGCATATAATATATTTGAAGAAAGACAATATTATTGCCTTCTTTTCTTTAGATACGCAGCCACTCTTAAGCCGCAAATTCGAGAATTTATAGTGTGAGTTGTTTTTAAAACATAGACGTGCATACTTGCTTTGTTTAAAGGCCACTCAATCCCAAAAAATTGCCCCTCAATGTGCCTCGGTTCGCCTTACGTATGAAAGGATACAGTGTATTCAATGTTCCACATCCAATTTTATCCCAAATAATACTCACATAAAAAAGACTGGATCAAACAAATACTTTTGCAGTAAAATTTGCTTAGATTGTATGGCGTATGGGGATCGCACATTCATAAAGACGTTGCATAATAGGAATTGGAGCAAAAGCTCATTTGAGTAGAGTTCCCAAATTTTGTGTTAAATTTATGCCATATGTGGATATTAACTTTAAAGAGGCGTATATAGTCTGCATTTAGCCACCTTGCGCCCGGCGACAGCCAAATGCACATCCTCTGTCCAAAGAGTGTCTTTTCAAATTTCTAGCGTCATTTTACTGAACATTTTTCATTTTGTTTACAGGACCTACCTCATGCAACATTATTCCAAAGAGATGGACAAGATGCTGGGCATTCATTTGTATGTCTTATCACAAACATTTCTGCTTTACGAAATACTGAACCTTTCCGTTGACAATAACGATAATGGCCTAATATGTATGATTTTTATGATGTTTTTATCAAAACTGGCAAATTCCAATGAACATCTCATGTATAGGATTAATAAAAAGTTTGAAAAGCAGCATAACTTAAGAGAAATTTGTTGACGCATCTTGTTCCTGTTGACAGACCGAAAAGTGACGAATCTGTAACTTGGTTTGTCTCGGATAACCATTTTTGAAAACATTTGATAATTGTCAATAAAGTTTTTCAATTTGACTTTTGCGTTATTGAAACCTTTTCGACGGTTCACAGATTTTGCAGAAAACGAAGTGCCTCTTCTGATTTATTTAAGGTACATCTATATGGACAGTGACATCAAATCAAATCTACTTCGCTATCTGGCCAGTCATATTCTGGGACAAAAGGATATCAAAGAATTGTAAACTTCATTCTCACTTTATTACGCCTTACTAAAATTTTTGATTTAGTTTCCCATAATAAGCGTTTTTGCTTAGCTAAAGCCTCACAAATTATGTGCAACGGCCATAATAAAGGGTACTTTGTATAGTTGGGGAAAGAAAAAATCATGGCAATTTAATCAGGAGCTGGGACTAAGATACTTTTTATCAAGAAAATACGGATTCATAATATGAACTTCAAATTATTTTACTCAAACAGCAACTCATATGCGATACTATGCTACCAGATAGTATCGATAAGGTTGAAAATATTTATATAATTTCTCACAATTGCTATCATGTTTAACATTCCAGGGCCACTCAGAAAGGACTTGACACAATGAACGTTGAGAGTCTTGTGTATGTTTCATGTAATATTTTTATGCATCAGAAAAAATTCGTGCTTTTGTTCTTATAATAGTTTTTTTTCCTTTTGCATCTAAAGCGCATTTTATTTTTATAGAGCATCAATCAAGTCTTCACTGAATGAATTACTTGCTTAATCATTATTCGCTAGAGATATGGGTTGCATTGGTAAGTCAATCCTGTTTTCTGTTAACAACAATAATTTTACTTCACTTATCATAATCTGGAGAACAAGAACCTACATTTGATAAGTTTACACTTGTCTGTTACTGGTCTTTGTAAACTTTATATTTTCCTCTCTTCAATTAGGTTTTGCGGTGATTTTGGTTATGGTTGGTTATGGTTTTGCTAATGTTGAGAAAATATAGGTTTTGGGACATTGATCTTGATTTTTGTCTTTTACCAAATCAAAGAACAAAAGGTTGAGAACAAGGCGATTTCGGAATGATCACTGTACACTAATAACTGATCAGTGAAATAGTCCTTGAACGGATAAAATTGTTTAAATACTCCATGTAGCAGCCAAATTTCTGGGTTGGTTATATCAACAATACCTTCATTATTATCACAACAACTGATATTGGGCACCATAAGGGTTAATCATCTCTAAACATCTGCATATCCCGTCTTGATGGAAGGCGAAACAAACATGCAACTGCAACTTCTCATCACGCTCGTCAGCCGATGTTTAGCTGAATACATACAAAATCGAATCTTAGAAAAGTTTGAAAAGTCAAGTTGGCAAACATATGTTTTCAGCAAATCTTCATTAGGCCAAAATATTTGCAGATGTAATGAAAACTGTACAATACAAGCGAACATGCTAGTCCCAGGGAGTAATTGAGAAAAAAACAACTCGATCGCTTATATTCCTGTCTGTCCACAGTAAATCACATTGCAGCTGCCACAATGGATCTTTTAAACGACTACATTTCTGTAAAAATAACCAACCTTTTCCTAAGGATGTTTACTTTTATTTCACAATGTTTTCGTTAGTTTGCGCACCAATTGGATTTGGTCCTTCCTCGTGTGTCTTTTAGCAGGTTCAGACACGTTCTTGTTATATGGAGACGTTTGCCAACTTCTAGGATTGGGCACCTGATGGGGATAATCTAGCTCTTTTTCTTTTTGGTTTAACTGCTGTCGTCTCATGCATCGACGCACGGACTTTCCAAGCTAGTCATTTTTGAGAACAGTGTGTGCAAGTATTTGAGTTTGACTTTGTGAAGTTCGCAGCTAGAACAGTGCGTTCTTGCTCAATTGATGAGGGTAGTAACAGTATTTCATTTTTGAGCAACGTGGTGGTTGCTCTCGTAGTGAAGGATAACATCTGGTTATGCTTTTCGCGGTATACCGATGTTTGGCATGTTTTGTTGGTATTCCGCCCTACGAGGACGTCAAGAAGCAGGAGTCTACTGCCGACTTCGTTTTCGAAAGTAACGTGACGCCTGGCATCGTTGATTTAATAGTGTTGTGCAGTGTTTCCAGTTGGTGTTTTTCATCATCATAGCGTACCCACAACTTGGGGTAAACTAGTGGTAGCGCCATTGCTTCTAATTTTTTCATTGTGACATCAGCCAAGAAGACCAAAATGGCTGGCCTCATCGAGGCACCTTTTCGCTGTTGGTAGTATTGTTGTGCGAAATAAAAAGAGCTTCCAGACAGAGATGCAAGAGTTTAAGTACCGCAAATACAAAAACTTTTGTTTCGTAGGACTTAGGCATTGATTCTGTGTATTGCTTTGCTGAATCCAATGGTATCGATGTGAAGAGAAACACAACCTCAAAGGATATCATTATTTCGTCTGCGGTTATTATAAGTCCTTACAATTTGCTTAGAAACAGCGTGGAATTGTTGATTGACGATTTACAATCTTTTGCCAGGTGATGGACTTTCGGAATGGCCATTTGCGAAATTTTAAAATTGGATGCGGTATCTGAGGATACCATCGGCCGTAGTGGTAGAGCCGTTGTAAAGATAACTACCACCTGAAAAAGAGGCTTCTCCATTTCTCAGATAATGTCCCAGATATAAACACTATTTACACAACTGTTCCCATTGCAGAATCACGTACAAAAATGCGCCGAGGTTTTGAACTTCCTCAGTATTACAAGTTACATGCGGAATTCCACTTGCTGTATTGCACCGCAAGAGTAAACAATCTCTTACACCCTTTGTGACCTTCACGGCGTAAATGCTACTGGATTAAATGGGGACTAGCGGACATTTCTAAGTTCATCTGTAGGGAATTTTGTGCACATGGAGTGTTGTCTAGGTAAACTTGCAAAAATGCTGAAACTACATTGCACGCCAAAAACAAATGAAACTACGCATAAAGAAAAATAACGGAATTGAGATGTTCCACAGTTAGTTTACTGAAGTGAATGGAGTTCAACCTTAACACTGGGAGAAAATTTTTGATCACAGCGCAGTCGATTTATGCTGAATATTTTGACTTATGTTTGCATATAACTTTATGTGGAAAATGAAAACGTACACAATGACGGCCCAAATTGTGCTACGTTGCCTATATGACATTTCTATTACAATATACGAGTTGTTTGTGAGCAAGGAATGCAGTCCCCATCTATCAATTTTATAGAAAATACAGCATAGTCAATAGGCGGGCTTGTCTTCGAACTAATTTTTAACAGCTGCCTCCATATGGAAGGTGGTCTTCCATTCTCTTACTAGCGCTTAATGTTGTTTAACCACTTCAATGTTACTTCGTAAAATCGAAAAAGATTTTTAAAATTAAAGCCAATACAAACAACTGAATGCGAGTGTTCGCTTTCCAGGTGCTTGCATCAATAAAAGAAGACTGGTCAAAGCCTGCAGCAATTCGTTCTTTTTGCAATTTTAAATTCGTGGAGTTCATCACCAGAGATACCAGCAGCACCAGTAAGCCAATGGCTTATCAATAAAATACGTTTGCAGGTGATTGCACAGGGCTCCATATTCCGGCGCAAAATCGATTTATCGATTGAATAACTTCCTATGCACAGATAAGACTCAAATACCGTTCTGGGCCTAGCTTGTTTCCGGCGTAGGTGATTATATTGACGGTTGCGATGTTGACGTCTTAGCGCATTTAGTAGGCGCGAGCAGCACCTTGCAATAATTCACCGTCTCACCGCACACCACTTAAGCTCATGTTTTCGCAATTTCGAGAATGCTTTCAGTTTGACCAGTGCGTCTACGAGAGTATTGTAGACATGATATGCGATTCACTGACCCTGCTTCCTCTTAGGAGGAATTGCTTGTATGCATACGACTTTCGCATATGCTCCTTTAGAGACATTCTGTGGCAGTTTTGACCTTCGGTTGGCTCTTGGCTGCAACACTACATTAGTTGTCATTAGTTATTGTCGCTCATCACCCCCAGCAGCACGCAGTGCTGAAGGACTATTTTATAACTCTCAGCCTGTTCTATGTTGTTCCAGATCAATATTCTGGCATTGCTTGGTAGACTACAAAACATCAGCCTGTGAATAAAGGGCAACTTCGGAAATGATTGGAGTAAATCTAAGCGCTGCCACCTCGCTTACGCTTTCTGAAGTAAGCAAAAGGCAGCACCTTTCAGAAGGGCAGCCTGAATAGCTCAGAGTCCTCATTTTACCAACCTCACCGACCGAGGAGGGGTTTAAAGTTTAATAGTGCACGTATCCTATTGCGCCATCTGTGTGTGTGCACATTTGACCGCATGAGATCTGCTCAACACTTTGAGACCTCGGTGTGCACGCACTGATGACTGGCATAAGCTTCAAACGTACGCTTTTGCCATTTGGGACTGAAGTCTCGGTTGGTCAGCTGTAACTGCAAGGGAAAAAATTGTCGGGTCACAAGCTGAAAGGCTCCTTAACACTGCGAACCCGGGCATGCCTGATTTAATTTCAACCATGTCGGTTATGTATCGACGATCACAGATGGGCGTCTAAGACAACTGTTACACCCATGTATGCGTGAATACTAAAGTCCATTGAACGCGTAGGGTTAAAAGACAATAGGCCAGGATTGTAGGAAATGCGCTTTTTATGGGATAAGGCTCTCATTCTTGTTCGGCTCCAAAAAGTTCCTGTAACTATCTTGCAGCTGCTTTGTATTATGTTCCTTTGTAAAAATGTATACCCTCAACCTATAAGGATCGTAAAAACTGTTCATTTCGTATTTCAGTTAACCTTAAATGACACATTATATGGGGAGGATTAGAAATAAAAATTCAGAACATCGTTAAAAAGGCGCTTGTAATTATTACTCCAAAATGTTAGTACTTTGTTATTTTAATTATTATTTGATTGGTCTTAATAAAGATTAGCTACCTTAAGGGCGGATATCATTTCTTCTACCAGAAGCACGTAAATACGTCTACACTGGGCGACGTTTTCTTTTCTAAGATCCAGCGGGTGGACATACCTACAATGTCAAGCCAAACTTGCATGGGTTAATGACTGCCATTTACATTTATCCGAATCATCCAAAAATATGTCTCGATCATTGAAAAAAATGGTCTGAATACACTTCCAGCAAAGAAGCCACTAACCGGCTTACATAGCACACGGTGCTAACCTCACCCGCTTTGATATGTCTAATATCATTTTCGGAATGTCTACGGAATGCCCACTAACGCGAGAGATTTATGTTCATGTTAACTGTAAGCTCTGCAGCAAGAAATAGCTTAGCACTTGAAAAATCTCCAATTTTACTATTTTTCGCCTGTGAAATAAATTGGCGTTCTCAACTGGGGAATGATGCAACCCAAGTGTTCATGAGCGATTTTAGACTACATCATCAAAATCTTAAAATATTTTGCCTTAGGCGTGGCTATTCAAGTAGAATTATCGTAGTTATAATTTTTCAGCATTATCGCAAGGTATTCCAGGCACATCAGGAAACGGCCTATTGAACGAAATTCTGTTCGGCATCCTAATATAGCATCACTCAATTAATAATGATTGCTAATTTAGTGGAATTTTTTCCTCTTATTACAGTTAATGGATAACTGATATTTTTTTCTTAATGACAACTGGATTTAAGCAGCCTGAGTCACAGAATCATCACCTTCAAAATTACTTCACTTATAAGTACGACATAGAAGATGGTTTCTCAAAGTTGAACAAAAAGTATGACGCCTTTTCATCTCAGTTACTTAATCAGCATTTGGTTTTGTACATAGAGAGCAAGACGCAAACACTCGGGAAAATTGTTACGTAAGAATCCGCACATGAGTGCGCCGAACTCTTCTGAGGATTGTTGTGCGTACCAGTCTCCACATTTTTAACGGTTTGTGATTTGGAATCCACCCTGCGCCTTCACATTTAATAATACTGATTTAATCGTTTAAGTGGCAGAAAACCAAAGCTGCTTGTGGTTAATAAAAGCATGCCCGGCGTCCCATCCAGACTGAAGGAGACAGTACGAGTAAATATATAACACCATTTTTGTATTGTATGTTCTTTCGGCCGCCAAACTAGACTCCAACCAAAATTGTGCTGAGAACATCGGGGATATTTTGTATATCCATGTAAATACTGGTTACCATTTAATAATGCTTAAGCAACTAAATGAACAAGGTGTCCTTTTAGGGTTCCTATATGCAACTCAAGATGGCAAATCGTTGCGTTAAGGGCAAACCAAATAACAATCTACCAAACCTGTGGCCGAAGGTTAAATTTTTCTGAGAGGGCTCGAGTACATCAATTAACGCGGCCTCCAAATTTATTGATGCTATTTGGCGAAGAACGCTTCAGCCTGATAAAGGCATGGTTACTTTTTTACGTGGTGTCATTATTAATATCTAACTCACCGGATCTGGCACGCAGCTTTCTACGCAAAGGACTAAAAGGGAAACTGACGAATCTAGGGCTCCTATACAAATGGATTATCTAATGTTACGTTGTGCTTTCTGTCAGAGAAATGTTTTCTTCGTTAATAGAAAAACCTCCGAGCAGGTGAAAGGGACATAGATAGATTCTACTCACAGAACTGGTATTATAAGATCTTTCGATCCATATAAAACTGTGTTTCGGTACCGATACGCGGATGACACTTCCATTATAATCGAACGGAAGAGATTAACATAATTGCAAAACCTGCTTAATTTCATGATTTCCGACATCAGATTCTCAAGAGAAGAGCATAAAGCCGAACACCTGCCTTTCCTTGACATCCTCGTCACATGCAGACCCAATTGAGAACTCAGCCTCACGATGTATTTAAAAGCGCCTTGCACCAACCAGGTGCCCCAACAACCATAAAAGCCATCCGATGGTGCATGAACGAGGCTCCATTAGAGCACTCTTCCAATGGACAAAAATGCAATGCAATGAACGTAAGGGACGAGTGCGAGAACTATGACACCTTCGGTAGAAACTGTTTAGGAATGGATACAGGAGCGGCTTTGCCAGCCACTGCTTCCGTACGCGCCAACGGGGACATGCAAATAAGAGACCGATTGAATGTAGGTATGCAGTCTGGCATCGTGTACCCAGATAAGGCAAGGCGGGTGACCAATAAGCTCGCGAATAATGGGCCCACAGCCTGGAGGAATGCCATGAGTTCAACTTCAGTGCACGCAGATAATGACGAGAGCCAGGAATAAGATGGGTTAAAAACTACTGGAGTCCTGAATATCTGACTCCAACTCCCTCTCTGACGATGGTTTCACTGCTGTCGCATTGATCACACTTTCGTCCTTCTTGCAATAAGCATTTGGGGCTCGAATATACTCTTCTATTCTTGAGCTTGATGATATATCTTGTTTTAATATCGTTAAACACACAGTAGCCGGATAGAGTAGAACACTCAGATGGCTAACATGAATACTAGCTATCTCTGTTGATAGTTAAGATCCCAATGAATATTCTTAGTAAGCGTCGAAACTGTTTTTCCTCTGTAAGATCCGTAAACACAGTTTTACTTTTTCAATGCATTTTTGAAAATTTTAATTAAAATCTAGACAAAAGAGGAGATATCTATAAGATGGAAAAATTGTTTAATTGGATTTATGAACACAAACCGTTTTTTGGTTGAAAATTGTATATTCGAACACTTTTTTTAAATATTATTAAATCATAGTTACTAAATTTAGATTGATTAAGCTCATCTGTGAGCTTAATTATTTTTTCAGTAATAATTAATGAGTCGTGCAAATGCATGCTGTCCCGAAAACCGTACAATAAGCGTTTGACAACTGCCTGATGGTTTATATGTAGTTTAACGTTTTTGACCGTCTCAAGAATTCGTTTCGGTTCTCGTACAGATGCCGTAGCTAACCAAAAAATTGGATTATCCATACTCATTTCTTTATTTAAAACTGTAAAAAGTAAGTGTTCCTTAATATAAAATAAGTTCCTCTTGATTAACAGGCATTACAGTTGTAATTATAGTTAAAAACGCAATGAAATAATAAATATTAGCTAGAGGTTTTTATGCACAAGATGCGGCTATAGGCCGTTCTATTCTGAGGGATCTACCATATAAATGATTGTTTATTACATAATGGGAGGAGAAGGTACATTTGGGATATACAATAATGACTGTCAGTTATGTACTTTCAATTACGAGACACAAAACACATACTTTATTTTAACTTACACGTTAACATAGCCATTTTACTTATTCTTCCAGCGTTTTAAATAACATTGTGATAATAGGCCTTGAAAAATGTTCCACTTTGCCTTGGAAAAATAACCAGCTCAAGTATCTTCTTTTATATATACTAATATAAAATAATAGTATCCAGTTGGCAACCACTGAGTATGACAGTGATCCAGGTTCCGTAAATAAATAAAATAAAAAATAGTTAGCTGATGAGTAAGATGTTCCATTAAACTGCTTTTTCGGGACACTTTTACTGTAAATTATCTGTGGAAAATGTTGGCACACTCATTTCCTCCTTTCTGATTGTTTGTGTCAGCGGAGTGCACTCATAATTCGCCAATTGTTACAATGCTAAAATTTCGAATGTTGATATTTGCCGCTTGGTAACATTCGAGTGTATGGTTTCTGATTTTGCCGAGGGATTTCAGAACCAGTTTGCCAGAATCAACCAAACACACCGATGTATGTAGTGAATAACTTTGGTGCTGGCAATATGCAAATGACTAAACGATAATTTTCCTATCTTTTTGAAAAAAAATCGTATTAAGATGGTAAAAATCATTTTTTCCTTATCTCTGTACTTGCTTTCCTTTACTCAGCTACGATATAAAGGTCTTATAATAATTAACATTAATGCATGGATCTTCAGGAAATTTTTATGTTGTGCTTGCAAGAGAGTTGATGGCTGATTCTTCAAAGCCTTCAAAGCAGCTTTTATGTTGAAGCTTCATACAGTTCAGTATAGTTCAGCATGTTTAGGGTAGTAGGCAATGCCTTTGAAGACCCTATTGAGAACAGTTTGCATGAAATATAAAACATAAAATATGTCACTTTAAACAGTGGGTAACATATATAAATGTACAAATTTTAACGTGTGCGTGTGGGCAGTCAGAATAGTCTCTTGTGTACATAGAATATCCAACATAAAATGTGGTACTGTAAAATAGTGATTAGCAAATACAAATCAAAAGTGTTATCTATCGGTATTTCCGGGGCGTAAATTATTCCTGCTTCTTTGTACATATGAACGGTAACTATTTAGTAGATGTTCATCAAGCTTCCGTTTAAACACATTTGTGGAGTTCACCATTACGACCTCCTCGGGCACTCCGTTCCAGGCACCGAGCACTCGTCGTGAGAACGACTGCTTGCGGACCTCTGGATGGGAAAGTGTTCCCCGCGGTTTGAAAGAATTCCCACGGAGGTTGGTTGAAGTGGTGAAGGCGAAGAAGTCATCAAACTTCAGAGCACACTACAAATTCCTCTGTATGAGGTCGCCGTGGATATGTCTATACTCAAGGAGGAAAACGTTAAGTGCTTCTAGTCAACCTTCCTAAGATGAAGACTTTAGGCCCTTCACAATTTTGCTGCCGTTTGCTGAATTCTTTCCAACATCTGGATATCTTTGTGCATCCATGCTCGCCACGCCTGAACGCCATACTCCACATGTGAGCGAATAAATGTTCCATAGATTGTGCAAAATAGTTTTTTGTCTCTGTTGACAAAAGTTCGCTGAATGACAAACCGAACACTGTTCACCCTCTTGGCAGCCCTAACACACTGTAAATACGGCTTCAGGGGTGGCACAATAGCCATACCCAGATCTCTTTGTTCATTGACGTTCGACAGGCACCTTCCATGGAGTACGTAGTTTTGTAAGTTCCCCGTCGCGTTCACTTTCTTCGACTTGAGCCGCAATGTGACACACTTCTCAAAGTTAAACCGCATTAACCATTTTTGGACCATTCACCTAGGCAGTCAAGTCCTTCTTGCAGAGTTTGTTCATTATATGCGTTTCTGATGGGTTGCCATATCTTTATATCATCTGCAAACAAGACTCCATTACTGACCAGTCCATGTCTACAGTCGTTGACGTAGATAAGGTACAATAGTGGCCCAAGAACGGAGCCCTGAGGCACTCCACTCGCAACTGGCACTGAAGAGGATTTTGCGTTTCCGACGCACACGGACTGCGATCGGCCTATGAGAAAATCTCCTACCCAATTTAGTAAATTGCCCCTTATCTCGGATTCGCCAACCTTGTAGAGTAGCCGTTGGTGGGGGACACTATCGAATGCTTTTTTAAAGTCTATGTAACCAACATCTACGGGGTATTTTCGTCTGATGACTTGGACCACTGCCCCATAGAATAAAGCATTTTGGTCAGGCTGGAGTGCTTTCCTCAAAACCTTTGTTTAGCACCATCAAAGAAATATTTTTCTTCGAGGAACTTCATTGTGGCCTTTTTGATGATCCTTTCCATAACGTTACAACAGTTGCAAGTTAGGCCCACTGGTCGATAGTTGTTCGCGCTGGTTCTGGATCCACTCTTGTGAAAAGAGTATATGTTCGCAACTTTCCAATCGGATGGGAGGAGGCCTTGAGCACAGGACAACTGAAGAATGTGAGTAAGCGGTCTGGAAAGTTCTGAAGCCAGCTCTTGCAGTATCTTTGCTGGTATTTTGTCTGGACCCGGAGACTTAGCTTCATTAAGCGCAAGAAGTTCATTCCTTACATCTTCTTCTGTGAAACGGAGGTCCTCCATGACTCTGCCATTACTATTTGCATGGTAGTCTGTCGGATTAGAATGCAGTTCCTAAATGAAAACAGATGAAAAATACTTGCTAAATTGTTCTGCATTTTTGAGATTTTCTATAATTTCTTCATTATTTTCACCTTTTAGTACTGCAACTGCGTCTTTGCTTTTTAGCCTGCTGTTGACGTAACTGAAGAGCACCTTTGGCTTCCTTACGGCCGATAATTTTTGCTTCGTAGTCTTTCCACGCTTTTCGAATGATTGATCTAACCTCGTTCCGCTTTTGGTGGAATTCTTTGTAGTTTTAAGGCTGGCGTGCTGATGCGTACCTTCTCCAGAGTTCGTTCTTGCGGTTTATTTGGCTCTTCAGATCTTACGTTAACTAGAGGGGCTTGCTCGCCTTTTCTAAGTTTTCAAGCGGACAGTTTCGATGCATAAATTTGCTTATAAGATCCCTGACAGTGTTTCAGTCGGCATCCGGACTACCGGTTATTGCTGCTAGTTCATTTTTCATTGTGGTGTATTTTCCGCGCCAGTAGTCTAACCGAACCCCTGTTTTTCTCGGTTGATTGGTGTTTGAAGCATATTCCCACAGGATAATGTCATGATTACTCTTTGCAAGAGGCGCGATTGACCTAATTTCGCTTGTATCAATCGGGTCTTTCGATAATACGAGGTCCAAACAGTGCGTTGTTTGTGCTTATTTTATTCTCGTTGGGAATCCAACATTCTGCACGAGGGAGGTCTCCCGTCAGCTTTAAGAATCTGAAGCGAAATGACTTTTATATACGCTAATGCTTTTTGCGGGAACTTTGTGGTAAGTGCAATTTCTTGTCAATTTCTCTTCTTGATGAGGCAGGGCTTTGATCTTGTTCCATTTAATGGCGTTAGATAGAACTGTGAATCTCGTAAGGCATTGTTAATATTTAAGGGACGGAAACGATTTTCAAAAATAAGCAGAAGCAATGGCATCGCCCATCTCTTTTCATCGGCAAGGGCCGAATGCTTATCAGGCAATAAGTTTCCAAATGCTTGACTACTTATGCTTACTACAGGTCACGGAAGTAAGTTTGTGTATTTGATCTCAGATAGAAGGGACTACAATCTTTCATATGAAAAAAAATGCGAACGAATAGCAATTACTAACCACCACTAAGGATTTGTCAGGCTTTTTACCGTTTTATCATCATCTGACAGCAAAAATTGTAAGCAAAAGGCTTTTTAACAATCTGATTCATTTTTAAGGTAGGAGGCTCAAAGTGAGAGAGAAGAAACAGATGAAAAATCTTCTGTGCTACCAAATTGCTTGTGTGGAGGAAAAGCAATCAGTAATGGAGTACTTTTTGACCTCCAACGAAAAGAAAAGAATATCTATCATGTCCAACGTCAACCGCTTGTGGAAAAAAAGCAATCACCAACGTTCGGACGTCAAATGCTGCTAAGGTTTGGCTTAAGCTTGCTTTTTAGAGGTGCAGTGTAGCACTGGGAATAAACCTAACGTAAAACAGTATGACTTAAGATCTATTCGGAGGACGATGCATAGTAACAAGCCATGTGAACGTCAAAATGGAGATTTCGAGGCGCTTATAGCGTGAAACAAGGATAAATTAGCCTTCACAAGCGCACAAATATTGACTGAAGTGGTTCACCTACCAGCATAAAGGAAACTGGGAAACGGTAGGTTATATAAGTAGAAGGGTTTTATAAGTGTATCTCTTCCTCTGACAAGCAGTGCAAAAACAGACGTTGTTAAAAGACCGGTCAACTACATGAAATGTTTATCTCTGCTACAAAGACATTTACTTTAACAAGCATAAGCAGTATTAACCTTTTTTTAAGATGCCTTCTTCTCATCATAGTCAGCTATGGTAAACATGACCTACGTATTAAGGCATGCACACACAACACACATGCACACAACACACAATCGACCTTTCATCACTTAAGATGAAAATTCAGCTTTTCAGCTTTCCATTTTTTGGCCTAGTGTCCGTTTGAGTTCCCGAATATTGACGAGGAATGCGAAAGCCAAAGTTACTGAGGCTTAATTCAGCAGGATCACGGAATAGCCAGCGACCAAACAATTTAATACACTAATTTTCCCTTTCACAATCAATATATGTCGCTTAGCACCTTTTTGGATGTTTCTAAGTTTAAGGAGAGTCACTGACCTAATTATGAAAACGACTATTAAGCAAAACGATTCAAAAAGATGACAATAAAGTCGTTTTATATTTTTTTAAGATTTCAGACAAAATTTAAGTGGTCTGTTTGCTTTATTGCATACATTGGTGAGGTAAATTACCTGAAAGAGTACTCCAAACCCTCTTTAAGTTACGATGCTATCGTATAAGTAAAGTGACAGCAAGAATAATTCATTGATTTGCAATTAACATCAACGGGTACCGGCTTCTTTATTCTTCCGTTGCTGTTTGAATGACATTGCTTTTGCTTTAAATCTTGTAACCATACACAAAAATGGTATTTTGGCTTAACAAACAAGGAGTAGATGTTTTTGGAGATCACATTGCTGTCCGGTTTTTTCTTTTCTCTGTTCTGATCGGGAAATTTCTCACTAAACATGTCATAACTCTTACTCGTCTTTTCTGTGACTTTGCATTTTATGCTTATTTAGCTTAAACAGCAAAAATTAAATGTATTTTGAAATTAAATTCTCTTTTGATGATTTCTCCACCCTGCCCTGAATAGAGTCTACTCATGAAATGTCCGTAAACTGTCCACGTGAAATCTTTTATAATACTGATAGCAAATACTCGACAAGATCTGCCGCCTGCAAGACCTGGCTTACCTGGTCCACTATGAGCCACAAATATATTTTAGGGAGACGCTCGCGATTGGCTACGACTACTTGCCCAGTGACTCCTTGAACTCACTCCAAGACACAGGTTGACCCGTCGCTTTCATTGCTATTCTGCCAAAACGAAGTTTAATTCATTCACACGAAACTCTAGTCAAGGTTCTGGATCTGTCAGGATGAAAAGTGCTAAAGGCCTCATTTCTGAACGTTTTATCGATCGCTAACTGAACACACTCAATGTGCCCCGTCTTGGGACTCATTTTCAAGACCCGCCAGTAGCCGCACAACAGCTAGCAGTCTGGGCAACCAATGAAGTCGTGGCTCAATGGTATGCTCGTAATCTCTTGGTCAAAATTTCTCGATTTCGAGCATTGGGTGGTGCACCAATTGGCGTTAAGTATGACATGCTGACGAAACCCAATCAGAGAGGAATGACCAATTCAGTCTCCCTTGTCTTTGCTAGCAGTGCTATCAAAATTTAATTGTTGACCTCTCAATCTTCGCTTAAGAAAATGTCCGCCGCGTGGCCCACAACAGAATAAATGGTAACTAAACTTTGCCCGTTGACACTTTTGACCAGTTTTAGTCCATATAGTACGCCGACGATCTTAAATAAATCAATATGTTTTTCAAATTGAAGTCCTGTGAACTTATGCCATATTAGACAACTATGCAAGCCACCAAACGCTGAATATGTGAAGGTCTCAGGGGACAGTTTCAAAAAGCTAGACAAAGGGGAAAAGCCCTGTTTGGAATATGACATTTCCGCAAAATGCAAGACAAAGCAACTAGAATGTAAATCCGGAATATTAAACCGTGCACGCCTATAACAGCTGTATTTCTTCATATAACATTGAGCCATATCTGTCCAGTGAAAATATAAATATATCATTGAACAAATTCTGCGGTAATATAACTGTTATTGAACCGCTGATAGTGTACAACGGTGCCAATTATAGACCCCTGTATAGTATCTGCATTTTAGTCAACGGAGCTGAAAAAGCAGGTGATGCGACTGCTATATCTATAATGCCTTCGAGCCATAAGGTGCTCTAAGCATATAGTGTGGGTCGAAAGAAAATGTTTAAAAACCTTTAAAAGTTATCTACTGCTCAAGCACCTGACATTTAACTAAGAACTTTTTAGTACTTATTATCTAAGCTAAAGAATAGTAACCTTCGTTGACAGAGCTCTCAGGTGACGATTTTCCCTTTTGTTTGTGGCCGACAGGGAACATTCAAATGCATTTTATTATATGTGGTCTAGACAAATAATTTTTTGTGTTCAATTAGACGAGATGCATCTACGGAAAAATTATAGGATTTACGAAAATGGACCTTCTTAGTAGATTTGAGATTTTCTACATCTGTGGATTAAATATAATAACTGACTCGCACGTGCAATAACGCACTCATAATGCATTCGAAAAAAAATGTTGGAACTTTTATTTCAATTTAAAAGACTATTTTGGTAGAAAGGAGTAAGTACTTGGTTTTGCAGTAGATTTATAGCAGTATATAATGCGATTCTTCAACATAAATTTACTTTGTTCTATTGGAATATCAAAAAAAACAATCTTATGATTTGAAAATTCAGTTTGAATGATAAGAATTAACCAGCGGATTTTATTTGATGTGTGCAAATACAAGGTAGACCATAAAAACAAAAGAATGTAAGATTTTATAAAATATTTGAAGATGTAAAGGCATTATATCAGCAAAAAAATGTCGTACCCTTCGTGCTTTCAGAACTCGCAAGGAAAAAGAGCATGAAATTTGAAATCAAAAGAATTAACGAACTACTCTGACAATCAAAAATAACAGATTGACTATTGTCTACGAAAATCAAAATATCTCCGGTGACATAAGAAGGTTCTTTCCACTATGAGTGAAACAGCAGGCATTGGCCTGCTTATATTTAAAGATGGTGCTCGCTTTTGAATAATCTGGTTGTATCAAACCCGCAGGCAGGTTCCAAAGGTCCGGACGCTAGTACCTTCCTGACATGTACAGAAATAGGTGTAGAGCAAGAATGAGAGGCCAAGAAGCTTTGAGTGCGTGTAGAACTGAGTTGCAATCATCCTTCGCGCAGGAGCAGTATTTTACTTTCATGGACTGCGTTTGACCTGCTCTGGAAATGCATGTGTCGGAACCCACCCGTGTCTCAGCGGAGCAACCACGTAGTACTCGCACTCCATATTTGTATGTACTATTTTCATGTGTGTAGAAGCTTCCCTCCTAAAAATCCAGTAGTAATACACAAATTCAATTACGCAGTAGTAAATGTTGAATAACTTTGCTATAATTGTATTGCAATTTCTATTTAAAGCAACAGCAATCACATATGTAAAGTAAAGAGGACTATATACAAGTTTTGCAAGTTCTTGTAAAATATTCCAGAATCAACTTCCCTTGAACCCACAAAAGTAATTTTTATAGGTTGTTGCCCAAAAAACAATTTCCTCTTTCACAAATAGAGGTTTGCACTGTTATTTATTTCTTTTATTTGAAATCATAGGTTCATTTATTTAGCATTGCTTTTAACTGGTAAAGGCGTTTACGTGATTTTGCTAGCATACTTAACTGTCCACAAAGAGCTTGAAAATCTTTAAATATCACTTGATGTACTTTCTTCTTACGAGGAGGTACCTAATACATTGAAAATGCAGGATTTATCTGTTTCAACTAGTTCACTATAGGTTTGTGGAAAAACAGCTATTTAAAGTAAAATTTTGTTATTCTAGATGCTAGACCAGAATATTTGCAAAAAGCTATAAGGTGTAAAATTGTGTAGAACTAAAGATGCTTGAAATGGTCAGAACTCCGCCGTAGATGACTGGACTTTTCAGTATTTCTGGTTGAAATAACTGTTTTAATTCGTCAAGCGTTGGGTATTGGCGTTGTAGATTGTTCGATCTATCTGGAAATATGTTCTCCACTACCGGCTGGTACATCTTATGTGGAGCTAATCACTTTATACACCCATAAATGCTTAGTCTTGAATCAGAATCTTCCTACGTGATCACTTTTTCCTGTCAATATAGTTAATTTTACCCTTGTGGTTACATAAATAATCCTATCCTGGGCGCGATGACAAGGATTGTGCTGCGCATCACATTTCTATCATCAAGGATTACTTTGGTAAAGGTAACTGTCAGCAGCTTTAGAGAGAAATCTATCTGCAAAATTGGCTTACTACGAAAAGTCCTGGAAATGTGTTTTTGTTTATTATTCACGCCTTATAAACCATGTTAATCCAGTGATATAGGTATGCAAATTATTGAATTATCAAAGAAACATTCATTATAACCTCCTTGAGCATATGGAGACATGGCGGCTAACATACTGGTTCCATTTACCTGCAATCTCCTTTTTTCGAGCCCATAATTTCAAATATCTTGATTATTCCACATGAGCAGGTTTATATTACTTATATCATCGCATATGTTTAAAATAAGCAGAAAACTGTAATCTAAAGGCAACAATTCACAACCAAAAAATTGTTTTTATTTCTGATAATAGTTTGAGTAAAATCGTTGCATTCTGACAAAAACTCCGAAAGAATCTTAGCAAGGTCCTGTAGTTAGCTGGCCCTTGAAAAAGAAATATAATTAGCTTTTCTTATTCAGTGACCATCATCAGATATGTGCATTCAGGATTCACTAAGAAGCGAGGTAACAGAAGTGAAGAATCTTTCATGAAAATACTTATTCCGTGTGTTTCACACCGACGAATGTGATTTAAAATCTGTCAGCTGTAGACAATGAGGAAGAAAATTAAAAGTATTCAGCCGTTAGTTAAAGGAGTGAACTTGCAAGAGAAAGCTTGCACAGTAAAGCATTTTGCAGTTCACTTCAAAAGCCCTCTATTAGCTGCCGATGTCTTTTTTTCTATTGAAAGATAGCTCAACTTCCAGACTATTACTGTGTTGGCATCATCAGTTGATTCTCTTGAAATGGGTTTTTCAGGAGTCAGAACATTTGTCGTTGAACGAAAACCAAGATACGTTTTCTTTCCTGTATAGAAAGTAGCCATCCATAGATGATATTTTAATTCTTGCATATTAAATTAAGATATCTCATCGACCTCTCATTATGCCTTGGAACTCATTACGCTTAATCAGCTTGTCTCACAGATAGTTCAGTAACGCTGCAGTTAATTTTTTGTCACCCTATTTCTAAGTCTAACATATTGTAAATTTTCTTTTTCATGAACCACCAACCCACAATTCTGAAATTTATTTTTGATGCCGATACCCTGCTGAAGTGAATTGTATTACTGAATATTGTACAGCTTAATGTCAAAACATTTCGATCGGGAGAGGATGCTAGCTTATGAACGCTATTCTTTCAGATCGCGTACTTAAAGCTAATTCTCTAAATACCGCTTTAAATTAGTATGCATTTTTAATTTATTCGCAATTTATTTTCAACGTATTTTTATAGTTAAAATGCACAACAAATTATTTTTTATAATCCTTTGCTAGCAATGTACGCCATCTACCAATTTAACACTTGCAAAAAGCTACCGTATCTGTTTTAAAAAAGGTTCTTATTCTGCGATTTATAACGACAGTAAAAGGTTCATTAATAATACGCCTTAGCTGTCAGTTTAGTAATTTTTCCTTCGTAGTCAACAAGATAGTAAGCATTCTTCTGTGGAATTGTATTAGAAATATGGGACTTATTCATCATAATATAAGGATATGTCTTTCATTATAGAAAATGCATACGACAAATAAATTGGAAACGTTGAAACAAAAGTGAGGGTGCAAAATTATTTTCTCTTTGAAATTACGCAAGTGGAAATGGAATTGTTCCAGTTTTGGGAAAAAGTGATGTGTGCCATATTATAACTTTTACTTTTGGTGAACTGTTGTTTCTTTAGACCAAGGATATTTGTACTACTGGTTTTGTGAAACGACGTTAAAATATACATGTTAAGCATGAGTGCATATTAGCTTATAGATATCAAAATTTTTTAATTGCTTATTGTTAATGTACAGGCTAAATTTTACCCATGAGCGTTTTAATAACTTAATGGTGTAGAAAGAAGCCCTTATATAAAAATATCCCGACCTTATACGCTCAATTTAATGCACGAATTGTGATATTGATAAAAATTTAAGGTTTGCTTCAAAACTCGGTCACCTAAACTAAACTTTTCTACATAACAAGAGGAGATGTGGTTTTGTTATTAATTTAATTTTTAAAATTAATTTAATTTAATTTCATTCGTAAGTATGATATTACGTTAAAAGACATAGAAAATCACCTGACGATAGCTAAAACACCGTGTGTCCTTCGGAGGGCACGACGTGAGTGGCAGCTCACGGACGTTATCCGAACTACATTTTTGATCTTCAACGGTGTTGCATACAAAACACTTTATCCCGACGGCCAAGTGTGCAGTAGAGAAGAGAACGCCCGCGAGCAGGATTGCACTGATGGAGTAGCTCTGCATTTCAAATGTGTACAAGATCAGACCTGGTGCACTCAGAAACGTTTGTACTGAGAGAACCTAACTTACGTGTGCACACACAGACAGGGCGCGCACGAGCGCAATCAATGGACCGGAGCGACTCCTGACATGTCTTCTGACATGGAAATAACACTTACAGTCTCCAATTTCTATTTTGCATCACTCGATTGGCCACCGCTCTCAGGGGTTTTTACATCACCTGTTGTGCAACTCAGTGCAACCAAAACGCGCGCATGAAAGATGAGACACGCAGACCAGAGTCAAATGGTGTTTGTTTCTAACCCTTTCTTGTGCATGCTAATTTTAGGAGTTTTCGGTAGAGAACTCAACCGCCAAGGTCGGCAACTTCAGAAAAAAAACAGAATGTTGATTTGCACAGAAGCATATTAATTCAACTTACTTTTCATGAAAAATATCCATCTCCATATGTCACATCAGAAATTTAATTTTTATTCCTCTGTGCTGCTCAGACGCTTGTCATTTACAATAGCCAACATTTTAAGGTATCTGAGGGGATTAATTATGCATTTTTCTTCAATTGCGCATCCCTCGCCGATGGATCCTAGCAAACGAAATTTCCTTGCTGTATACACAAATTCTAATTGAGCTTTAATGTTAGGGCATAAAATAGTTGTCTTTAGATTTGTGCTGCACAGTCCAATGGATTTTATGATTAAACTTAACTGTTTTCTTTTATACGCACGTGAGAGGCACGTGGAATTAGACGCTGTAGCCCTTTATTACTCATGCCGTGCGTACTTCCTTTTTGGTCAAATTTTAAACAAAATCTCAATGTCTTTGTATGATCGCCTCTTATATGTCCACTTAAATGGCTCCTTTTTTTATTTTGTGTTTGAAAATTTTATAACTCTGCAGACATTTCAAAATACGCCATTTTAAAATGTTTGCTATTCGAAACAATGATAAATAGCGGCCTTATGCTCAACGGGCAGTAGCATCAACTGGTAACAGGTTCATTTAGGACGTGCACTAAATAGCGTTTATTTGCATTGTTGTCTTTACATTTTTATCGATCCTAATGTCATCGTTTTTGATATGTCTGTGAACCTTGAGAAGTACGATGTAAACTAACTATTTAAATGAAGTGGTACTGGTTTGTAAATGGTCTGCCACTTCAAAGAAATCGTTAAAATCTACAATTGTTTGGTTGGAATATATCCGTAATGGGAACATTCAAATCATACAAAAGCCATCCACAGCTCTTATTTTCCTTAAGGCTCAAATAATCATACTGCCCTCTATCATCAACTGACCTCTAAATCAATTCAAATTAACTATTTGCATTACGTGTCTGATGATGCTGACCACAATTTATCAATTTAAATCGGTAAATGGTGATTTTTCAATAACTAAGGAAGTTCTTTTGCAACAATAAAGTGACTAACGTCCGTTACAATCGGTCGGCTTTGCCACAATATCTGTTTGGTCTTTAGGTTTATTCATAGCCTCATTGGGTTGAATCGTAAATATGCCGGTTGGCCTATCAATGAAACGTAGCCCGATCCTTTTATCGTAAGGGTTCCTCATAAATAACTCTGTAGTTTACTGTAGCATAAGTAAGAGCATATTACACTGTAGTTTGTTGTTCGGATGTGTTCTTAGTTTAGTGGTTGATGATTCAGTTTTATTACTTTTTGGTTTATTTAAAATTTAGTAAGTTAAGGTTAGTGTGGTTTATTTTGTTTAGTCATGTTTTCAGTTTATAACCTAGTTTTGAAGGTTAAAATTAGTTTACATTAGCGCTCAGTAAACCTTGCCATTGTTTATTGCAACCTTTAACCCTTCAATCAAACAAACAGTTGTCTCTTTCACTCCTTCAAATATTAAACACTTTTAAATGTAGATAAAACGAAAATCGTTTTTGAGCAGACTTTGATGCAAATCTGTGTACCAAATCCCTGATATTAAGAAGACAGCAAACATGCAGCATTTATGTTGGTCTGTCGTAAAATAATGTATTTAAACATCTAGGAAATTTCCATTTCTTAGGCCATATAAATATGAAATATTTTAAATGCGCAAAAATATGCGTCAAAACGTCGCGAATCAAAACGTTTTTCAAAGATAAACCTAAGCATTCACCGATCGGAGCAAGGCTCACATGTTCCGTTGCGCCTTCGGGACTTACGCTCGGAGCCCGCCAGCAATTGCACGGCAAACATGGGATTGGCCCATGTGTGATGCACTACATAAAACTGGTTATAGCCGGTTATTGACGAGAAACAAGCCAAAAATATCAATTTAAATTTTTCTTGCCTTCTTTGGCAATGCCCATTTTAACCATATTTTAGTTTTAAACGAAAGCAAAAAATAAAATTTCCAGATCGCTCATATTTCCTTTCAGGCTTTAATAGTACTAGATATGCCCACATTTATCTAAACACATGACAGAACTCGTCCGCCCACGGTCAGTGTACCCAAAAAGCAGCCGAAAGCCTATTATCTCCAGTATAATCTGTCTGTGTATGCCACTTTAGTGTTTACACTTTACTGCTATAAATGCATTCATCAAGCACAAAATAATTTAGCCGCGCCCTGGATAATTATATTATGCATAACACAAATATAGTGTACATACGCAGAACCTCGGACGTACTAGCGGGCATCAAAAACTGGACGTTAGATCACTGTCAATAAAATCCTCATGACTGGGAAGCATCGTCCAATTTGGCCTTAAAATGAATAAGTTAATCCCTCTTGCTGGCAGCTCATTTCAATAAGGGTGATTTTCTGTCGAAGGCCACTAAGATGTCACTATAATATCAACCCTAAGGATGCATAGGGTAACCGTTTGCGGCAAAATGCCCCAATTGTGACCTTGCATTTTAGTTACCCAAAGTTCTGGCTGAACAACAGCGCTTAAAACCCTGGAGTGATATGCCTTTGGAAAGTTTATTCGGCCAACAAATGTTTTCAGCAATTAATACCCAGGCCAGCACAATTGCAGAAATAGTGAAACTCTTACCGTTGGACAGGTCTATTGAGGGTCCTTTGTTTACAACTCACTAGCAGCATTTTTATTTAATGAAGTTAGTTATTTGTAACAGTTCAAATAAGTTGATATACTCCGCATCCGTTCGCTTCTGTAATTATTATGGAACAGTATACGTATTTATGAAAGAATCCTTTGTTTACAGCGGCAAGCACACAGTTTCATTTAAGTCAAAAGAAACATAACTAACCTAGGAAAACATTCACAAAATCAAAAGACGTGTAAAAATCTACACTAATTTCATTTATTTGGATTTTTGACTTACAAATGAAGCATTCCATAGACAAAACGCTGATAAAATACAAAATTTAATAATATTTTTTGAAATTAATTTTATCAAATGGAATTCAGACGGATAGTTGGCGAGCGCATGTAAGCTTTTGATAAATTTTCCTCAAGCTATTGCACTTATATGAGAATGAGGTACAGGTAAAAAATGTTTGGCTTTTCATACAAGTGAGTCGTAGAAATAGAGAAAGGGGTCGATACGAGAAGTTTGGTTCTGCGGGCAGGGATAGGTGGTGCCAGGCTAGGTTACGGTGGAAGGGGGCAAAGAGACTGCAGATGACTGCTTGCATCTAACTGACTGTGGGCCATGTCAGATGCGGAACTTGCAGGAAGTTCTTTTTTGCACAAACACCGACTTTCTCAACTTGATATCGGTTGCTTGCAGGTGCTGTGCCAAGACTTTAGGTAGCTTTATGAGACTGTATAAATGACCGAGAAGGCTTAGCTGGTTTCTCATGATGTCCGAAGTCAACTATGTGCCTCAAAATAACGTTTTCTATCATCATAACTTCAACTTTACTCAGCCATGCCAGAAAAGGCTCTTTTATTACCTTGGATAAGCGTAGACTCGTGCGACAGATATAACCGGCTCAACAGGAGCAGGTTATTGAGCAAATGCAAATGGAAGTGGTCTGAGCTGACAGCCTATCTTTACCTTCGCCGTGCGGGACCGAGTTGATTGAGAAAAACACTCAAATTGTTCGTGAAATGGCTTTGTCAAGGCGCCCTCGTCGAGGATTACCTGCGCCGTCCGCTTATAAGAGAGCCTTTAGGAAAAGTGGCTTCTTGTCTAGAGTGAATGCAATTGACAATATTTCTCGAGCCACACCCATTATTTGTGCTTAATCTCTCAGGATGCGTGTTCTCACGAAGCAGGTCCTGAATTTTCTTTAGTTTCATCTTAATACTGTCTACCGAGCAAACTTTTCCTCGTCCCTTGCCTTGAGTAGCGGACTCGATTGCGCTTCTGTTGGACGGGTTCCAAACTGTTAGAGTTTGTATAGTGTTCGATCCAGGTTTTCATTCGAATTATGCTTCTTGGGATGCTGCCATTAGGCCTATAACTTAGGAGGACGTCCCAGATAGGAAGTGAACCTGCCGTTTCCACCTTTAACCTGAAATTAATGGAAGGGTATCCTTGACTGGTAGTATTTAGGAGAGCATATACATCGAATTCTGTTGAAGCCACAGCAACGAAGTCATCAACATAGCAACCGTTTTGTTTAATATTATTGATCTAATCACTAAGTTGACATTTTCCCAGTTTATGCATGAATTTATTAGACAAAAGAGATCCAAGAGAAGAGCCCGCAGCGACGCCATCTATTTGCCTAAAAAGTTGGTCGTCAAAACGGAACTACACTATTAATGGGCACCTTAGTAATGGTAGTTTCAAGGCCTTCGTTGGTATCTCTATTTCCATTTAATTGGCTCATTAAAATTTACAAATTAAATTGACTGCTCTTGCGACGGAAATGTTTTCTAAGCAGCGATAAGACGACAAGGGAGAGCATCCTCATGCTGCTTGAGCTGATGCCCTTGACGTCGTCGCTAAATTTGATGATAGCCGCGTGGTTCAAGCTGCTGCTGTAAGGGTTTTTAGTCTTCCGATAGCCACTTTGCTTTCACATTATCCGGAGATTTTGGCATATCCGGAGAAATCGTAGGCCATCCTTGTGGATCTTAAATAGACCACACGAATGCGAATGTGAGTACCTACTGGTCGGGGGCGTTTGGGGTCACGGTCGCTTATTTATCCTGCCGTGTTTAGACTTTTTAGGCTGTTAGTTAGCTCTACATCTACTCCATCCGTGCAGGCTTTTGATTCGTTAGACGCTGATCAATAAGGTCGTGATTTTGTAGCTTGGGCTGGGCACCACATTGGTCTGGGTAGGACTGGCTGACGGCAGCTAATAAACCAGAAATTGTCATTTTATTCTCCCTTATCTTTGCCGGCAATGCTGCCTGACTAAACTACTAACCGCTAAAGCTTTCAGGGCCCCTTTCGAGGCCCACGGCAGAGCGGGACAGATGTGTTACGTTAAGGGTCGGTGAACACATATCAACGAGTGTCAATGATCCCCAACCTAAACTGGTAAAACAACGAGCTCCTAGTCCACGGGTTACGGCATTTGACTCTAAAAAAAACGTCGCAATTATCAGGCTCAGTTGGGGCACCACTTGGGTCTGAGTATGACTGTCTGATGGTGTCTCATAAGGCGGAAATTTTTATTTTAGTCTCTTTTGTCTTTGTTGGTAATACTATCTGGTATTAATTTCATGGTTTAAATAAAATGACCTCACATTGAGTTTTGTTAATTGTCCTCGCGGAACCGTTTTTTGAGCAATGTCACTGATATATAAAAAGGGACAATGACGTGTTATGGCCCTTACAAAATCAGCACATAAGTCGTGCACATCAAATAAAACTGAATGCTTGCCAACTTTTAATGTCCATTCTTTCTATGTTTCCTTTGATTGTTAATATTTACTATGAAATTCTTCAGCTGCACAACTCAATGTTATTATCAAGTTCTCAATAGTCATTAATAAGTTTGTGAACGTTAAGCGGCCTTCTATAATCACAGCTGAAATTTCGGGGAAAAGATTTCGGTGTTTTACCTACGTTGCGCCGTTGCAGGAAGCAGCTGTTCGACCCATTATTGTGCCTTCCGACATCGTCTATGCGGTTAACGCTGTCATTCCGTAGACACTTACTACAATGTAATTAAGCGAATGGAAGCCGCAACGAAACACTGCCGCCAAAATCGTACATGGCGTTTTGCAAACGTGATATTTTTGCGGGCTGCAAACACAGGCCTATGTGTTTGCAACGTTGTTTGGTTTTTTCAACAAAATAACCTGGATTTAGCTCAGATCGGGGCACCTGGCGTCAGTATTCCTTTTCTGACAAAATGGCAAATGTTTATACCTGCTATCTGAAGCTCGGTTATATCTAGTCCACGGCCAAACCTCGATTTTAATCTCATTCGCTGCCGCATTTTTTTCAACTTAGGGCTGCTGGCAGTTGTTTCGAAGAAATATCTAAAACAATTAAACTAATTGAGCGCACAAAAAAATCCAACGAAGGCTTAGCCTCCTTAGTTAGTTTACCTGTGTAGAACTAAATATCATTTAAAGAGTAATTTCGGCACTTTAATTAGGATACGGTTATGCGTGGCACTGCGAATGAAAGGTCGAAAAAAGGAAACGAGTGTTATTAATTGGTAAATAGTTTATGCATGTGGTTTATGCATAACTGCATAACTTTGTTCGCACGCCTTACATTTAATCGGTGCTAAGCCCTTTTATTTAGTCAGTTGTGACGTGAATTGTAAATTTTCGTTCCGACTATATATACAATAGCATAGAAAAAGTGCTTAAATACAGAATCATTTTATTTTCTTAAAATGTACACTGCATAGCATTGAAACATTTTATAACTAAGGTTTAATAATTTTAGAAAGATATACTATATATAGCAGCGGTTAAGATCACTTAACGTCGATTCGATAGGAATCTGAACTGATAAAATATAAATTGTTCACTTAACACGAGCTATAGCGTGTTTTTTTTTAAATTTTTATTGTGTTTTCTGCATAAGGAGCAGAATACTGACTGTTTGAAGATCCCAACAAAGGGTTGGAGTTCCAACCCAATAAACGATTTTTGCGAAAAGGAGGCTTGTTATATCAAACTGGGTTGACTCGAAGTCATCATCTTCAGAGCTTGTCACTTCAGCAGAGTGTGGCTAAGGTTAATCATTTCATTCTTTTGGTCAATTTTCCAAAATATTACTTTATTAAGGTAAGCTTGAAACTTGCATGAATGCAGAATTAAACTGTCGATTTTAAGTAATTTCACAATTGCGTTTGACTGACGGGGTCTTTATGTTGAGAGAAAGATCTTTGATGATCGGTCAAAAATCCTGCTGTTCTAAGTAAACGTGAGCTCATGTGAGATTATTAGGATGATCAAAATCTTACGTGCACTGCTTTGTCAAATTGAGCCCATCCTTTATTCGGTAATTCGTTTTATCTTTCTATGATGAAAGTGTTCGGTTTAATCCTGTCCTTACAACTGTAATTACGTTGCACCTGTTAAAATGAAGTTGGTTGTAGTTTCGACTTGCAGGGCTTAAACTGACAACTCATGCAGTAATCACGCAGCTACCCAGCAAAAATATTAATTCAGATGCATTGGTGGTACAGAGTTTACAAAAGCTTTTCAAAATGTTCGTTTATTAGGACTTCTTCTTAAATAGTCCTCTGTACTCTGATAATTTTGATATAAGCATGAGATCTAGTTTCATACAAGTAAAGATAAGTAAAATTTGGGGAGTTTATGTACAAGCTAGAAAGTGCACTGACTGGAAATTTTGCAGAAATTGCATATGTAATAAGCCAGTCCTGTCGTATCTTTTACTTTGCGGTCGTCCAGCCGTGTGAACCTGACCAACGAGACTGACAAAGGTGAACTGAGATTGTTTATTTCCTTTCTTCACTTATCGTCTATAAAATACGGTGGCTTTCTAAAGGTTGGTTGCTCCTCCTCGGTGATAGCATTGTAGGTGTAGCGTCTGAAATGAAAATAATGTGAGGCAGCGTAAACGGCATAATTAAACTAATCATCGTTTTGTTAGAC
The DNA here is from genome assembly GCA_036362985.1 of Ligula intestinalis. Lineage (NCBI taxonomy): Eukaryota > Metazoa > Platyhelminthes > Cestoda > Diphyllobothriidea > Diphyllobothriidae > Ligula > Ligula intestinalis. The sequence goes on along the minus strand of JAYGXS010000001.1, from coordinate 36,374,984 downwards.
TTAAATAAACCTATCTGACTAAATTATAAACACAGTTTTGGTTGGAATCCGCAAACACAGCAATAGAGGGAGTAAGTATGGAGCACGGCACTTGCTCTTATCACCGTAACTATGCGGCCACAAAAGAAGCCGTGATTTTAACCTCATTTGCATCAATTTACCCATCCATTCTACGGCAAGGTATGTTTTCCACCGAATCTTATCCAGCAAGCGGACTTCCCAAGTGGAATTTTCTAATCGAGAAATCCACAATCTCTAGCTGTCTGCCAGACTGACGTGAGTAATTTGCGATTTGGCAGACTGAAACAATTCATATTCTCCAGTCGAATAAAGAGCTGGAAAGAGAATTTTACTTTGATTTGATTAAACGCAAGGCTCTTAAAAGGTCTCACAGCGTTAGGTGTGCTCAAGGTTTTGCACAACTGATTCAGATGTATTACTTTCAGTGGTGAGGACATAAGATATATTTTATCAAAATGGTTTTCTACCTCTCATGAACAAGGTGATGAGACAATTTATCACAGCACTGAAATGATCTCATCTACAGATTATTAAGTGCAAAGAAAACTTGATTTTAAATTGAAACGATGTTGTCATCTTCTTCAGTCCTAAAATAGTAAACGCTCTCAGTATTTTCAGCACTCAAAAAATCCCGGTTTGTTTATTTGATACCCACACAGCACTGTTACGCATTTTGCAAAATATATCTTTCTTTATACTGCTGAGAACATGGGGGTAACACTATAAATTCATATAATATATGATATTTAATGCAAACCTTTCCACCGAGGTATACTAGATTATTTACACGAAAGAGTGTTTAGGGAAATGAGTTCTGGCCAGATTCGAACACATCCCCACAGCTCAGTTGGTGGGCAATTCTGCCTGGTATGTAGACTAGTAGTAAAAATGGTAAACCCTTCATTGGTTCGTTCGGATCAGCAGCACACAACTGTTGAATTAACGTTATATTTAGAGAAATTTTAACTTACGCAGTGGCCTCGAGAACACTGTAAAGCTTCGCCGAATCACCCGGGTTCAGATGGTCGATGTCCACAGTCCCGTCCTGAAATTGACTCAGCGTGTCAAGGGTTTGCGGAAGGTTGTACAAGTCGCATCGCACGCCCGTGTAGCCAGGTTTACAACTAGACGGAGGAAAGATATGCATACCGTGTCACGTTTCAAACTTCCAAGCTTTTTTCAAAAGTGTTTTGAAGAAAAGGCGAATTTACATGCAGTTATAAGCTTGTATAGAATGACGATGCCTAGAAGTAGCACTACAACGACACGTCAAAGAAACAGCTGTCAGAAAGGTTCTGCTTCTCATGTCTCTGAAGATGAATCCGCGACGGATGTCAAAACTTCAGGCGAATAAACATATTGTCCCAGCGTTCGAGGCTTCTTCTTCTCAAACAGCTGTTCTTAAACTGTCTCCCATTAATCAAAGTCAAACCGACTGAAGAGACAGAAAGCATAAAATTTCGTGACCCTTTATTCAATTGGTAAAAGTCGGCGTTTATCAATAAGATGGCTGTATTTGCGGGCTATAGAGCGCACTTAAAAACCCTTAATTTTTTTCAATAAACACCAGTGCACCTTACAACCCAGAATGCTAACCTCGAGATGATTTTTTGTGGCACACGGCTCTTCGTTAGTCCGTCGTGTCGTTTATTGTGAACGTTAACGGTTTTAAGTGGACCTTAAAGTCCGGGAAACACGCAAATGTTAAGAAGCAATCAACGTAGTTAAAAGTGTGTTATTAAAGTAAATATTTAAAAGCATTAAGGGTTATGGAGCCCGATATGTAAATAAAACCGATTAGTAATTCCCTGTCACGAAGGTTGGCTTGAGTTTCAGCTGAGTAAGTATAAGTTACGGCAAATGCTCAATCCACTTGAATACGACCACACAACATAAGGCATTGAGGGGCCATCTATGAGGAACCAGAGAGACGGGGGGTAAAAGTGGGTTATTTGCCAAATTGACGTTTATCATGGCAATGCGAGCTAAATCACAGGATTAAATTGCTACCTTGTTTCTGACTTTCTCCTCTGCACTGCCTTGACTTCTAAAAGGCATTGGAGACGCTAAGTTCGGTAAACGTAGGACAGAACGTGCAGTCCCGGCTGACCATTGCTTTGGTACACGCCTAATGTAGGCGCAACTGCATGTAGACCCATATGTATAGTTTGATGTCACCTGCATAGGCATTATATATGTATTCTTTTGTTCTAACTGAAAAAGCCGTTGTGCTGCCGTAAACAAAGAATGTGAGGTTGTGTATGCCCATTTGACCGTGATTTATACCATCCAGCAGTAACTTATCAAGTCTTTAGAGGTCAGATATTCCGCTACAACCCTCAACTGTGAGCATATAATTAAACTGTTTGTATGACCTTATTTTTTTACGGATGACGGTTTAAGGCTCACAGTGTATTCATCTTCCGAGCCACCTAATGGAGAATGTGTTCCTCAAGTGTCCACATCGTACAATATTTACTGGAAGTGGGGTGCTCGTTTATTTATGTCTATGTTTTGGCATTGAGATGAAATAAGATATGGCGTGAAAATTTCTATAAAGATAACAACATAGACTATTCTGCGGGTACTCCTGATGTTATCTCCAGAAAAACTGACTTTATATTGCAAGTTCTAATCATGTAGGTTGTGTTTTGCGATTGCCATAAACTTTGCAATTTGGCTAGTTAGTAAAGATAGAGTTGCAAATGTTGGAACACGAATTTTGTTCACTAAATGTTTTTGCCTCATACAAGAAACCAATCTCACAGTCACAGTGTGCGTTCAAATATAACTTCCAACAAGAGTATGAACGACGCAGACGGGAAACATTTTGTCAATTTAATAAGCAAAATCTGTGCTGTCCTTATGGCAATTGAGGAATCAAGTGCGTAGAGCATGCAAGCTGCGAACGAAATAGGCTCCGGTATTCTCAACTTCCTCTGTTTCTCAGATCTTTTTTAGATATTCTTCTTGCTTTGTAAAAAACGGTCCAATTTCAGATAGCCTTAGTTGCCTGCTTACGAATGTGCATTTGTCATTGTATCTTACAATTCTCGTCCGTATGAAAGTGCTTGTCAATCTGCAAATGAGTATGACATCAGGTTTTGTTATGATAATCGGTATGCAAAAGATCAAGGCTCAAGGACCAAGCATTTGGCCCGTGCAACCGACGACATTCATCGCAGAAGGAGGGGGCAACAGCAGTGAATTGGGAGCTAAATTAGTTTATACTCGAGATGGTGTACGGCTTATCCACTGCACTCTCTGCTCTCTCTCTCCTGGACAACCAGACAATAGAAAAATACTGGAGGGGTTTTCAGACGCGGTGAATAACAAAATTAAACAACCCATCACTGTATGCCACACGGAACTTGGGCGCAAAAGTGTGCACCGGACTTTAAGTGGGGTGGCTCGTCCTTTACATCAAATCTCGTTTTTTCTGACCTGGATCTCAGATGAGATTTGTTGGGCTGAATCCCTCGTGGCTGTCGGTTTTTTTCACAAGTGGGTCAACGGAATTGTTCAAATCTGCTACCCCACACCTTCTGCTTAATAATAAACTGGGCCTGATAGTCTTTTGGTAAATTCTCGTGACTGATTAGGAAATCCTGTATGTGTTGCAATTGGCTGGAGGGCTAACCTGACCCAAATGTTGCTTAACAGAAGGCCTCTCGATGCGGCCATGTACCACAAGCCGTTAGAGCGTTGCTTGCCGTGGTTTATACATTTAGGTCACATAAGTTATTCAGATTTCTCATACTCCCGATTACGTAGTCATGCTTTTCAGTGTCACCGAAGAGGTTTGTCTTAGAGGAAACATTGGTATTTCCTGGCTTCCGTTTATTCAGCTGAGCTTTTTACAGTCAGTCCAATTTATTGAACGCTGCTAAAATCCATAGACCAAACTTTCGTGCTCTAATTGATAAGCTAGTATGAGAAAGATTATTTTAAATTGACACTTGTCCGATTTATGATTATAAGGCAGAGTATAGAACGATTAGTGGTTTTCAGGCCATTCTTTTATAACGGCTATATAGTCAAAACTTTTGAGCATATATCGTGCCTCAGAAAATCTAAGGTGTGAAACTATACTGAAACCTATATTGTTTCATTCTGGCTGCAGGTAAAATCTTAAATTCTTTTAATGCATCACATCAGTAAGCAAATTTGAGATACGACAGCGTCCTATTGATGTGTTATTTCTTTGTATATTGTTATATCCTCTATCTCACGAAATGTCAATGGAAGTTCCTTAGTGTGTTTTTGAGTTAAATTATTTACTTCAGTATAGTGGATATGCCTATATTCCTGCATCCTTATTTTAAAATATTAACGGCAGCATGCCAAAATTGGAATGGGCTTACTTTTCACCATCTACCTAAACAAAATTTCATATAACGGGTTGCTAAGGCAGTATGAATTTTCGGCTAGAGTAGTTGATGTAGTGCACCTACTATAGCCCGTATATCTGCATTTTTTCTTTGTTTGACTTTTGTGTTTTTGGGGGTGGGGAAGTAGCATAAGCAGGGAAGGAAATATTAAGAAATAAGTAAACAGGGAAAAAATTCAGTCTAAATTGTTTCCCGCGGTCGCTGGGAGTAATTTCTTCCGTGCGAGGTGATTCGCGCCGTGGAATGTACTACTCAACCTCCAGAACGGTAAGTGGACAGCATATAAGTTGAAATAAGCGGCCTCATAACCACTATTTTTATCTTTGAGAAATTTAAGAAACCTGATATTTGATGATCGGTTTTATCCGCAATACGTTAAACGATAAAACAGATTAGGAAATTCTACAAATATAAATCAACAAAATTTATAAAAACAATAAAGTACAAATACATATAGCAGTTATTAAAATATATTCCCCTGCCTATCCTAATGCACCGCACAAAAACTCTTTAATCATCGTGTTCATAGCAAAAAGTGCTGGGACTAGAGATAGATTAGGTGCACTGCATAAAATACGATCACCGCGTAGAGCAGTGTTCGGTTTTTCTTACACAGATTGTACATAACACGTAGTTTGAAACCCCTTTGTGTAAAGTTAACGACAAGTTGGATGCCAAATTATGTGGCAATGGGAAATGTTATATTAAACAGAAAGCTAACTTTGCTAGCATTATAGATTTCAATGCGTAAGTAATTTAATGAAGGAAATAAATAAAGAATATATTTGTACATAGCTTCTAAAAAATATAGTTTAATGTTGAAGGGTGTCCAAAATTAACTAAGAACACTCATTCTACTGAAGTTATCATGTTACGGAGTATTTCTTTTGCTAGAAAATAATCTGGAAATAAGTTTATTTAATAGTCGGCGTCTTCAGCTTGGAAAAATATCCTGGGACTATATAAGATGTTAGTAGGTATTAAAGCTACACTTTAGTAACATTTTATCGAATTGGAAAACACTTCTAAATTTTAATTGACATTGCATGAGAAAGGTCGCTAGCAACTTGTTAAACACATCGGACCCTATGTGCGGCAGCTCAATTAAAAATCAAACCAAAAACAGCGGTAAACATATTCTATTGGGACGAAAACACATGTAACATCTTATTGTACAAAAGTAATATAAACTCCAAGGAATTTTACTACTATTTTGTCCTATTTAGTCACGAAAATGAATACGAACTGTTTTATTGATAAAAATTAAGTATTTTTCTACGAACTTACTAACACACGGCTGCTTCTAACACCTTTACAAACATGCAGCTGATGGAATTGTAACAGTACTCTGCATAGACACCTGTACAGTTGACTAGTGGCGATCCAAAGCTATTATCACTGTAGGCTGAATCCAGATCCCCTGACGAGCCTGCATCCACTTCTTCATTAAAACCATCATCACCATTGTTGTTCTTCTCTAGCATCGTACTTGAATCCTCTTCCTCGGAAGATGGCATTACAGTCGTAACAACTTCAGTCACCACTGATTCATTTTTAACATATGTCACCTCATTGGATGGAACTTGCACTTCTACCGACACCGACTCTGCAAGTTCAGGATCAATGACTGCTTTTCTAGATAGAAGATCCGTCCGATGGGGCAATAGAACAGACGGCTCTTGTGCTGCTTCCTCCTCGTCGCCAGGTCCTCCTATCATCTCAATACTGCGTCTTTTCCGAATTCTGGTATTAAGTAATCTAGTTTCGGCATAATCTACTTTTGAAAAAGCAAATTCACTTTGAAACTTCTGAGAAAGATAACAGGGAATCCGGTAAAGGCACATATCCGTAAAACATTGTTTTCCTGCACGCAGCTTTTGTTCTTTGCGAATTCGTTTTAACAACCAGCCAAGCCAATCTTCATCATGTTTCAGAGTTGAAATAAAGGACTCTGTAATTTCGTTAATGGCGACCTCAATTTCTTCAAGGGGTTTCAGTGATCTCACAAAGACTCTCTGGTTGTCCTTAACAACAGCCGCATCTGCATCGGAACTGCATGTGCTTTTAGATTCTTGGTGTGGTTTCTCCAAACTGACTTTTTCGGCTAAATGCGAGGATGAAGGTGGCAATGGAGCTGTAGGGATTTGTGCTGTGATCATGGAGTGTTGTGAGTTGGTAGAACTCTCAGCCAGGCTGCCATCTGGCTGTGGTAATGGAGGAGGGGTTTCGTGGACTTCCGGAAATTGTACTTCGGGCAAATTAAATTGAGGATTGAGGGAAGCATTCGAGATAGTATCCTGTATTGTGTGCTGCGGGTGTTTGTTTGCTGTCATTTCAATCGTGTCTGGCTGGGCCACGACAGAGGCCTTTACCAGGAACAGACAGAGAAACAGGAGAACAATGAGAGGAGTGAGGAAACAAACCAAACACGGACACACCGCTTTCATTCTGGACGACTTCCGTGGTACTCGATTCACATGAATGGTCCTGAGCTCTGTTAGGTGTACCCAGCCAAGCCCGTCCTCGACGTCGACTTTGTTGTGGACAACAGGGTCAAGGACGAGTGGTTGATAGGCGTTCACTGTCTCGAAGATAGACTCTAGATCAGTTGAATCCTCGTATTGCATGACTGATTCATTATATATTTCACCAAGTAGGTGGGACTAGATTCGAATGCTAGGGCGTCTTGTTAACACGCAGTGATGTCTGCCTGTCTAGTGAAAGCCGCCCTCATTTTGTGCGCATGTCAAAAGCCGCGCGCCAAAACCGATGGTAATGGCTGACCTGGCCATTGGTTCACGCGCCCAAACCACAAGGCTGACAGTCTTACTCGGTTTGGCCATCAATACCGCGCTGATTGGTCTGGCTTGAATAGCGTACGTTAGACCTCTGTAGTCTAAAAACTGCAACAAAAGCACTGAACTACCAATTCTGATTTTCTGGCATATTACTAAAATTAGAAGCTAAATATTTTTCTGTTTCCAGAGCGAAGATGTGACACCCGCAGAAGTGTGTGAGGTGTCGACGGAACCGAAGGATTTAATGTATCCTGTGGCCTATAACCATTACATGTAGTGTTTTAATGAAATAGTTTCGCTTAAAAAGTACGCAAACTGCATAACTGTTCGGTCCGGAAAACAATGAATTCAACATTATTCTTGGTTGCGCTCGTATACAATGAGATTTAACTGACGATTTACCAAAAAGAACTCACATAATTCCAGGCTTTTTCTAATTTTTAAGTTAGTTTACTTATCCACTCAAAGTTGAAAAGTTTTAAAAAACTTTTCAGATAATTTTTAACCAGCTGGCAATATGTTCACCATTGTTTCTACATTTCTTCACATAACACAATAACTCCTTACAGAATTGGCATAAAAAACTTGAAAATCCAATTCCTTTGACTGGGTAGCCTTGCAAAACTATAGCAGAAAAATATTATTAACAATGACCGGCAAACACAATTTTTTTGTCTTTTTATTCCTCACCGTTGGCTATTGACGGGAGCAGTTGCAGTCAATATCGGCCTCTTTTTTACTTCAATGGTGGATAGGACGCTTCTTGAAGTGAAACCTCGAGAGTTTATCTGAGCTGCTACTTCTCTATAAACTGCGTATTTTCTCCCACGTCTGCTGTAAATTCCTGTTCGATATTAAGTCTTCGTTTTTTTAAACAATAGCATTTTTTGCACTATTCTGGGAAAACTATGCAAAACTTCGAGAAAGTTATACTTTTTTTAAAATTTACACATTGAAGTTATTTAAAAAAATATGCTAACTTCCTTACCATTTTGCACTGGGAAGGGACTCAATTCCCTGAAGAATTGCGATGAGAGAGTTTACTATATTATTATAACTGTGGTGGCGAGGTTAATAAATTTTATGTTGGCCGTTCTTAACTTTTAGAAGATAAGAATGGTTTATGCAGTCCTGTATTTAACTTCTAAAATGCTGATACTTACTTTTGTGAACGTTCGTTTTTTATATTAGCTACTGTTTCAGGAATGTGGTATACAGGCTGGGAAAGGAAACTGTGATCATTTAAAATCTTATAAGGTTATCTCATTAAAACTGACGCCATTGGTACAGATGAAGTACTATTTCTATTTCGCTTAAAAATATATTATTGTTAACTTGGTATTGTAAGTGGGATAACTATAAATAGATTTTCGGGATGTCTTTTTTATTTATTTTTTTACGTTTTCAAGGACGCTTGCATTTCACTCATGTAGGCTCCCCATATTCAGTTTCACTTACATATTGTTAAAGATTTAAATGAATAAGTACACGCCATAAAGCGAATTGAATTATCTTATGCTGATAAATAAATGTTGAACTTTAGAAGAACCTATGACAAACAGCTGCATCTTCATTTCCCATAGTTAACTGATTTTCTTCCACTGCTAAATTTGACCACAGATTAAATTCGTAGTACCTATGGCAGAAGTATTATCAAGCTAAGTAAGCCTTATTTTAATCAACGCTTTTAGCTCACAACACAATTCACCAAGAATAATAGGCCATTTTCAAAAATAACTTTTCAATTACAAGATAAAAACATCAAAATGTTTTAGAAAATATGGTGCCACAGGGTTTATCCTCCTTTATGCATCGTGCTTTTGCTCATTTAACCATCCTGTGTTTCGAAAAACGAATTGTGAAAAGGTAAGTTTTGAGGGACCGCTTTTGTTTATAACTTTGAAAATCATTTTATTATTTAGAACCATAACCTTATAGAATGGTATCACAAAATAAGCGAATGGATTTTGAAAGAAATTGTTTCTCACGTATTCGTAAGCGCCTTAATTTTTTGAAGAAAATCGTTGGCCACTACTCGAGATTGGATTCCCAAACAAACGGAAGCATACAGTATTTTTACATCAAAACAACTCTGATGGCACGCTTTAATCCTCATACTACAGTTTTATTAACAATACAGCATTCTCCAAAGGGCAAGGCACCGCAGTCGGACTTTACGGACGTTTTTTTCACTTAAGTCGGTAATGCCATGTAATTATTTTCGAAAACTAAAGCTTGCAATTATATTTTCTGCATGGGATATGTAGCTGGTGCTTAGTCGCATAGATATCTTTGTTTCACAACCTTTTCCATTTATTTTTTATTGTTTACGGTACTTTTATTTTCCCATTCATAGCAGAAAAGATCATAAGACCAGCTTACACTGACTTATTCAGTACTTCTAAAACAGTTAGTTTTAATATAGCCATTTCCGAGAAAGGGAGAAGTGAACGCTTGGAGTAAGACTTTACGCAAAATTAATGTTTCTTTTGAGGCAACATGGAGTTCAGTGTAAGGTCAATGTACGTTGTCATGTCTTTAAAATACTCTTGCGATTGAACAATGTGTTTTCGAAAAAAAGCTTAGCTGACGTGGCTAATGACTCAAAAAATGCTTTCTAAAAGTTCGTTCGCAATCTATAGTTGTCAGGGATTCAAAATAATCCTGGCCTCGTGGACCGGACATGTGAACAGGAAGCGACACAACAGACGTGACTTTGCGCTAAATTCCGACAAAAAAAGTGATTATGTTTAAGGTCAAGAGTCGGATTTAGCTTGGGGTTGGATTTAAGATGAGAACTTAGGTAAAGGCAACAGCTTAAGTTCTTTTTAGGGTGGCTTTTAAATTTTAGCCATAGGACTATTTGTATTTTCAGTAATCATGCACAAGTCAAATAACCTTGCTTAACTGGGCTATTTCTAATACCACCTTTTTCTACCAACATCACAAAAACTTAGCCTATGTAACCACTAAAAGCCTTATAAAAATACAAATTTGCATAGAAATTGCGTGGTTTGGTAACAATTGACAGTTGCAAGGAGGAGAACTCAAAAAGAGCTTTAAAGTTGTCCAAAGCATCCCAAATATCACGTAATTTGGGTTTTGCTTTGCATTTAAGTAAGCCAAGGATGAAATATTCATTGAATTGAAGTTGCTAGCTTCCCCTGCTTTTTGATTACGCAAGTAGGCCGCGCATATAGCGTCAAATATGTAAACTGCTGTCAAGCACTCGGCAAGCTAGCGGTGTATAACCCTATTATACTGATTGTGATATGATGCTAGAGATAACTTCAGTTTTTAGGGAAGTCAAAAAACTGACCAGAATGTCCCATGTTGATCTTGATTTTACCTTCAAAAAACGCAAAACGCAGATATTCGACGCCAAAATATCTAATAAAAGTGATTTTTCAAGACCTTCATTTTTGTAAAAAAGCTTTTTAATTAACATTGAGCACGTTCGTTCGTGACTGTTGTGGTTGTGGATGTTCATTCTTATTGTCCATGGTTGGCGATTCTAGAACCATGACCCAAAAAAACAGCTTTATAAGAAAAAATGTTTAAATACTCGTTATTTACGAAAACGCTTTTAAAAGTATCTTATTTCGCAGGTTTTGGTAAGCATGTAAACATTTTAGCACAATTTTACCATTTATACTTAGCAATAAAAAAGACTGAGGTACAACCATCCTCGAAAAACAGAGAAGACTATGCAAGCTACTAATGCATAGGTTATAGTCAGGCCTGAAGATTTTCTTAATCTGAGGTATCGTTTATTTTTTTGCAGAATAAATGCGATTATCAAATTGCAGGTTTCTTGAATTTCCCGAAAAATTGAAATGATGGTTAGTAGGTCAGTTACTCCAACTTACCTGAGGTCCAACTTTCCGTTCTGGAGTTATATTAGTATAGTTCGCGGCGTGAAGCGCCACACACACCTTCAATTTACATGCAGAACAACCTGCTACCAGCGGCTGCGGGAAGCAACTTAGACTACATTTTTTTACTTTACACCTTCTTCTAAAAAATTTCTTTCTCTGCCTATCCTATTTCCCTTCCCTCCAAAACTCTTTACTTTAGATTTGCTAGACAAATGCTGGGACTACGGGTACATGAGTGGGCCCACATTACCAATTATTTTCCAATTTGAATGTTTCCCAGTCTCGAGCGGTTTAAAGCCAATATTGGACATTTTATTGCCAGCCATCTTTTACTGCAGACCACTTTAATTTGAAAAGATAGAAAAAAGATAAGCGGGATGGAACGGGCCAGGCTTATTCTTTATTTCTTTTTTGAAAAATCTTACTTAAAGCCAACCAAAGTCAGGCGTATTAAAATGTTAACCCACATCTGCTTAGAACAACCCACACGATCAGACCTATGGCTTTCTAAAATACCTTCCTTGTCGGAATTGTGAGTAAAAAGATATACCGGTCTACTTCGATACCACATTCTGGACCAGGATGGGACTTTGGCTTTCAACCCAACCCCAAATAAACTGATTTCATACTGTTCCATCATCAGCTTACTATTTAAGCTGCTTTTTTAATCCTTTTATTACAGTCTACTCACTGTTGTAGTAGGTGCCCGGTAAATGTCAGCTGGAATTTCGGATACCTTCATTTTTATCTGAAAACATTTTATGCTCGGTGTTTGCACTAATTTGAGTTTTTTCTTTAAAGGGATTGATTTATTTTAATTTTTGACTCGAAAATCTTTTTTAAAAACCTTAAATTAACAGCAACACCCTTGTACAAAATGATTAAATAACATATGTAGAATTATTATGGAAGACGAGACATGATATGGCCAATTAATGTAGTGAGCTGAACAACGGAGAATCTCAACCTAGGCTGTTCATTCTGTCTGCATACATGTCGAAAACCAGCAAACGCTCCAAATGGAGATAACGAGGTTACAAGAATAAAGTGTTTCCTCATTTGTAAAAAAACTTAACAACGGGTAACAAAAAAGTTTCAAATCAAAATGCTAATTATTCGCGTAGGCCAAGTGCATGCAAACCACTGGAGAACCACCTCAGAGTAAAGGGTTTTTAGATCTACTATGATTCAAATGTAAACTTATTCAGTATTGCGAAGGCCTTATGTAGTTTTTCCTTTTCAATTTTTGGAAATACTCTAAGGCTTCGTTTATAAATGTTAGCCGCGTTCACGCAAAGTGTCATATAGGATATTTGAATAAGTAAGTTCCATTTTTATCGGTAAATGAGTGCAGAAGGTAATTATCGACCGGGAAACGGAAGATTGGAAAAATGAATTAATTTTTTAATAGTCAACGTCAACCAGCTATACTTAAAACCAAGTTCGCAATCGCTGAGTGCAAGACACAAATCTTTTCTTGAAATTTAAACAAACAAATCCATCGTTTTTAGATAAAAAGTCAGTAAAGACACCTGAGTTGATTTCAAAGATTTGCATTGTGATGACAAAATCAGCCTTTTTTCAGCCTGGTGTAAAAGTTCGTGCCTTACAGTTTTACAATTCTCCATTATACTGATGGACATACCAAAAAAACCTGTCCATAAAATTTTACCTGTTCCAAGAAACGTTGCTTTAGTATTAAAAAAAAACATAAGGGTCTTACTAGCCTTGTTTAGCTGAAGCGGAGGCTTTAATTAGTGCTACCATAGACGCCCGACGGCCCTTTAACTTCCGACAGCAAGCCGTCGGGATCACCTATCATTGTAATTTACATGCTAAGCGATGTTTCGAAAGCTCTAAGGGTTGTCATTCACCTCCGCTGCAGTAAACAGTAGAATAAAAGATAACGCGTGGATTTTCCGTTTCTCCATTTTTGCACACATAGATCGTCCGCATTTCATTATTTTAGAACATTCTAAAAACATATAAAGATTTCCTGACCCAATCTATCCTCTCAAAAAGCGTGCAGTGCAAACGCGATTTTTTAATTTTAGCTATAAATCAGCAAAACTTTCCTTTTTCAAGGCCACTTTTGTTTCTGTTTCCTTAATACAGGCGTTTATGGGCCATAGTTGAAAGGGAATGAGTACACATGTCATTTTCTGACAGGAAATCTATTAGTTACCGGAAGTTAGAGTGAAAGCTACTAATTTTAGGTTTGCACACATTCCTTACATGATTTACGGAAATAGACCTGATAGATACCAGCGAGATATCTGAAGTAAATTATCTTAACTGCACAACGGCCATTTAAAAAGTGCATGTTTGGGGTCTGGTTGGGTAACTTATAAGATGCATGGGTTTCATACCCTCCCAGCCCTGCAGCAGTATATCTGATACGGTTTTTCGCATCCACTCTTAGCATTTAGGACGTTGCGTCCATATAAGTTGGCATTTCTTCACACATGGAAACCCGTTGTTGCCACTGCCCACAGTTTGCCAGTGATGTCATCGAGGAAAGAATGTTTGCAGTCAGTCACTCAGTCAGCCAGATGCTTCTTAAGAGCGTAAAAGGTGCCTTGGCTGGCGAATAATGTCACACACTGGAATTTCCCTAACCTCATCACCCGCCCCTTCCCTGTGGTGGGGAGTCATCTAGACGGAGTGCACCTCTCGTGGCTTGTATGGTTAGCCAAGGGAAAAGTAACACGTAGGACTGCTCGGCTCCTGGCTCGGCTCCTGGCTTGGCTATGCATGTGGGCGCACGGGATTTGTCCCCAGCCGCCAGAGAACCTACGTTTGACGCGCTTTGCAGAGAAAAAGGGAAAGCGTAGGCAGTACAGCCCACGTGGCATCCTTTGGCATGACGTTAAATAAGCCGCGACCGGCCTGGTCACCTCATAAATTAAAGCTACTCTTATTTCTGACAACGCGCTCTTAAGCCTTCGTCGGGTGTACGCAGAGGAGTGAAAAGTGAGAACACGTACCAAGACATTTTCGTCTCGCACTAATAATACGTCTTCTAATTTGAGGTAAAGTAGGTGGTATATCTGATGTAATTTGAAGATCAAAATTTTAGTAGGGATTTGACATACCGTTGAGGTCATTTATTTTGTTCATGGATTTTATTTGATTTGCAAAATGCTGATTTCTCGAAATGCGTTCCGTTCGGATCAGAAGGCTGGCTGAAAAAAGGAACGTAATTGGGCCAAATACAACGTTTGTTGGTTTCCAAGGAATTTCCAACGCCATTATACACTGCAGAAAAAAATATGATTTGTGCTTGTTGTACTATTGGCAGGAGGATGGAAATCAATAAATGATCGGTAAGCTTTATGTGCTTTGCGTTATAGTGCTGTTCTGACTCCACACTATACGATGCTTTATATTGCGTGCAAT
>JAYGXS010000001.1:36344428-36355986 GCA_036362985.1 Ligula intestinalis | reverse complement strand
GCTCGGCTCTGCTTCATTTTACTCCCATGCCCTCGGTTAGGGATTCCAGAAATGCTCCTATTTGGACATTTTGTGTTAGAAGCGTGTACGGAAAATATGCCCAAATAGCTTTAAGACCGAGTAACCGGAACTATGAAATTAACTTCGGCTCTGCAAGGGCAGAATCAGCGGCCTTGAAATGTCCGCTTACCTAGTGGCAGTAGATAGGACCTTTGTGTGCGTATTGTCAATAGGCCCACGAGGTAGTAAGGAAGGATGGGGAGGAGAGAGGGTTAGGATACGAAGTAGTCCGGCCGATCAATAGAAGATAAATGCATCCCTACAGCTATAAACTAGTAGATAAGATAATGCGTGGAAGGCTAGAGTGTTAGGAGTGGTTTAATTTAGTGCAGAATGAGTAGAATATGAGTAATGGGGTGATTGACTCCCAGACGAGTGTTATCCAGTCATGAGCGCGCCGAGTCCAGATTCGCATTCCGACGGTGAGGTCGCCAGATCCGGGAGTGTCTGAGGTCCTTTGTGAACTGGCCTTGGAAAGTGATTGGCCAGTTAAGACAGACGGAGGGTGAACAGATTTCCATGACCTTTACCGGAGGTTTGACACAATTTGCTGCGCACCTAGTGATGAACACGGGAGACAGACATGCGGCCTGCCCCCAGAGGCATGCGAGGAAAGCACAGGTTACGGTGCGAGGTCGCTACAAGAGCTTCTGGAGACTAACGAGAGTTGGTAAGTCGGACAGCCACATCCTACGGTGTTTTTGAACAGCATCACCGGGAATCCAAAGGCGGCCGACATATCACAGGCAGTCGGTCATGTTTTGTACTGGGGTATGCTAACTATTTGAAGCGTAACAAATAGCCTGTGGACAGAGTTCGTGTCTCTCGCATATACTTTAGTTTTTACAGTTACTCTATGCTGGGACGAAGATGGAATTTTGTATGATTGTGGCAGTCTGCTTCCGAGTCTTTAATTGACACTATTTAGTCATCCATGTGGAATAGGGGCTTGGTAATTACGCGACAATTATGTTCGCTGTCGTCGGACTTTTTGCTGGGTCTGATCTTTCCCATGTGACTGATTTTCCTGCTCAGACAACGTCTCAGTACGGAGTAAGGGAACGGTAATTTATTTGGTGGAACCTTAAAAATCATCCGGAAGACTTCGTTGGGCTGTCCGGAATCAACAATATGGCCGAGAATGGCGCCGTTTATGCTCCTGACTTCCCTATTCTCAGCTATGCCGGGAGGTTCTCCCTTATTCATTTGCATAAGCGTCGACTCGTGCAACCGATATAACCTCTTCGACAGGAGCTCGTAAATGAGTATATGCAGATGGAGATGGTCTTAGCTGGCAACCTTTTCTTACCTTCTCCGCGCAGGACTGGGCAAATTTCGCTGCTAGGAAGATTTTATGACATGGCTTGATCAGGGCTTCCTCGAAGCAGTTCATTTGCCGCATCCCCTCGAAGAGGGACTTTTACGAATAGCAAACTTTCATTTCGACAGTGCATGTGAGTGACTTTATTTCTCTTGTCAGCAAACTGTAACTGCAGAAGCAACCGCTATGTTGAGGAATCTGGCGTTATTTGCGCAAAAGCACCTCGAGCCGGTTCCGCGTCTAGCATGGCCCATAGGCACTTTCTTGCATGCAGTCGTCTGCGCCCTCTTTGTCTCCCCCTCCTCTCCCTCTCTGTTTCTATTTCGCTTGGACTGGCTCCACCACACCCTCTCCAAGTAACTAGCCTTCACCTATTCCCGCGACTCACTTGTACACAAAGGCGAACATGTTTAAACTTGTACCCCGTTCCCATATAAGTGTACTGACACCACGAGAATATACAGAAAGCCTACGTACGTTTGCCGACTAGACGTTCTTAATATCTGAACTACCAGAGTGACACATTCTCAATGTAAAGCTGTGTTCAAGTTGACTTTGTTGTCAACAACAACGCATTCATGATGACAAGCTGGTGGCTTGCACTCTCTGGCTGACGTTTTCCAAGATTCAAGCCATTGTTCGTCTGTTACAAAGTCATCCGTGGGGGTGTGGTGTTTAGTATGCATATGTTCAGTAGGATGGAATGGTGGCTTAAAATGAAAGATAAATACGAAAAAGCCAACCTTAATCGCATGGCTAATTTGTAGGGACTTTTATCCTCTAAAGGTTTCTAGGTTCACGTTTCATCTAACAAAAAAGACAGAGGGCTGCCTGTCAATAATCCAGATATTGCACCGTCAGTAGCTCTGTTCGCAGGATTATACTGTTATTTTTGGGAGGATTAGTAAGCACATCATTGCCTAGAAATAAGGGAATTGCTTACGGAACAACTGAGCTAAGGTAATCGGATTTTAATCTCAACAGCCGAACATATTGTAAAACCTGCGTCCACAACCCGGACAATTTGTCTTCAGTGCAGCCCTCAGCATTTTACAAGAGTTTTTTAGTGCTTGTCGCAGGTTGTAGTGTTGACAACAGAAGGATCCCCAAATTACAAGTCAGGGAAGACAGTATCGGCAGACAGAGTTTTGACCGCTGATAAATGGACAGTACAAAGGTTTTGTTATTAGCCAGCTGAATCTGCAGGCCAGGTGTATTCGCAGCTGCGAAACCTTGCCTGCGGATTGTCCTTATTGGGCTGGGCACCCAATCAGATGGAACGGCGCGCATCGATTGGATAGAACTCACGTGCGCCTTGAGCAGCGAGCAGACGGGGTGAGCATAGGATAGAGGGGACATCGTGGGCCTCTCGCATCGAGTGACAAAGAAGGTGCGGGGGAGTTTGTCCCACACTAGTAGATAGCGAGCGTGCGAGGCTTGGTGACCGAAGGCAGTGCGAGTCAGCGCAGCCTGCTCTCACATGGTCCTACTGTTGCAGCGATGGGAATCACGCATACATACTTGCAAGTGCGTGCCAATGGCAGTCTGCTCCTGGACCAATCACGGCTTTTCAAATCGGCCGATCAACATCAAAGACGATTTAGATATGCATTCACAACTTGTCACTTGGAACGCTGGCTCTCACGGCGCCGTGTGCGCATGTGACCTCGTCCAGTTGCAAACTTGTTTCAACCGGTTCTCTACTAATTGTGTGCAGAATACAATATCCAAGCCCCTGCCGTCCGACTCATCCTTTTACTCGGAACCGGGCCTGATGGTCGTAGTGACTAAGCTCTGCCTATGGCCTAGGCCGCCGTGGTAGGTTCAAGCCCTGTTGGTGCAGATCGGGAGTATAAAGTTATATGTAAATGTCGTTCACTGATTTATTCTTATTTTAGTCAGTATATTTGTAGTTAATGACAGAAGCCTTAAAAACTCCATTGAAACCGTACGGGGATGCATTAAATTTAGTGAATATGCAAAAATTGCTGCAGGTCGCTTTGATAAAAAAAACATAAAATTGTTGAAAAGGTGAGGCGTTTGCGAAGTAGCAACTTAGAACACGTTCACTGCATTTCCAATCTGAAATGTTCATCGGGGCCAACTTAATTGCAAACAAAAGGTATGTTGGAATCAAATCAGTAGTATGTAGTATTTCTGCACGAAGTACATAATGCTTCCACAGTGCCTAGTAGTTGAGGCTTTATAGTCTATGTGGCCGGTCGTACGCACATTAGTAAGCGCAAAACGGCAAGGCAGATCAAGACATGGGCACCGTGAATCATAGAACTCCCATCAAAGTATCAAAATTGCGTACGCTTGAACATTTATTTTTAGCAAGGATGGCTTATATGGACACTTAAACAGAACACGGAAACAGAAACCACCCGCAGTGCATTAGAATATTATCCGGACCAAATGCTAGCAACGTTTTGAGGCTTTCCTGAGGCGTCGAGCCTAGCTAAATGTCTTTGTCTGTTAGCTCTGACCGCATGCAGGCCATGACTGTCCACGTGAGATGACCTTAACTTCTGGCGAGGACATAGATGCACGTGCTTGCTCGCGCGCGCCACTGGTCGCAGTTGTCCCAATGCGCCAATCAAATGAACGCGCACTTGACACTCTCTTACAAGACACTGTCACTCCTGGCACACAGGGAGTTGCGACAGCGGAGGCGAGGCCACGCGAGTCTGCTCCCAACGCCGGGGCTTGCCCCCGAGGCGGGACAAAGGGCGCACTGGAGATCAACCAGCGGCAGCAGTCACCCGAGACGGCCCCTCCGGGTTTTTTACACAATAAACCCTCCTCTGGGTGGATTCCAGAATGATGCCCTTCTTATTGTGTTCTTCCTTGGGGATTTCAACAGGGCGTAATTCGTCGGTGACACACGTCAGATGGTTACCGTTATAACATTAGCGACGCTGAGCTCGTCGTTGCAACACAGTACACTTGGCCTTACGCCATATTTCACAGAAATTACGGTTAGGCTTAATGGTTAGGTTTTAGGTTGAAATTAAGGTCAGAGTTGGGGCTAGAGACCAGATTGTATTAAGCGTTACGGTTTGGGTTCCTGCTAAGTGTTGGGTTTCGGTTGAGGATACGCTTAGGGCTGAGATAAAGGTTACCGTTTAGATTTGTTTTTAGAATTAGTGCATGAGTTATGACATGGGAATAGGTAATCCTCCTTTTCCCGTATCCTGTGTAAGTGGCCATATAAGTCATCCTTACGTCTAGTTTTAAGTACTTTCCTTGAGTAATTGTAAAAAGTGCATGCTTAGTCTTCCGAAAAAAGGCTATTTAGCATGGAAGTAAAACCAAGTATAATATGTCGGTACTGAAAATTTTTAACAGGACTGAGCCTAGCGATTCTTTAGTGGGAAGACGTTCATCAGTTTAAAACCACTCAATTTTAAAGCATAATAAACCAACCATACCTAAAGCAAACAAGTAAACGATGGCTCGAATAATCAGTCGCACTAATCATTAGAACTGGCTTTGTTCCACTTAAACTAAAGCTAGTAACGGCACAGACTATGTAGAGGGAATGACCTTACCGTATTTTCTGTATGTACTGTTCTGATTATTATTGTTTCCTATAAAATTTCAGCACTGTTAATCGACAAGTCCCAGTCTAGCGAGGCTGCACATTCCAAAAGCGTTAAGTCCAGAACAATTCATAGTTTTAGTCCTGATTGTTCATTGTTGTGGAATTCCCCGACACGCGAACCACTATCTGACCGAGAAGAAGACGACCCGATCGTTGGGACAATACTTTCATTTGCCTGACGTTTCGAGATCCATCATGGATTCCTCATCAGATACATAATCAGAGAGCAGTTGAAGAAACGGGAAGCTTATGCACAGGAGTTTGCAGTATTTACAGGATACAGTCCTTACTGCGAACGGCGACAATTAACGTTAATTGCCCTCGCGAGCGTTGATAGTTTGTTGTTGCAGGCTCTGACCTGCTGAACATTCATCACGCGTGGTGGACTCGGGCGTGATGATTGCTCAGCCATCTGTTCCTTCGGTGTTGACGTAGGATGACACGGTGGCATGTTCGTTCCCTAATTGGCGACTTGCTTTGGCCAAATTGAGTCTCAGCACCAAATATGGATACAGCAAA
Source organism: Ligula intestinalis (assembly GCA_036362985.1). Classification (NCBI taxonomy): domain Eukaryota; kingdom Metazoa; phylum Platyhelminthes; class Cestoda; order Diphyllobothriidea; family Diphyllobothriidae; genus Ligula; species Ligula intestinalis. The sequence goes on along the minus strand of JAYGXS010000001.1, from coordinate 36,350,479 downwards.
TCATTGCACTTGTTTATGGATTGGGGGGCCATGAACCGTGACTCAAGTAATTCTCCGCTCACCCGATTGTCACCTCTTGAGAGAAGTTCGGCCTCGTCAAATCAACGTGCAAGAAGGCACTTAACGTTAATTGTCGTTGTTTGTTTGCAGTAATGACTGTATCCTATAAATACTGCAAACTTCTGTGCATACGCAACCCGTGTCTGCTACTGCCCTCTGTGTATATGTCTGATGATGAACCTCTAAACGACAGGCGACTAAAAGTATTGTCCCAGTGATCGAGCAATCTTCTTCTCGATTACTTCTTGGGCCTCGCATGTTCGCCACCCTCCACGCACCTCCGACACGTTTATCGTCCCTCCTGCCATGGACGTCTGTCTGCATCCCCCCCCCCAAACGCTCTAGTGCGACAATCCCCAACCTTACTCTTCATTTCGTCTGATGATGGGCCAGTCTTACCTGCTGGAACATTCACAAATGTAGCTCGATATGCCAAAGACCTTTATTTTCATTGTATCGCCTCGGTATGCAAACTATTTCACCTATCTAATCATACTAATCTCCCAAACTTTGATCCATTGGCATTAAATATTAAGCTCTTTCATCTTCTGCGGAAATAATGTGCAAATTCTCAGAGGAAAACATTTTCAGGTTTGGTTTTAAAATTGGTAGGAAGCTTTTAGTCGAAATATAGCCTTTTCCGGAGAATAGTTGCGTAAGATCCACGTTCGCCGAAGGGGATTAGGAGTATATGAACGCCGACTTGCCATGATCCCAGCATGGGCACTTGCTCAAAGACTAGACACGATTTTAGCAGGTTTGTTGCCAGTATGTGACGCGGTAGGGGCGGTCCTACTCATCCGCAGCTGCACGGCGTCACCATGAGCCGTTTAGTAACCTATTATGTTGGAGAGTCTTACCTCCCTACCGAACATGGACGTCCACCCGGGTGTCTTACAAATCAGTCCAGATGAAGTTTAGGACGCGCGAAGGCTCATATTCTGATCTGTTATAATTGTTGCAAAAATAGGATGCATCTTAGCCATTGATACCATTACATAAATATATTATTAGAATATACTATCCACTGGTCTTAGTAAGTATGATAACTAGAATTAGCACTCTTAGCAGTGGCATGCTAGCCCAAACTTAGTAGAATGTGGCACAGCTTTTGGTGGATAGAATTGAGGGCAGAAACCAAGGCAAGCTCTGATGTGCTCAGGGCGTCAAACGTTTATTTACGCGGAATAGCCTAAACCCAGATTCACACTCCTTGTTCAGATCAAGGAGGTATGAGTCCCAGTCTGATTTTTAATCCACGTCACCTCTGACTAGTAATAACATCAGAAATAGTGCCAACACTTGAGAAGATGACTCGATCGCTAGGACAATACTTTTATTCGCCTGACGTTTCGATGTCCGTCGCGGATTCATCCTCGGAGACATAATCACAGCACAGTAGCAAATACAAGTAGTAAGTGCACAGGAGTCTTGCCGTATAAGACAGTTAAAATTTAAACGCGTTTGGTGTGAGTGCTGGATCACTACGTCAAGCGTAGGATGACGTGGTGACCTGCCCGTTCCCCGAATGGCGATTTGCTTTGGCCAAATTAAGTCGTCTTCTCCTCAATTACTTCCTGGGACTCGCGTGTCCACTTGCATTAGCACCAGTACAATAGTCGCCGGTTATTAAGCCCACCTCGGGCCCAGACTAAATTGAGCTTAATAAGCGGCGGGCGCACTAACTGGAGAGTCCTAGTTCAGAAGTCGCCGGTTATTAAGCCCACCGGCCCAGACCAAATTGGGCTTAATAAGCGGCTGGGCCTATTAACCGTGGGCTTAATAACCGGCGACTACTATTCTACTAACACTCAGCTGCATTGCTAGTTTGTAGGAGTCGAAACAGTAGTAGCCTACCAGTCTCGGCCTCCTTGAGCCTGTCTTAACACCCACTGAAGTTGAGTCAGACTAGATAGTGCGGTAGTACCCACGCAAAGTCTGCTGTTACTTACGACTAAGTTAGGCGGTGTTTTCTAGCTTGCACTGGAGAAAGCGGTATATGCCGGATCCAGTTTGGTCTTGATTCATGGTGAAGGTGAAGAGGGTGGAACCGCTAACTACGTTTGCTGCCACTTTAAATCTGCCCCCTATGGCCAGTCACCATCGCTGCACCAACCTGTTGGTGTATATAGTAGACTTCATCGAAATCAACGCCCGAAAAATCAGGTTGAGCCCATAGTTTCCTTCAAGGGATAGATGTGAATTTGGATTATTTACTGTCAAGCCCTTAATTTTGTTCCGTTTCTTTTCATGATCTGGAATGTAAAAATCAAACACCTCTAGTAGATTTCGGTCTTCTTCAAATGCCTTCCTACGAAACTGCCGATCTCCTCTAATGTATGTAGGGGTCCACAGAAGCCACGGTAAAATTCGCGACTTAATTTGACCATTATAGTCATGGATTTAGTTATTTTAATCAGCAAGTTTCAGTAAATGCTACTGCTGGGACTCAACTCCGGACGCATTTTGCAACGCTGAACCTCTCGCATATCCACTACTGCCTAAAAATCAGCCAATCCCGACTGTCCAAACCGGCCAATCAGCTACAAGGCTGGCTCACAAGTGTCCTCGCTTAAGCCGCTGTATGTGTTTCGTAGCCCTTCTTGGATCAGGAGTCCCCACCGGAGTCCAAAATGGTTGTAGTTGGAAGACGAGAAAAGTCGAGATCTTTACTGGCTTGAGCCAAGGGTACGCGGGGGTGAAGTGGGTGCCTGGCCGCGGTGACGACTCCCCGTGGTCTCATTACTTCGACCGCCCCCGCCCACCTCGTGGCTCCAGAAATGCTCTCGTCCAGCTGTCAACTTCTTCCAAATTTTACTACAATACCTCTGTACAGAATACACCCTCCTTCCAACTGAATTCTCATCCCTTCTTTCCTATATGGAATCGGCTTAAAAGGTCGTAGCGGCTACAGTTTTCCCCTAATAACTTAAGTTGTCACAACACTATTTTGCATGCGAGGGAGTGCTTTTACAAAGTTCTCTCGAAACTCACTCAGCCACCTAGGAAAACTAAGTCGTCAACGGAGTGTCCTCCTGATGTCAGAGCACATATGGTCGCCTTCAAAATTATTCTCAGTGGAGCCGTTAGAAGTGGAGCCTGGCTGACAGCTGAGTTTATTCAGTAAAAAAGGTTACGTAAAATGGAATAGTGTCAAGCAAGTTACAAAAAGACAGGAGGAATAAAAAAGGGTGTCGCAAGTAGAAAAGTAGATACGATTGTCTGATTGTCAACTGCTTTAGGACAATAAATGCACTTCCACCGCCAGCGTCGCAAAAATACACGTCTATCTTAAGGGCCCTTAGCGATGAGAGTCAGGTCGCTGGAACGAAGGTGATTGGAGCTGGCGGCATTGTCAGCCACGCTGAATAAATCAGTCGCCCGCTTGTACTCCTCCAGAAGACGTTGTCGACCCTGTAGGAAGGTCATTACGTGGGGCGAATTAAGCAGGAGGCAGATCTTCGCGTCGAGCACAGTCTTGATGAGTTTTGCGTTGGTGACGGCCATACTGTCTGCGCCGTCACCAGTACTGCCGCTGCTGCCACCGGAGGAGGCAAGCTCGGTCAGCCCGCTTGCTGTAGACTGCAACATGTTGAGATGAAGGTGTGAGCAGTGACGCATAATGAGCAGGATATCAGTATAAAAAAGGAGGGAGATCAAGCCGTGTGAGGAGAAAACAGCCGTCGCCACTGAATAGAGCGTGTACTTTTCAGATTATCTAACAAATGAACAGTACTTGCTATTCAGACTTACTCTTAGATGTGCATGATGATATAATACGAAAAAATTATTAAAACATGTGTCCGAGTCCCCCAAAAACTCCAGTAAAGGCATTTTAGATCTTAAGGAAGACAAGGGAAACTGGAATTGCCATTTTTGGTTTAACAGCCCTTGAAAGTCAGATACAGTGGAACCTCAGTTACAAAGTTCAATCCGTTCCGGCACCGAGTTGGCCATGTGACACGCTCGTATTGATAAATTCAGCCAATCAAACTGCATCAGTTCATTGATTGGCTGCAGGCGACCGATGACCCACGCGCTTGGAGCAAGACCATTCGACCGCCGTTTACGACGATGTCCACCACGAGCCTCAGCAAGCTGAAGACAGACGCGTGGATTGAGGATTGTTGACAATTTGAAATCCGACATCCTAATATTTATTAACTAACTTAAGATTATGTGCTATACTAATAAGTATTGCCAGCTCACTGAACTCGCGTATGCAAACTCTAACCGCATTCTAGAATTCCCGTCAGTATTTCACGAGTTTGATCGCCATCTACAAGGTACAGCGGGACGCATAGCCGTTTCAACGTGACATACCTACCAACTTTATCCACGAGTTAATAAAAACTGGCATCAATCAGTGGTATAACGATAAACAATCTATTGAACGGATGTCAAATATCGAAATGAGGTTATCTTCCAATTCTAGTGCGTGTTATAATCCGCCTACTTATTACAACATAGTAAGTATTTATAGTTTATTAATTTACCTGAACGGATTGAAAGAACTCGGTGGCAAACGATATATGCAAATTTTGTTCATATCAGAGTTAAGAACCGACTTTACCGTATATACTGGGCCATCAAACAGTAGTTTGTCAGTCCGGGCTTTTACGAGCTTTTCAAATTCCTTTCTCTTCTCTTCAGCTAAGTCCTCACCACTACTGGCGGATACCCGATTCTTCTTGACCCTTCGACCTGACGACGGCGTTTTACTTGCCGTGGTAGTTGCCGCGCTGAAGTGTTCAGCTGCCCGATCCTTTGCATAACTGTTTGGAGTCGAAACGTCTGAAAGGGCAGAGAGATAATTTGACTCGGCGGCGACCGTAAGAGGAGTGGAGAGTGACGGTGTAGCATAGGGCATTTGCGACTTCGCGATTGACTCCTGACTGCTAACGTTGTGATGGTGAGAACCCGTAGGCTGGAAGGCCGATGCGTAACGGCCCGAGTACTGTTGATAGTAGTTGTAGTAGTCGTACGCACTGACGCCCTGTTGTGCTCCGTAGAAGTGCGCTCCATAGGCTTCTCGGGAAGATGCGTTGAGATTTGAAAGGTTTAGTGGAAGCGTGGACTAGAAAAAGATTAAAAAACACAATTCACAGGTCTATGTGGACCATTAAATGTGAATTTTAAGCGGGGTATATGTTCATTTTCGGCAACGCGCTGTTGTTTCTGAATTTTGGCAATTAGTGAAAAGGAAAGATGAAACTAAATTCTTTCTTATAAATCGTGATTTAGAAGCGGTACTAATTTTGGGAATTCGAGGCTGAGATGTTAGTCCACGCTGATGTAAACAAGATTGGTTCTGTAACGGATGGTAATAAAGTTTGGAGCAGTCTTGTCCTTTTAACGCCACCTTCCTATTATTTTACTAATAGGAGCAATACTACGAAAAGCTACGCGTGTATGAAACGCTCAAAGTCAGAAAACGTGTGCTATTGGGAAGGGCGGAAGTCTACTGGAATACTGGAATTCTAGCCATAAGATTCCCTGGACTTTTGCAATAACTTATCACATGCAAAAAAGCTATATACTACATATAAGGTTGTTAACATTGCAACTCTCACAAATAAATCTTCGGACTGCAAACTCAATTTTCTTTACTGGAAAGAGGCGGAGAAAATCCTTTTTATGCACGCATCGGTGGCTCAAAATGTGAAATATTGACCGGAAATTAGGGAGATTAAGTGCCGGGTCACATACTGGAGCATCTGTCTTCTGGTTAAGTGACCTTCACATTCCTGTAGTCTTTTGTTAGTAAACCCGTTTTAGGCGTTCAAAAACATTCTACCAGGTTCTTCGCTTAATACATTGATGCAACTTATGTAAGTTTAAGTTACAGGAGACGAAATGGGGAGAGCAAGGCCACACAGATAACCATCGCACAGGGAAACCAAATAAACACTGACGCCCTAGTTACAGACAGTTTCAATGCGGAACAGAGTACGGGTAACAGTTACCAGGAGGTTGGGGCGGCCTGCGGTT
>JAYGXS010000001.1:36272536-36344328 GCA_036362985.1 Ligula intestinalis | reverse complement strand
TAGAGACGCGAGCCACACAGAGCGGCTCAAACTGGATTGATAGATTACACACACGGAAGAAACGAGCGGTATATAACGAGAGCCAGCAGCTAGTATATGAATAGACGAGACAACTATCCGAAACGTCAAATACAAAATCAACCTCTCCCGATGAACGCCCTTTCTCCTTCTGACTTACCACTTGGTAATTGAATTTTCACTACTGTTAGTACGTATTATTGGGCAGATCATACTTTTAATAATAAAAAGAAGTTGGGCCTAGTCGCCGGATTTAGACAGCTGACAAAAAGGGGCTTCAGAATGAAGAAAAAAGCCAAACCGAGCGGCTTACCGTGGAGAGCTGTTGTGAATAGCCAGCAGCAGCTGCTGCAACAGCTGCAACCGCAGCTGCAGAATGAAAGAAGGGGTGTGCGGCGGATGGAAAGCCGGGATAGCCGGCTGGGGATGAGGGATAGGTGGGCGTGGATGAAACAGGGGCTGAGAAAACGCTGTTGCCGGCTGTATTCACTTCGCCTCGCATGTAAGCACCAATATACGGTCCGCCTGTGTTGTATGCTCCTCCATATTTCGGTTGAGCCTTGGCATTCGGATGCATTTCTGGCAAAAAAAACGTATATAGTCTGTTAAACAATGGCTTACTGCATACCAACCAGATAATGTTCAAATATGACAAAAGGAAATTGTTTCTGGTCCCTGCTATATACAGATAAAGAATGTAATGGTCTTTGATAAGTCCTGCATAATAAATTTGAGAGTAGGGTAGCCGGACTAGAAATCCTGTATCATTTGCGGTCGTTAACTCAATGTATTTGCAAAAGAACAAGTAAAAAACCTGTGGAACCCCGAGACTTTATGGGATATGTAATAGGTAGCAGCTTCAGGCCAGTTACTGCATTTAATCTCATCTCTAGTTTATTCCACTCAGAAGTGAGTAATGGGAGGGAAAAAGATGGGAATGGTTTGATACCACTTGGATCCGGTGCCTAGTTCTTCACTACAGACAACTGAATGCGCCTGAAATCGTACCAAGCCGACAACTAATTGTGAATTTGAAGGATGTCCATTAAGGGGATAACTCGTTTTGCTCACACTTAAACTATTCTTTAGTATGGCCCCAATGGAGCTCAATTAAGAGCTGAGGTTTCATGGTCATCCAACCAAATGGCTTCTTTAATTTTTCCCGTTCGTTTTTAGACTCTTTTATGCCATAGAAATTCTATAAGAATGCAAGTAGTTGCAACAGCTTAGAGAGCCAATTACACCTCCGAACTTTAAGGGCATGCATGAGAAAGCACTGCAGGTAAATTCCCGGTTGATCTGTCTTATACAACATAGCCATGTACTCCTGAAAAGGGATTTTTTGACTGTGCATCATGATCCACTGGACAACGACATGCGAAAATACGTTCCATCTAGACTAACGCAGTATGAGTAAACAAAAAGCGTCGGCCGGATGACGCTAATACTCTAGTAGCATCGGTCGCTATACGTGTGGTGATTGCATGTACTGCCGTTGTGATTTGTCGCGATGCTGGTGTTGTGCAAGCTGATTGGTTAAGAAGGAGTGCAACAGGTGCGCAATCATTGATTGCTTTGTTTATCACATCCCAGAGGCGCGCGCGCCCACGACCCTATTTCTGCGAGTGTGTAGCATGTGCTCCGTGCTCACTTACTGGGTTTTATTTACTGCTAATCCCTTGCATATTTTTTTCAGTTATATTTTTGTTTGCACTGTTTGTGCCTGAATAACGGCGTGTGAGGAAACAGGTGAAGGAAATGTGTAGAGAAGCTGCTTACCAGCGATAAGCAGTCTAGAATTCCAAATAACCCATTAATGGACGATTGTGACAGCGAATCTACGATTGGCAGTGTGTTAGACTATGACTTTAGGGATAGCGAACTTGCCGGGTCGTCGACCGACGGAACCGACTGCGTAATTGGGCTTCGCAGTACAATATTGCGCATTCTCACCTACGTAGCCTTTGGGAAATCGTTAGGTTTGTCTTGCCGCAGTTACCTGCAGATCCTCGACGCTTCTGGAAGGGTCGTATACACTACAGGTTGGCCTAATGGACAGTGGGGAATATGCTAACATTGGTTTGCAAATGCAACTGTGCGCAGTGGAGTTCAGGAATGGACTGCTCTCTGAGAACGATGACGTAGCGGTCAATTTAGCAATACATGGTTTATTCCTTTATCGTAAGGCAAACAGGGAACTTTGGCCAATTTTAGGGCGCGTATTCCAATTTTTTGTGAAGAGTGTCTTTTCGTAGCTGTGTATTGTGGGAATGGAAAACTTTAAGATGTTGAAGTCTTCTGCAGGGACTTTGCAGACGACTAGAGGACGGATGCCAATGTTCATATCTTACATGCCGCGCTCGTGTGCATATTGGGTGCATTATTTAGATGCTCTAAAGCGAGCTTTCGTCAAGCAAGTAGAGAATGTGAAGGCTTATAATGGCTGTAAGCGGTCTAAGGTCTAGACATCAAGCTTAAGGAAGGTAGTCTATCTCGAAGAATGTGAGAATACAAGAGCGGACAAACATTTCGTAAACAAGCGTACTGATCGGTACATAATAAATATATCAAACTTCGTGGGGCGCAAGCTGAGATTGGTTTTTAACTCTCTACTAGATCTTTTTTACCCAGTTTACCTAGAGGTAATGAGGAAATTACAGCGTTTGTGGATGAAAAGTCATAATTCTGCAGAAACTGATGAAATACAGTCGCTTACGCTGAGGTTCCCTGATATAGAAACAGTTAACTGTAAACTGTAAACTCTCGCCTGCCAGGTGAGTTTTCTTGGTAATGTAGAAGCTTAAGGGAACTTGACTTGTAGAAGGGCACCGATTACAGACAATTTCTGCTATAGCACACTGCACTAATAGATGACACGCCTCATCAGGTGTGACCGATCGAAAAGGCTATACTTACGCATTTGAGTAACTAAGAAGCACTTAACACAGAAGGACGATGAACAAAGGTATGCGGATGGAAAATTCTTTTTAAATCGGTCTCCTTTATAAGGGAGCCTGTGTTGAAGCTCTAAAGCTAAGACGCTAGATCTATTGGCACATTGACAGTTAAAAATAACACACATTGCGAATTCACGTACATGTTGGCAAATAAGCTTAAACTATCAACAAGAAAAAGATAAAACAGCGGTAGCAAACGATCCAGGAGAAAAGACAAATTCGAAGGAATTTGAAGTATCGCCTGATTGTCAGCTTAGTAAAAGACACTGTATGTAGACATCAGTATCAGTATATTGAGGGATATGTAGGAAAAATTCTTTTGAGTTCCCTATTTGAAAATTTGTGCAGTGGTAGCATAAAATTTGTTCCTCAGACTATTGGCGAGGCCAGTTGTCCTGTGTCATAGGATGAAAATAGGAGCAGACAGTGAACAAACTCCTCAGGGATTTTTAGGAGAAAAACTGTCGCTCTTGTTGGGGTAATGCGTGGGATTTAGGATAAAAAATAGGAAGTTCCAACGAGGGGGCATTGCAAAGGTTCCCAGGATCATCACCGTGTGGAAGCTGCGTCCTGGTTCTTCCTTGCTGATTGCAGAGTCCGCCAGCGGAACTGGGAAAACAGAGGCATCCGTCCAGATCGTCGACAGTCCGCTTTGGGTCGAACCAAGGGTGAATGTTTAGGCTGTCAATTCTGGCTGATAAGATCGTTATCGGGGTAATCACGGTACGCAGATAGCCAAGTAGGGTAGACCGTGGAGACCTTCGCATGTGGTTGGTTAAGTAGGGTGTTGTAATGCGTTTGCTCTTCTCGACGGGTCCTGCGAGCAGAGGAACGCCTTGCTGGAGTCGACCAAATTCATCAGATGTGATTTATGTCACGTAATCTGTCTAAGTATCTCCTTCTTCGATCACCTCCTCAAATGGCTCATCGTCAGAGGCAAAATCATTAACACCGTCGTACTCATCACCCATTATTCGAATATTCAAATATTCATAATTGAAGTTCTCTAATGCCGAGTTCCAAACCGACTTTTCGTACGCTACCATACCCGTCGTGTGCAAGGAATTATTCTTTCTTAGCCAGTGCATTAGAACTGTGCAATGACTTGCCCGTGATAATCACTATGCCTTGGTCTGTGACGGATTTGCATTTTGTTTTTCCTTAAGTCATCTAACAGCAAAAGGACATTTTGGTTCTACTTATCTTAAAAAACGTATGTGGTAAGGTGGGAGTTAATATTTGGACACTTACCACAGTTATTTCATTTTGAATGAAAGAGAACGTTCGCGTTCCAGGTACTTGCATATTTAAAGAAAGATTTTCGAACACCGGATCAGTTATTTATTATTCTGAGCTTTTTGGCTCTTGTGGGAATGCATCGTCAGAGATTAAATCAAAAACGTAAAGCAAGAAACAATTATGGGGTCAGGAACCAATCAGCCAACTGAAGATGGGGAGGGAATTCATTCATTAACAGTGTCGGCCGTGAGAATATGACTGCAAAGAGCGATGTATGTTGGCACCAGATCGATCGCATCCCACGCCTAAGATTTCATTGTTATTATACAGGGCCAACTGAACGCATGCTCTGTTCAAGCATACATAGACATAAGCTGGCTGCTGTCAGAAGCGGTTACGCCTATTCACAAGTGGCGGCCCACACCTACGAGGCGGGTCACGAGTTTATCTTCACGGCTGCGAAGATAATCGCCCATACCAGCACCAAGATGGGCCGGGAATTGATTGAACCTTGGGCTTAGAATGAGAATTCAGTCAATACATCGATCTATCTGGCGCCAGCATGCATTGCTCTTCACGGGCACATCCGCACGGCAGACACTTTTGATGAATGAATTCCCTCGAAAATTCTAAAACGCGTATACTTGTACGCGTGGATGAAGGACGCTGGAACATAGCTAGGTCTGGGAGGTGACGAACGTCACGGTGAGGCTGGAGGATTTAGGAGACCTGGTGGCCCCTGGACAGTGGCTTGCCGGCCTGTTGGCTTTGTGTTTCATGCTATAGGACTTGCCAAGTGTATCTGGGACCGTGGCAACAAAAGAACACAAAGATGGATTCTTAACCAGGAACCTGTAGTCTTAGTTGGCAGAAGCTTGGGCAGCTGTGGTTGGGCATATAGTGTAAGGGAAACCAGTGTTGCATTGACTACAGAATTACGCGCATGGGGTGGTAGGCGCACATGACATGTTAATGTAACAATATAAAGTGAGGGTGGGCAAATGCAGTGGACAGGCTTACGCTTCGGGAGTGGCCAATTGTGGCGCTGGCACTCGCCGTGTAAAAGTAGGTGGTGGCTGCCTGAGGCAGTTTCTGGTGATGTAAGCATGTGAAATGTGGAATGTGCCTTGCGTTGACCGCAAAAAGATCGTCTAAAGCAGTAGAAGCAATCGTAAACTCAATCCATCCACAGGTACTAAGGATGTTTTGGGGCAAGCTATTGGCGGGAGCCGTTGAAACTGGTGGTGATGTGAGCGGGAAGAAGGCGGCCAAACGGAAAAGTGGAACTGTGGGGCACTGGTGGTCATCGTGAACGTGCGTGTGTCTTGCAGTGCTCCTACTAGCCCACCGTGCTTAGGTGCAAACCTAAGTAAGTGGAGCGGCTGATATCCTTGACTTTTGTCGTAGGAGGAGTTGGAGCGAGCCCTGCGCTTAAAAAAGGGAAGGTGGGGGCTTCTGGCGGCCAATGCCTCTGGAAGTGGCTGTGTGGGGAAAGTGAGCGAGCCATGCGGTGAAGAAGAGCACATGAGGGGCACATGCCGATGATATATACGTGTGGATAAATTTAAATGACAAAGCAAAATAGTGGGCCACCTCACAGCTCAGGATAAAAGCAGGTCAGTAGGAAGCAAGGAGGTAGGAGCTGAAGGGCAAGGTGTTCCGTATTTAGAATTTTGAAGTACAGGTTATTGCCCCGGATGATGAGAAGGGGACAATATCGGAAGTGTGGGTAGCATGCGCACATCGAACACTGGTATCGGCCGCTGCTCTTTGGACCAATGGTAGAGCTGAGCACGCCTAGTCGGTGACAGAAGCCGGACGGGAGGCGAGGCAAAGAAGGAAAACTGGATGATGCGAATCCTTGCTGTTGACCCATCTGCATGAATTTCAGAATATGAACGGACCGGGAAAACGGCGCATTTGGTGGAGAACCACAATGTATGTTAGTAATAATGGTCAGTGGTAGTGGGGTCCCCGTAGCCTCTGGCCGTGAACGACTGGTAGTGAAGCTGACGAAACAGGAGAAAACGCCGATGGAAGCTGAAGAACACGTCAGCTGGCTGCACGGTGGTTGACGCCAGCCAGCAGCCTAGGAAACCGCAGTGAAGGACATGGGCAAATAAGAGAATCGATATAAAAATGCGCGAAGCATGCAATGTAGAACGCCTACAACGGAAAATCCTGTTAATGGAAAGCAAATCAATCGGAAGCACGGAAAGGACGATAGGACGATGGCTGCTAGGCGAGACAGGGCTAGGGCATTTACGGTTGAGTTATAAAAAGACAGTCGTTATACATGCCTACTCTTTGAGGATCCTTATAAAGCACACTGCCTAGTTATTTTAATCCTCTATATACATTACTTCCTTACCGTTAGTTTACTGTTTTTGTTTGTTTGGAATCGAAGCACGTGAGAACGAAGAGGTGACCTGGAATGAAAAATTGGAGTTCAGGAACCCAAAAGGGTAGGAACCAAAAGACTACCGGAAGTCGAATTTGTTAATCGTTATTTGCTTATTCGGAACTTCGTCACCCGTCCATACACTATATTGTTGTTATTTCTTCACCAATAAATTAACCTATTTGGACTCTTAATTTGGCTTTTTCATGTCTGTATGTGAAAACATCGATTACACTTTGTCTTGGGATAGAGATCTGAACGAAGCCGAGGTAAAAGCAGAAAGAGGATGAGCTTCAGTAAAAGTTTCATCCGTAATGACAAAATCGATGACCCAAGGAACGCCGGCTTTGGTAAGCCTACACATAACATGGGTGGGACTGCCTACCCAAGACCCTACTACTTACGCACGCCCTATGTCAGCAGCTGGTCACTTTATTCCCCCCCAGTCCAAATTTTAGACGGCTCAGGGAATTTTTCCGAATGGTTCAGCCTCCATTATTTGTTCCTTTAGGATGTAATACAGACACCTAGAAATTCAACAAATTTGTCATGCACTAAACACGGGCGTGCACTGCCCCACCCCATATGTCACTTTGTGTGCACAGCTTCGCTGTTCATTCTCCCATAGGCCCTGGAGGTAAAGAGCTATCGATGGGGTACCCAGAGTGCATGCGAGGCGTGTCCCATTCCAATACGGGCACCTAGTTTTAGGGGATAGAATAGGTGGAGCATATCATGGGACAAATCAGTGTGCAGTGATAACGTAAATCAAGAACGTTTCGTACTGCCGCTTAAATTTTTTTACTTTGCTAATGCTTGGATATTAGTTTGTTAAGTTAGCAAAATGTGAGAAATGAAGCGAAATAACCAAAGAAATTTGTTGGATCGGGCTAATTGTTTGAAAATGAAAGGAAAGTGAAACACAAGGTTTTTAGCAGCCCAAATAATGCCAACCACTGGAAGCCAGACGGACTTTTATGGACTGCAGAGGTAAGAACCGAAATTACTTTCGAAACGCATCAATTAACACAAATCTCACCAATGTTGTGCTCCCGAAACATTTCGCATGAAGGGGTGCGAAGCAACTGGTAAGAGTGAAAGAGAAATGTTGTAAAAACAAAAAATGGCTTTCACCTTAACGCGCAGGAGTTGTTCCGGTTGCATTGTCTCGGATGGCTGGCGTTGATACCGTATACTCTTAAAATTAGGTCGTCTTCAGCCCTAACGAACTGTCCACTTCAGTCCTTTTCTTTTGGAAACACAGTAATCGAAGGTATGCAAGAAAATTGCAAATAGTAGAGGGGAGTTGAAAAGTTCATGAAAAGTTATATAACTGTGGGTAGTCTGGTATGTATACCGGAATGTACGCATGAGTATTTGTCCTGAAGTAAATAGAACCAAATAAGAACATAAAACAGTACGTTTTGATGTTTGCAGCCGTTGGGTTGTTGGCCTCACATCTGCTGTGTGAAATAGTAAGCCGATAATACATGCAATTTCCGATTCATACTGATCACTTTACTTCTTAAGTAAGATATTGGGGGCAGATGGTAGCTACTAAGTGAACTAAGAAGTTTTTTTTCCATTTTTAACTGTATGAGTACTGCTATGCGATTGCATTTATGAACATGATCGACGCACATGGCAGGCGCTATCCACAAGACCCACGACAACGGCAGTGATTATGGCCGATATTACCTACTTGACTGTAACGGCTTAGGAGTCTTTAAAAGCAGGAATAAAGAGGGCAAGTCGAAGCTGCTTGACCTGGACTCTGCTCTTCTGGCTTAGTGCCAAGACACACATAAACCCAGTGGCTATCAAAGCAGCAACGACAATAGAATCCGGCTGGTTAGTCCAATTACAACTTATCATAGCACTGCTGGCTTGTAGATATTACTGCTGGACCATCTGTGTGTGCAACAAAAACAGCATAACAAACAGCTGTTTCGAATACGAAAGTTGTTTCTTTATTGACATCAAAGGCCAGAAAGTAAAGTAAGGTCTTTACATGTCCAAATTGTACGACGTGACACTGGATATATCTCCTATCATCTACTAGACAGAAAATACGCAGAGGTCTTCGAAACTTGCTGGAACTCGACGACACCCTTGTCACGCGATTAAAAGTGTTATTAGACACTAACACTCCGAGAATGGAGAAGCTGCAAAAGAAGAGTAAGCCAACTGGTTAGCCTACTAGCAATTTCTTAAGGTACTGCCGGCTTGCAGACGCCACTGCCGGAACCTCAAAAAGTGCTGAAGATGAGGCAAGACAATAAACAGTTGCATAAACAAGTTGTCTTGGCACATGTCCCTTTATTTTTCGTTTTAATTAATTGTTAATAAAGTTTTGATAATTATAATAAACGGCATGAAACTCAACTGTGCAGCAAGTCTATAGAGTATACGTAAAAATGGGTTGTTTGTAAAGAAGAGTGATCCAGTGTCCTACGAACAGTTACATTGTTCGTATTTTTGTGTTTAATAAAAATTATAATTTGCATATTTCAGGCCCAATGGGCCTCATCAATAAACCAAAAATTCGATATCACGAAGTACTAGAAATAATTGGTTTAACAAACAGTATCCGTAGTCTATAGCTATAAGACGAGTATAACTGTTTAGAAGCGAATTTGTTAGATTCGAAAAAAATGAATATAGCAGTGTCATGTGGAAGGTGAAATTCAAGTGCACACACAGATGAGCCACATCGTCTGCTAGATTCTGACTATGTATTCTGGTACCCACTGCCTCTGTTAGTAAGGGGGGGGGGCTTGGAAGCAAACTCAGTCAAAGCTGAGCGTGGGGCAGAACAATAGGTATTAACGAAACATTACTGGTATAGACGGGTTCCCGGCACTATACTCGGGTTCCCAAACCGGTGCAGCATAATAGAACATAGAGAACCCACCAATTTATGATCGTGACGGGGACCGCCGTATGAAATCCAAAAGTCCGTCAAATCTACAAGACCATCGTTGGGGATGTCTGAGATTTGACCAAATATGAGGCCCTGATGATGGTTGATGACCAGCGAAACGAGAGCCGTCAAGAATGCTTCCTAATTCCGGGGGACACGAGTCAGAGGAAGGTAGTTTCAAGAAGGGATCCTAAATTCCCGATGGTCCTTTCTCGGGATCGTGGAGAAAGCTGCCCGGAAAAGATGAGGAAAACAAAAGGTTTATAGATTCAGTGTGAAGATAAATGTGCAGTCTTCGCTTGAATGCACATAGACTAGTCAACGCCCGAATGTCAATTGGCAAACTATTCCAAAGATAGCTATACCTAGAAGCAAAAAATAGAGATCGCTTAGAAGTGGAAGAAGCAGGAGGAGGTATAATCAACGTTGAATTTCTTAGGTTGTAAGGGCGAGTAACGAGAGTAAGGGCAGAAATCTTGGGGAGATTTGAATTATTATTAAGGCGAAACAAGCGACAAAACCCTGCTTCCAGTCTCCTGACCCAAAGAAATTTCAGTTTCGTTATCTCACATCTATCTGAGTAGGAAGTATCTGAAGATCCCCGATAGAAGACCTTTTTAGTGAATCTTCTTTGGACACTTTTAATTTTTGAACGGCTAGATTCGTTCATTAGACCAAAGAATGGACAACAGTATTCGAGAATAGGAAGCACATACATTAGATAAAGTCTTAGCTTCATTTCGGGAAGGTAGAAATTATCAGAGATGAAGCCGCATATCTGAGCAGCTTTTGCTGTAATTCTATCAGCGTGAGGTGAAAGATCTAATTCATTGGTGTAACTTAAACCTAAGTCCTTAATGTTAGAACATTCAGTCATGAGGCAATCTTGAAAAATGATACGCTGTGGCAGCCTTTCAGGCCCAAAACACATGAACTGGCACTTAGAAGGCGAGAACTCCATCTGCCACGTGGAGCTCCACGCAGATAGAGCGTCCAAATCCGAATGAATGCGTTCTAAGCATTCCTCAGCCGTAGAATTAGAGAAGGAGTATACAAATTTCAAGTCGTCCGCGTATATATATATACGATTGAGAGTGTTTAACTATTGTTAAAATATCATTTATATAAAGCAAGAACAACAGGGGGCCCAGAACGGTACCGTGAAGGACACCGCTTAAAATAGCGGAAGGGGTAGAGTACGAGGACCCCACTAAGACCTGTTGTTTTCGATTAGAAAGATATGATCTAATAAAGTCAATAAGAGGACTAAAAAATCCTATAGCCTCTTGTTTGGCTTGTATTCTCCTATGAGGTACTTTATCAAATGCCTTGCTAAGATCACAATAGATGACCACCACAGATAAATGACCGTTACGAAGAGAAGTGAGGATATTAAGAAAAGACATATGACATGCTTCACAAGATCGGTCCGGTAAAAACCATGCTGAGATATATTAAACATTTGATTGCTTATGCAAAAATCTGTAATTTTATTGGCAATTAATTTTTCAAACAGGTTAGCTAAAGAGGGTGTTTTATGAACTGTAACGGCCGAGTCGAATGCGGCTAATCGGTGGGGACCAGAGGTTATCGGTACTCTCAGCCTTGGTTCGACGAATAGTGTCTCATCGAATACACTACCAAGAGGTTCATCGATCTCATCCAACGCTGATGCGAGCGAGTTAGAGTTAGAACTCAAAACGTAATAAAAGGGGGAGACGAGGATATATAAAGGTATATTGTATTGGTACAAGGAAGAGTATCGGTATTGGGAACGGTAACGGAAACGGGACCGGTGAAGGAGATACGGTAAACGGTAAGCGAGAGGGTCGGAAGGGATCTAGGGTCGGACTTATCGTCAGGTCGTCACGTTTGTGTTCTCCTGGTCCAATCAGATCACTGTTCTCGGGAAAAAAGGACCGGTCACAGTAAAACGATGATTAAAACAAGGAAACAGGGTTCGGTTCAGGTTTGGTCCATTACAGAACTACGCGATAATTTTAAATGTCAAATCTGGAACCAGATTTAAAAACTGGAATTACAATAGAAGTATTCCAAGAATCAGAAAAAAAGTTTAAGAGAAATATTGTAAATAATTTGCTCAGTAAAGGAGGAAAATCTCTTAATTGCTTAATAAATGAGTTTGGAATGTTGTCCGTCCCGAGTGAATGTGAATTGTTGAGACGAGCTATTTCTTTATGAATACTTGTAGGTGAGAAATCAATTGAAGAGATATTTTCATCACACATCAGAGGTATTTCGGGTGTTGGACTAGCCTCAATTATAAAGAACTTGGTAAAGAAGGAATTGAACATTTCTGCTTTGGCCAAATCCTCTGTAACAAAATGATTACTACTATCGAGTAAAGGCGAAATGACTTTCTGAAGCTTAGCGGATGACCAAAACCGGAAGACTAGAGCAACGGATTCGGAAAAGTTAGCATCATTTAGTGCCAGGTACTCGCTACGCCTATCTCGTGCAAGCCTTATTTTTAGCGCTAATTCAAATATTTTCGCTATCCTTAAGTGCACCGGCAAAGAGCTATTAGACGGATCCTTAAGTTGCTTCCGCAATATTTTCAGTCTATTTTGGAGAAAATGTGGAACGGTAGAGGAAGCTGAATTTGATTTAATAGGCTTAAGTGGGATTAAAGTCTGAATTTTTTTTGTAACGTTTTGTAAAAGTTCATTGAAAAAGATTGGATCATTAGTTGAAAAATAGTATGCCAATCTAGAACACTTACGAAGTCATTTATGAGTTTAAGGTTTGCGTTAGAAAAATCGAGGTTATTGCATTTTACCTCAGGCTTTTTAGAAAGAGAAACTGGAAAACAACACTGAATTAATGCGTGGTCATTTGTTTTTTTTTTGGAAGAGAGCACGATGAAAATTCATAAAGAGAGGGTGGACGTCATTTGTAAAAATTTAATCTAATATGCTCTTATTTCTAGTCACTGAACTGACCAGTTGTGAAATGCTTGCGAAGTTAATAGTTTCTATCAATTTTTGAAATTTTGGCGGACAAGTATTTGCCTCCCAGTCAACGTCTGGCAGATTAAAATCACCTATGATTCCTTTGACATCAACTTCAGCTTCTGCAACTTTTGCAAACAGTTCGCAGATCGCACTTTCATTACCAGAAAAACATGGGGGATTATAGACACAGCCAATTACAGATTTTTTATTGTGTGGGAGGATGACTGAAATAAAGCAAACATCTCCCGAAAACGGTGAAATGCTCAGATGAAACGGGAAATGTACAAAAGATGATTTGATATAAAGAAGGCAACCACCGCCACGTTTTTCAATGCGGTCTTGTCATTACAAACTAAAATTATCTATAGCGAGCGTTGAGTCAGAGATAGGAGAGTGAGCCCAAGATTCAGTGATACAAATAACATCTGGATCAAGCTCAAAAACTACTATTCTGAGCTCTGTCATTTTATTTACAACTGATCTCGCAATCAGAGAAACTATACTGAGCGTATCCCTGAGATGCAGGTTACGCTCATCCGTATTTATAAAAAAGGAAAACTTGGTGGCGGAAAGGGAACTGGCATGGGAGAAACAAAAGGCAAAAAGCAAGATTGCTGTGGTCTACAATTAGCTGAAATATAATTGTTAAATATATTAGAATAAAGTTGTGTTTTGTGAACTGTTCTTTCATTTGTTGCACACGTTGTGTGTCGCGGTTATTGAAAGATGACGTTTTACGCCTGGAGCACTCATACGGTAATTTTTGTCTGTGTCATAGTTGTTCAATTGATCGTGTTGTTTGGACGTTATTGAAGGGCTCTCATCGGCAAAGAAGTGGCCCCAGTCAATGAAAGAAGGCACCTTCAAGGATTCGTGTGATTTAAAGGTGTCCGCTGACCTTGGACAAAGTCACTGAAGGATATTTTTAATATAAGCAATAACTTCTACTGGACAGGGATGAATAATGGACCATCAGGTAAGTAAAAATTGATCAAGGTCGCTGTGCGCTGATAGGATACCTTGTGTGAGACTTGTTTGCGTATTAAATCGCTTTAGAATGATTGTTATTCTTTTATTTGTTGCATTTATAAATTCTTAAGATTAATATTCTGCACAGTATACTTTCCTACATTGAAACTTATCCAACTAAGTAAAACTCAAACATTGGTGTACACCGAAAGCAACCAAAAAACCAGTTGCATAATGTTGATGACCTCATTAATTATTTATCGTAGATTTCGTTAAAAAGGCATGATCAGTTAAGGTTACGGTTATTTTTAGGGTCAGGGTTAGGGTTAGTTGTAGGGTTTGGGTTAGGATTAGTTTTAGGGTTAAGGTTACGGTTAGTTTTAGGATAAGTGTTATGGTGAAGCCTAAAGGTTTACTTTGTGTTTTGCGATTGGTGTACGGGTTGCAGACATTGCTCTGTTATGTTCTCATGCTTCCCTAACGCATTTATTTGTATCAAATAATAGGTAAATCTTCATATTTATGCTTAAAACTTTCCGCAATAATGCGAGACATACAATTTTTCCCAATTTCCTTGGCTCACTTACCAGCATTAAAGCAGCCAATCAGCGCACGTTCAGTTTACTTGTATAGTAGACAAATAGCCCTTCTCTACTGGACCAACGGCGAGTGCGTGCAGGTTGGAGAAAGGCACTCTACTAAAAATGGTAAATTAGCGGTTATCTAGCAGGTTAGACTTCCGATGACCCCCTATAGTTCGCTCCCGCCCTGGATTGGCCATGTGATGAAGAAGTTTCTGACGACGACGACGACAACAACAACAACAACAGCAACAGCAAGCAAGAGCACGCCAGTTCACCGACGATCTATTTCACATATGTCAGGAAGCAGGGTGCTCACTAGCAGCTGCGGACGCTGAGGAAGTTAATCTATATCCCTTTATAAAAGGGCTCTCTTCACCACCCATTTCAGACAACCTCATGCTTCAACCGCCTGCTTTCCTGGAAGATGCCATCGACAGGGCTAATCATTTTATCTATTCACCCAATCCTGCTCCTGTTTCTGAAGAATGATCCGCGATGGATTTTTAAGCTCTATGCGAATAAAACTATTGGCCCCAGCGATTATATCTTCTTCTCGTCTTATCCAAATTGATTTTAGTCGCTCCCGTTCTTCCTCCCGCGGCCCTCTTGCCCACAAATCCAGCTTAAAAATTGCTTTCTTCTACGTCAGTTCGGTCTACCTGCCGTAAGCCTCAATGCATACAATCCCGCTAGCCCCTTTTTTCCTCCCCGTGCTTTCTCCACCCCAAAAAACTCATTTAGCCTATGTTATTGGGCACTGCGGCAGCTGTATACCTGTGAACAGTATACGGCGCAGAAACCTGATATTTTCCAATACTGCACTTGTTCTTTGTTCCATGGTGCTGTTTCATCATTTTACGTCTCAATTTAATTGGCAGACTGAGGACTTAAGGCTCGTTTTCATACAGGAGCAAATGTGGCCCTAGTTAACTGTCGTATTTTATGTAAAATTCAGGTCGCTGACAAAAGTCATGCTCCGTTACGCGTCCTCTTAATTTAAGCTAATGATTCCGCGGTGACCTGCAACGGTTTAGTATCCCTTGTGCTCGGTTATGATGGTTTTACTAAGGCTCATGATTTCCTAATCGTACCCCTTTTAACTTGGAACTTACTATAAGTATTAACTTTTCAGAAAATATTATTTTCACCTTGACGTCACAAATAACTGCATAACATTTCTATGACTCAAAAACCTCGTTAGACAAGAATGTTACCTGCGCAGCGAGCACGGTGGTAGATCAGAGAAATAAGCTTTATTTAAAAAAAATTATTCAAAAATTTTCAGCAGAAAACGTCATCCATTCAAAGGGGATAAAATCAACACCAGGAGATCACAAGTAATCCGCAATCGTCAGTGACTACAATTTTTGACATCGTGAACAAATGACGACTAAGTAGCGGATCCCCTGATCTCCGCAGACCTAATGTACTCTTTCGTTATTTCAGCGGAGGAAGCTGTGTTTATGTATATTTTATTATTTTAGAATTTCTTCCATCACAAAATTTGCCTCTTTGGTCAAAAAATGTATAAAGTATAAGATACGTCACACAGACCGTGCTAGCGTAAATTACCTTTAGCGAACTTATTACTGTTATTCTCTATTTGCGGCAGCCAAAAGTATATCAAAATAGCCAGAAGCTTAATAATTTTATTACGACTACTGTTTTATTCCTCATTTAAGCCCGTAACTCTGGCCTGCGTCGATATTCTAATAGTCACTTCGATGCTCTTAAGTTCTGGGATGATGTTTTAGTCAGATCAACCACATTACTTATACGGCGTACCAAATCAACAGTCTGTGCAGTAGAAACCAACACAGAACTGTTGATAGAAAGTTGTCCGAGGGATATCGGTATTACTCTCTGCAGTCGTCCTATAATTGATAAGGACGAGATGGTGCTGACTCAAATCCAAAGCTCAATTATGAGGGGCAGGAAGACAACCGCGATTTTGGAGCAGTAAATCTCTTAGGGTCAAAAATATTAAAACACGTTAGATGCGCGAGCCTCCACTTCAGTCTATTCGTCCTTTAAAAAAATTATGTTGCATATAACAATACTTGATGAGACAGAAATAACATGCTGACCAGTACCGAATAACCCAACACGCATCAGCAGTTCATAATGACGCAAGAGAATACCAGACCTGATTAAATCGTCAAGCAGTTATATTCATAAAACTTAACTGTTAGTGTTGTGTGATTAGGAACTGGGCATTTCTGAATATTTCCTACAAAACTTAATATTGTACCATTTATCACAAGGGGTACGTTATTTTTGGATAGGGAAATATTGATAGCCATTCTGAACACCGAAACTGGAGTTCTACCAAAGAGGGTTTACACTGTTGGTACTAAGGTTGTAAATCTATAATTTCCGCTTCTAGTGCGTTTTTTATGATAAGCCTTATTTTGTAGCAAATAACCTTAAGATGGCCTCAATTTTTGTTCATTTTGCTCTATATTAAAGATGGCGGCGTACTGTGTCACGACTTGGTTATTTCAGGCGGACATAATCCTATTGGCTGACTGATCGGCTATTTTATGTCGGCGAGTTTATGCTATTGGCTATTGTATAAATTAAGCATTCCCATTGGTTTATCTTCTATAATATAGACTTAATCCTGCTGTCTCTTACTATATATAGACGGCCCTATGGAAGGTTGATCATCACTCCCGGCAGCCGCCTCCAAACGTCTCCCAGAAGTCATCTCCGGCCAGGACCAGGACCAGGACAGTCAATCATCCCCGCCAAAGGACGACTTCACTGATTGTTCTGATTGTTGTAGCCAGGACTAATAAATTAGTCCCTCAAATAGTAGTAAAGTTTAAGAGTAGTAGTCTTTGTTTAAACGGTCTTGTTCTTCTTTGGGTTCGGTCGTTTTCATCTAGTAATCGCATTCGTTGTTCTGTTTCGGGTTATAGTCGCACGAAATCGCCCATCGGTCGTCTCGGTTCGTTACAATTTGCACAGGTCCACTGGTGCTTAGTGGGGCAACGCGCAATGAACGCAACCGAAAACACCAATGCGTAAACGAAAAGAAAAAGAGTAAAACAAATAAACAAAAGCAAAAAACAAGGCAATGCAAAAAATAAGCAATGTAGACCGAAACATCGATAAAAAGCAAACAGTACCCCAATGTATGCAAAGAAAAAGCCAAAAACAAACATATCGAATATAACCTGGCTGATCCCGAAATATGCGCAAAATGATCTATGGCCAAAAAAACGTTGAGGCAAGGTAACTTTAAGACATACTTAACGATATATATTGGTCACTCTACAAGGTAAACAAATCAGGGCACGTATCATTACAGTCGTTGATGACTTTGTACCGTGCATGTTTAGTCTTATACGTGCCGTGCTTCTCTTCACCATGTCGACTGACCCGCAGATGCGAGCATTAGTAGCGACGGCTAGCCCTGCCCTGCTCTCCCTCTTACCCCACGGCCGTAAACCTGGCCTTGCAAGCAAATCTCATCGATCTAAAACGTCATCTTTTAATTTACCAGCAATTACCTTGTCTGTCATCTAGTATTTTTAGCACTAGGATTGCCGCCCTGCACACATCGAAAATACACGTATTTGTACTTCACCGTGCTATATGCCGGGTGTTTCTCTGGCAGTCTGCTGCTGTGGGCTACTTTAAAACTGCAGTTTGTGGCCTGAAAATTCGAATAAGATAAGCACGTTTTGCCTACCTTTTCGAAAGCCCGATATTTTGACATAAGTTCTGCATATGTGTTGAAAATTCCTCCTTTCATCACCCTTTTAAATTGCGAACGTAAAACTTGTGCTTGTTCCCTAGCTAATGTTGGGAAATAAAAATAGTACATAAATGCACTTTTAGGTGACGGCGGGCTCAACTTCCGAAAATCCCGCAAATAATTCTTCTTAAAAACGCTTTCAGTATCCACATATTCATGAGGCATTGACTCGTGATTGTGCTGCACATCGAAGGACGTTACAGCGATGCCTTTTTACCTCTATGATTGACATAAAATTACGCTTCACATCGAACACGGCTAGCAGTATATATCAACTTCAATGATAAATATTCGTACTTTTTCGTCGGCGCCACGATGCATACGTATTTGCGATGGGCATACATGAACTGCTTGGCGTTTATCGAGTCCACAGGCTCGTCCTGAAATAATAGCCCGTTGCCTGAAAGTAATTTAAATTGACGTTCGTTACTGTGCTAAACTCTTTGATGGCTTCCTCAAGCTCCATAAAGGAGCGAACGCAACGGTAGCTCACGTGCAAATGTTTGCATGACGCGCAACCCAAAAAGGCACATCCAGTCCACCAATCACAAAGCAACGGCTGCAGAATTTACCGACCAATCATATTGTAGCACCTGCAACCACAAAAACCAACATAAATATCGGTGAAGGGCTACACATAGTTCATTGCGTTTTTCTTGTGTAACAATTGTGTTTCAGAGGAATGTCGGGTTTCAATGCCGGACCCGCAGGATTTCCCTCCCTGTATGTTGTCTTTACATGTTATTTGCTTTAGGTCTGGGGAACTGACAAGTGCGAAAATACGAGAGCTTATGGAAAATGCCCAAAAAACTATTGCAAAGAGGAAGCAAGATTTGGGACTGGTTCGTTATCTACTTGTTTGACACGCTTTCAGAGTAATATCCCGCAAACACCCTACTTAGTACCCCAGGGTCTGATAGCAGATCCTGAAAAGGCAGAAAAAGCGCGGAGAGCGGCTGCATTGCAAGCAAAAATAGCCGCTAAGCTAGATACTGGAATTTTGAAGACTGAAGTCAATCCCGAAGAAGAACTAGAAAGGTAATCATATCTTGCAGTATTAATGCTCTTAGAAAACGAAAGGAACAGATGAGGTTGGCACCATTCCAGATCTAACAAGAATCACCTTAGGAACCTAATATTCGACGAGCATGGCAAAACCCTTGATGCAGTAACTGGCGAAGAAGTTCATATTCCACAGTTCGTCCCGACTTTGAAGGTTTAACCAGTTTTTAACATCTAATTATGTTTAGGCAAATCTGCGTGCCCAAAAAGCCCAAAACTTTAAGGAGGCTATGGAAGTGACCACTCATAAGAAGCCAGTCAAAGTTACAACTTCTAGTCCCTATTTCGATCCTCGTCTTTCGTGAGTCATCCATTCTCCTGAGATCCTTTTAGACTGAAGTCCGCAATGCGTCCAAAGAGGACTCTTTCTTTTTACGAGCCTGGAAAGTTCATAAAAATTGGGCAGCGTATGAGAACGAAAGCGCAACTTGAGAAACTGCAGGAATCTGTGGCATTAGCAGCAAAACGCACTGGTATAGCAAGTGCAGCTAAGTTGGCGACGATTCAACCGAAAAGGAGCGTTGATGAGACCGTTGTCCCTGACGTCGAGTGGTGGGATTCATATATTCTAAAGGACGGGGTCGAGAGGTGTGTTAGTAATCGGTTTTTATTTGCTTTTAGCTACTCTGCTTTAGACGTGACCGATGATGCTTCTTCTATAGTAAACAACGCGTGGATCACAAATTTGGTTGAACATCCTATTAAAATGAAGGCACCAACGGAGCTTTCAAAACCACCAGAAATTCCCCTTCTCTTAACCAAAAAGGAAAGAAAGAAGCTGCGTCGCAAAAACCGACAAGATGCACAGAAAGAACGCCAAGAACTTGTTAGGCTTGGATTAATGGCACCACCAGAGCCAAAGGTAAGTCTTCTTTAAGTCTGTTTTTTATCACTGTAACTATTTAGCCTTTTCCTTTGTATTTAAACCTAGTCTATCGCCTGGATTTATTTCGGTTAAACTCCATTCGATCATCCTATTCTGTCGTTTTTTGTTTCGAAGTAAACTTTTCTCGGTTTGGCTATGAGCGTTGATGTTCCAGAACCGCAACTTCTGGGGTCGTTTTCTCTTCACTGGTTAAACATATACACTCGTAAAACCATTGTTTAACCTTCTAGATCACACTTTCGCTGCTTCCACACTCAAACTTTAAGCCATCAATTAGCTTCGCAACTTTGGAGGTAAACCCCGATTACCGTGGGAGAAAGCCCGCTATTAACATTCTCAGTTACCATCGTCGACATGGTCCGATCTCTGTCTTGGTAGCACCGACAACCATGCCTTCTACAGGTACACAATTCAATTAATACGCGCGTGCTATTAAAACCTTTTACACAAAAATACCAGCTTCAAAATTTGGTATATTGTATATGAGCCTACCTCGGGCCCAAAAACTCTAGTATTCGAAATTTCTACTCCTGTAATAGAACCCGTGACAACTAGAACAACCCTCGTTTGTCGGCTTTACTCATGTTATTTGAGAACGATAAGGGCGGAGGTCGATCCCATATTTAGGTGTGCAAGGCTTTGCACTGGATGCATGCAATCCTAAATGTAGGTAGTTATTCCTTCGATATTATTTATTTTACTCCCGCCGATTGTTTTATTTGCTTTTAGATATATTTTTATTTTCGTGGGATTTTTGTAGGTGAAACTAGCGAACTTGATGCGTGTTTTGGGCACGGACGCTGTCCAAGATCCCAGCAAAGTCGAAGCTTATGTGCGTAAGCAAATGGAATCAAGAAAGCGCGCACACGAAGCTGCGAATGCTGCCAGAAAACTTACAAAGGATCAGGCTCGCCACAAACGCATCCGCAAACTTCGAGAGGATACCTCACTTCGGACTTGTGTTGCGGTTTACAGGTTTTACTTTGACGTTCAATAGTGATGTTTTATCATACTGCTCTGCCGAACAGTTAATGTTTGCATATTTTTTATCCTACCCTTGAATTTCTATGTGGTCACTTGTCAAGGGTGACTTTCGGTGCTATAATCAGGTCAAAATATTTGAGGCTCTTCGAGGTATATTTTTGAAGAATTTGAGTAGTTCCTAATGACAACAGTCTGTGTAAAGTTAGAGATTACATCAGCCGAATACTCTATCCTGACAGACTAGAAAAAAAAAGAAACAGTTCGACCGATTTTGGGCCACGTGCTTTGTTACAGCAGGAATGCTGCCAGTAGTTTTCTGATCACACGTATTAATGTCATGATTACGGATTTCACATTTTACGGCGTCCTATATTCAAATTTTCTGACGCCAAACTCTGTCTTTTACTGTACATAATCAATTTATTATTCTTGAATTCGCAATAATGCCTCCAAAATGTCCTTCGAAAACTTCAGCACCGCAAGATCTGTGTCCATCGTACGGGCGAGCTCTGTTTTTAATTTTTTTCAAATTAGCTATCTTGTCATACCTATCCTCTTTAGATTCTTATTTGTTTAGCAATCGTAGCAATACGCGTCTGCTTACCTCGATGGTCAGACCTCCTGCCCGCCTCTGGGTGCAGAAAAAACTGCGAGTTTATTAAAGTACCGAAGACATTTTAAAGGATATTTTCGCATTGTAAGTTGACCGCATATAGGCAGTCTGGCACGACACCCTTCTCAATAAGTTTCTCTTATACAAACAGTTTAGCCCATAGTTGTTGACTGCAGTCTTATTTTACTGAAAAATACTCCAGGGTGAAGGACTTGTCCAATCCATCGCATCGCTTCAAAGTGGAAACCAACGCCAACCAGCTGTTTATGACAGGCCTCGTTGCCCTCAATCGAGACTGCAATGTAGTGGTTGTTGAGGGCGGACCCAAACAGCAGAAACGTTTCAAGCGGCTGATGCTTCACCGCATCAAATGGCTAGAAAACAAACGGGGTGCAGTTGACCCCTCAAAGGTCGAAGCCTCCGCCACCTCAGGTCCATGCACGCTTGTATGGGAGGTAAGCTATATCCCATGGTTTTTCTTCACCACAGGCTATACTTCTTAGCACTATTACTTCCCACAAATAGTTAACCACCACAATGGTAAGCATTTTTTTAAATATCATGTAACAAGGGTCGATTTTCTTGTCAAATCTGGAATGCGAACAAACATACCGACATTTAAGACTGGTGGTTCTGGAGAAGTAACGCAAAACGCTGTTTACTAGCGAGGGAGTACAGCTGGGATCCCTGTTGTAACCTCTGTATGTTTCCGTAAAGGCCTTATAGAAAATTGATATCGTAAACTTAATTAAATACTGACTTACTCTTTTGCTAAATCACCTTTGATCCATTTGCGAACGGAAAATCCTGCAGGGAAAAAAGTACCGAAAAAGACAATGGTGAGCGAAATATATATTTCTGGTTTATTGGCCGTCATCAGCTCCAGTTTTGAGCACCAGAGACAACAAAAGAGACCCGTGGCTCAATCCTATAGCGCTTGCTTCCGTGGCCAAAGATCCTGGTTTCTAATCCTAACTGCCCTAACCTGGGGTTGGATGTGGCTGGCTGATGACGGCTAATAAACCAAAAACGATCATTTAAGACTCCCCTTTTCAGGATCTCGTTTATGCATAAATTACTTGTTATGCGACTGTCTGTGAGGGCTCTAGATTGAGCCCTAAGACGCAACTGAAAGAGCATGTCATGTAACCCGATCAGTAAACACCCATTCTACAGTAGTTAGGTGACAGCTGTACTAAGTTGCTTCTAAAAATGGTTGAGTGAGTTTGCTTCGACTTCATCTGTCCGCCACCAGCGGAAATTTAAACAGGCGACGCTTATTGAAACTACACCGAAAAGTCTAGATTAATATATTATCTGCAGCCAGTTAACAATAACCGTAACTTGGAGCTGATGTGAACGATGATTAGATTACCAATTAAATAATCTGAGGAAAATTGAATCTGCTTTCCATAGGAAGCTTTTGTGCCGCACAAAAATCTGAGCTTCCCGCAGCTCTCGGTGTTGTTCGGCTTAGAGCTTATCGTTTTGGTCTGGTCTACCTTAATCTTCTTTTGGTTATGTTAACTGCGGCCATCCTGCTGTTTCCCCCCCCCCGTGTAAGTGGCGGGTAAATACCTAGGAGATCGGGGCATCAAAGGTGCTGGTCATTTGGATTGTCTGATCACATATACGAGTTACCACCACCACTATCATGCACAAGGCAGGACAAAAAAACTGCCTAAACAGAGCTGATAAACTAGTAAGACTTGTACGGTCGAGTTTATTCTTTGTAAAGCACCCAAGTTGAGGATGGCTGGCAGCCTCCTATGAAATATCAGCCACTTAATAATGTTGTTTCAATCGCATATTTTTGTATCAACAACTAGAATTAAGTTTTATTTTGAATGCATTTTCTGACTTCGGGCAATAGTAGATTAAACTGCTGGTTGTCAGGTAAAGCCTCAAACTATCTTTTGGAATACTGTCCTCCCGTGCTCATTAGTATCGTCATCTAAATACTACAAACTCATTCTTCCTATCTATAGTTTTCCAAAGTCACAGCGGGTTGCCCGGAATTTGTGCATCCCCCGTGCGCCCTTTGAACTTATATTTCTAAGTGCCATGCCCAACCTCAGCTTTCTAAACTTACTAAGCTTGAGTAGCAAATAACAAGCTTGAATTCTAAAAAATGGTCTGACGGTTGGACGACCGCGCAAAGTGGCTCCCCAATTACTTCGTAAATGTGGTTATTTTTCTCAATGTTTCAGGGAACAGTGAAACAGCGCGCCTTCGAGGGTATGCAGGTGAAAGTTTGTCCGACCGAACTGTTTGCCCGCGAGCTGTTTCGGAAACGTGATGTTGAACATTACTGGGACATGGCATACAGCGGTGCCGTTCTCGAATCCGTTGGCCAAGTTGTTGACTAGTCTTTCTACAGTCCCTGTATTTTACCACTTTATCTGCAGCGCTTCCCACCCCCCTTGAAGGAGGGTTTTGTAAATAAATTTGTACCGTTCAATTACCTGTCTTATTCTGTTAGTGTTTTTTGGTTCGCGACCGCACATCTCATCAAGTAATTGCTTCCCCATCTTCAAGGTTTTCTTGAAACGTGTAAGTTCACCTGTTCCGCGTTGGGTTTTGCCGTCTTCGTTTTATGTTGGCCTCATTACTTGTTTGAGAATTTTGGAAAGTCACGAGTTTTCCCTTGGTCGTTGAACGTCATTAACTACTTGGTGGATTTACAAAGGATGAAAAGCACTATATTTGCTGGTTGATCTCAGCTAAGTTGACTGGCAAATTCTCTTTTAAACGGTAAACAGCCCTTTGTCACGCAGTACACCTTGTCAACTTGGACGTTTTATTCCGCGTACCATGCTACTTCAATTATAGACAGTCTTTCGTACTTTTTCACTTTGAGCTGAATTTATTACAGGCTATGGAGGACTTTGATATTACAGATCCGTGGAAGTAGCGAACTGCATCCTACGGCAAAGGTTTTCTGCCTTTGTGGATCTCGCTATTGAGAGTAGCCCGTCACTTCTTCCTTTACTCTAGTCTAAGTATAAAATGTGCGCCGTGGGTTTATTACGTTATTAGTTCTCATTAGTTAGGTTGCCCAATATTTTAACTAGAGCCCGTCATTACGTAGTGGGCTTTTCCATGGGAATGCGTTTTCAACTGGCTGAGAAAGACGGTGCCACAGAACCCAGCGGTTAATGTCTTTGGTTATCGTCCGTTTGGGAAAGTGCATGTTTTTTTTTTGGGGGGGGGGGGGGGGGCAGTAGACCACTTCAACGGATTTTGAATTAGCGCTGAGCCGACACTGCTTGGGTACTTCTCTGCCATTCAACCACCAGCACTTCTTCTGACAGGTATAATGACAGTAGTACAATCAGGAGAGATTAAAAAACGCAAAACTTATCTCATCTACATGAGTTGCTATTTTTGTTAAACTATCGCTGGCCGTAACACTTAAAACCTCTGGTCTCGTTTCAATCAACAACAGACCAAAGGCCTTTCGGCCACTCTTATTCCTCGACCGACCGTCCCGGCGTTAGGGACTCCGTCAGGCAGAACATGTTCCCTTCCAACGAACAAGGCCGAAAATCAGGAGACTGCAGCCGCTTCAAAAACCCTAGAATCTACTGACAACAAGATCGCCCCGCCTGGACAGACGCCTACGGCTGGTTGTAGTCCGCCAATTAAACAAAAAACACTATCAAAGGTGACGACGGCCAGTGGTGACAGTGCAGCCCTTGCGGATCTTGAAAGCCTGACAAGTGAATTGTTGAGGAAGACTGAGGACTGGTCGATTGAACAGTTGTACAATGTCTACGCGCCCACATTTAATCGCTCTCTCAGCTTCTCTGAAGACGATTTCGTGAGTTAGTTGAACTTTCACAAACCAGATGATGAATGTTTCAGAGGAAGTAAGGGGATTTTCATTGCCTTTAAACGTAGTATCTTGGGGTAGGGGAGGGTGATTCTGTACACTAGATGTCGCAACTTGGCTCTGAAGAATTTCCACGCTTAGGTGAGCGTTATCTTGTGTAGTTGAAGGCCAACATTATATGAAGCGTTTGTATAAGCATTCAAAAGAAACACGGAAGAGAGTTCAGAATCTGAGAACTCGTACTTTATACAGCCATCTAAGAGAAATTTTGTTCGTTTGCACTGGTAACGAATGAAAGATCTGGATCTATGGTGACAGAAGGTTTTTACAGGGATGCAATTCTTTGCTTTGAAATTTGAGAGATTCCGTGGGCAGAACCCCCCTCCATTATGGTGAGGTACTGATTCATCCGTGAGAAGATTTTTGAGAGGAATACCCAAAGGTGTCCGCATCATTCAGTAGGCTAACAGTTTAAACCGGAAAGCAGCTAACACTTTCATCTACGATAGTCAGGACGCGCTTATTCCCAAACCTTATCTCAATTAAATAATTACGTGATATTTTAGGAGCAGGAAACAGTAACTTTAATGGTTTTGAGTTCTCAGATCAGAACTGCCATTTTTCATTCTGAATACCCGTCCATCACTGTCGGAGATTAATGAAAGTGGAAGAGGCTTTTTCAACTAGAGAACCTGAAGAGTCCTTGGGATAGAGGATTGCAAGAGTGACTGCTGTTTTTCAAATAACTTTGACAGTGGCATTTAAAATCTCTGGTCTTCTTTAATTCGACAACAGCCTGATGGCCTTTCGGTCCCTCCCATTCATCGGCCGACCCCTCCGGCATTAGGGACTCCGTCAGGCAGCACATGCTCCTTGTCACCGAACAAGGCACAGGTTGTTCAGCAGTCTGCAGACTCTTCAGAAACCCTAGAATCTACTGAGAACAAAATCGCTCCGTCTGAGCAGACGCCTACGGCTGGTTGTAGCCCGCCAATTAAACAAAAGCGACTATTAAAGGCGACGACGGCCAGTGGTGACAGCACAGCCCTTGCGAATCTTGAAAGCCTAACAACTGAAATGTTGAAGAAAACTGAGGACTGGTCGGTTGAACAGTTGTACAATGTCTACGCGCCCACATTTAATCGCTTTCTGAGCCTCCATGAAGACGACGTCGTGAGTTAGTTTATGTTATGAGCCAGGTGGTTAGTGTTTCTTTAAACGCAAGGGAAATGCCATTACTACTAAATATAGTATTTGGCTGCAGTTTCCTGATTTGCCTGTAGGGAGAGGAGGTTTTATGCAGCGAAGGGAATGGTCATGGGATCTAACAACCAGCCTATGACGAACTGCCGAGCTAACATTAGTGTTATCTTATGTAGTAGGAAGTGAACATTATATGAAGCGTTTGTATGAGCATTCAAAAGAAACATGACAGAAAATTCCGAATCTTACGACTGCATTGGTCACTCTTACCTTACACAGCCTTTTAAGGGAAATTTTGTTCGTTTGCATTGGTAAGGAATGGTAGATCAACATTTATTGTTACAGAAGATTTACATAGGAGTGTCATTCCTTGCTTTGAACCTCCGGAATTTCCGTGAACAGCGAAATCTGTCCCCTTAGGGCCAGGTACTGATTCATCTGCAAGATGACTTGCGAAAGGGATGCGTACAGGCGTCCGCATAATTGAATAGGCTGAAAGTTCAAACCGGGCGGCAGCTAGCACTTTTATCTGTGGTAGTCAGGACACCTTTATTCTCATATGTAATCCACGAAATCCTATAGTAGTTGTGTGTTAGATTGAGGTTGCTAAGACAGTCTATGATCGCATGCAATTGCAAGACAAACGGTATTGTTGGAGGGGGGTTTCTTGAGCAAACACCACTTTTTGAAACCGATAATCGCATGATGCTCTAAGAGCACGAAACGTCAGGGTTAGCAGGTTCGAGTTATTTTATCAGGACTGTCTTTCTATCAATCCGGATAACCAGCTATCACCGTCGGAGATTCATGAAAGTAGAAGTTCCATTTTAAAGGAATAACCTAAAGGGGCTTTAAATCTTTACCATATGATCTCTGGGGATTGGGCATTATTATAAATATCCACGTACTGTAGGTGGTCTTGGGTCACATTTCAGGATGGTTGCGGTTTGGAATGGGTTTAGGGTTAAGGAAGGCAGTGTTAGTTAGTGTTGTATTTAGGTTTAAGGTTAAAGTCAGCACACCAGAACAGACACGTGCCGTCATTTAGCGTAAAACAGCCTGTAGTACGGCGGACTCTTATACCTTTGGGAAGGTGCCACATTGCTGTCCGACAAGAATGGCTCCCAAAAAGCGGGATGCAACAGGGATCTGTGGTGGTACGAAAAACTTCAGAATTTGGTTATATTCGTATCCGCTCCTTCACGCTGGGGTTTTTTTGGAAGACAGCGTACACCGCGATCACTGGGTGTCGTGGTGAAGACTATAATTTAGTTTCGTCCAACCCGAGAATAGAAACCCTATTGGCCGTTCATTATTTACACAACCAGTAGAGGTGCAGCTTCACGCTTTTATAGATATGAACGGGTCTCTGTTTCTACTACCTTTCTAGTACTTTGCTAGCCTTTGACGACAGATGATGAGTTAATACGAGTCTGCTCTCGACCACTGAAGTCTCTGGCGCCCCCGCATTGGTGCTTCTCTACAATGTTAGCGTCCCTTCAACTATTTTTTTCATTAGAATTTAAGATGTTTGATAATTTGTTCTTTTTTCGCACTCAAATACTTTAAGGAAGAACAATCGCCAAGAAAGAGGTGGTCCACTGCAGGTAGCAAAGGTGCTCATTGCGGTTTGTTACAGCAGTGCAGTTTAGTCATAATGTTCATTTTAGCCAAACCGATGGACAATCCTGAGGCTGAGACAGGGGCAACGCTTGTAAAAAAACTCAGAAAGCTAACAGAAGACCACAATGTTATGGGGAACCTTGAAGCAGTGATAAACTCTGTCCAGCAGGACTGCGAAGCCATGTCCAGCGAAGATTTTATGTCCGCGTATCTGCCGTCACTTTCTCGATTGTCAAACGAGACGACTTTGGATTCAGACAGTATGCAAAAGGCAAGGCTTCGCATAAGTTGCTTTATTTCTCTACTTAGGTGGAACTGACGTTTGATACTGCTTCTCAACGTGATGCCGTAGTTGCTTCACCCACCGGCTGCCCATCCGTACACAGTTTGAACACTAGTTCGGGAAGTGAACACTTGTCTCCTATAGTGCTTTCAGACGAGGTTTCTACACCTGCTTTGGGGAGTGGTGCCGCAGAGAGGGACTCTCTAGGCACCAAGAAATGCAGGTATCAAAAAAGAAAGTCGAACAGTCCGAAAGAGACCTTTAAGCAGGCTGAGGTATTGTGCAGCTTTATTTTATTTATTATATTAACAGGTTACTTCCAATTCCACTGAGAGCCTGGGAGACGTAGCACCAGTTAACACGTCTGCTGACACTTTTGATGCTCCAGGTAGTTATCCCCTTGTTCTTTGATGATGATGAGTGATATTGCCAAATTCCATACCCTTTAGATTATTTTGCTGGGGGTGAAGATGCAGTGGAGTAGATTCAGGCTTTTTTTACTTTTAAAACCTGATATTTACGTATAAAACTATTACAGGATAACCATGGGCCCTACGGAACCAAGTACGGTGCATAGTCGCTTCTCCTGAGTGATGGCTCCGATTCTGAGCTGGCATGGACTAGGCGATGAAGTGTATGCTAAGAAGTTCAGCCGTTCTTTATCGTCGGCTCGAAATAGACGGGAGAAGTTTTTGCAGTAGGTTTGACTGTTTAGTTAGGGCGAATTTTACTTACTTCCCTCATAAACTGGTTATAGAGCTGCGGAGGTCAAACACGCGGTTTGCATGTACCTTTTACATACATTGAACAGCATTCAGCATCGTAAGGAAAGACTAGTTCGAGCGGCAGCCGGGAATTTTGCGACAATTGAAGTGTCACGATTGGCCCATAGAACGCTGACGGAAGTCCTATAGGCAGCTACCAATACAAAGGCTACTTCATCTGTGATCAGGTTCGCTGTCGGCAACGTGACTCTGAGACTGCCAAAACTATCTGTCTCGTCAGTTTACTGGAAGCCCATCGTGATGACCTTGCCTCAGTCAAGGACGCAACTGGCGGATCGTATAGCTTTTGTAGTCAAAACGAATGAACTAATTGGCTTTGTTACCTTGGTCACATAAAATACCAAGTTCATAACTGGGTGCTAACAGACAGTCGCTTTGGCATTGTTTAGTTCGGTCGGTAGATGCAAACACGGTATTGTGTACAAATATGATCGTGCAGGTAATCTTGGTTCGGATGAAAAATCAGCGTAATCACTTACAGTCTTTCAATTATAATATTTAGCGAGGATACCCATGTAAGCAGTTAAGAAGTCAAGTTAAGCGAACGGAAACTTTCGATTGTTGGTCATTAGACCTTAACAGTAATATAAAGAAGGGTAGATTAACACAAATCTAAACATCCAATAAACAGTAAGTATAGGGAGAGGGGTCGCGGCTTTCAAAGGTCAGGCATTATAGTCTAGTCCTATAGAGGCTGATCAAGGGGAAAGGCGTCCGAAAATCAGTTATGGTTCTGCTTCGTCGCTGTAGCGTGACGTGGCAGGAGGTGTAAACAGACATGCTAAGTTAGTCTTCAGCCAAGGAAGTCTTAGGGCCTGTATAAACATTTTCTGTGAATACAAAGTTGTGTTGATCAGCCGTTTGGATACTGGTTCTGCCGTCGCGAGTATCCTTTGACGCAGGAACTTGAAATGTTTCGTCGACAATAGTTAGATGACGCGAAATGATTGGTTGACGTCTACCCAGGGATGCTATCAACCGAGTAAGTCAAAAATTGCTACCTACACGTATTACGCTAGTAGCATTTATTGTGTTCATATTATTATCGAAGAAAGTGATCGTCAATTTGACCGTTCGTTTAAAATTAGTCTCCTCTTGAAATATTACAGAATTTAAATGGAATTATAATGAGCAACGTTTTGACATTTAAAATTTACTTACTTAAATAAGTATTTGTGTCCATTGAAAATCTTCACAAATTCAGCTGGTGTCTGGGTCGAATGCGTACGTTGTCTAAAATGGCGTTTTTTGGAGGATGTCAAGGATCCCACTGAGCTGAACGAAGCCTGGCACTGCGCGCTGCAATCGAAATATGCAGACAAAGAGGATTTGGGTGCGGCTTGTGAGGAGCCTGAGACCACAGAAAATATCAATGAGACTCAATATGTCTATGGAGAATTCGCTACTGGATCGGTGGTACTGGCTAAAATGACAGGTCAGTCACTCGGTTTTGTTGTGTTAAAAAAAACTAATTGTTCCGCAAATATTCCCATGGTTAATATTAGAAGTCAGTTTTTGGCAAACAATTGTTTTCAGCAAATCTTCATCAGACCAAACATTTGCGAGGGAAATTGACGCTGTACATAACGATAAAAGTTTGAATAGGTAGAACAATCAATAACTATCTAACACGGGCGCTAATTGGCCAACGCGGACTATGTCAGTTTGCGCATGTAGGCCATTTCAGCGTGTTGGTTGAGGGATTGTCGCTTTTTGGGAGGGGCGAAATCCTATCGCCACCTGGTGTCGGCGTAGGCCATGGAAGTGACAGAGCTTGTGTGAGAGTCTTCTGACAACACAGCACTGGATTTGCTAGCCTTATAGCCACTGCTTCGGCTGTAGCAAGCATCGCATTCGGAATACACTATTAAGGTTGGAGAACTTTTGAATGAAGGAAAGAAAATTTTATACTTCACATGAAGATTATGTTGACCGAGTGGTTTTGCTTACAGGCTAGAATTTAGGATGCTATAGTTTTACTCTGAAGTATTAGGTCTAGTGGCTACGCAGTTGATTGCGTTGCAAATGCCAATTGACAGTCAGGAAGTGTCTGCTACCATGACCACTACCGCGTGTTAGCCTAATCAAGGTTTTAATACAGGCGTGGAAAATCATCGAGCACTTGAATCTGTGCTATGGTCATTGAAGTTCTCGAGCTCGCTATATGTCGACTCGCCTCTAGAATTTGCACTTTGTATGACAGTGGTCCCACAGATAAATTGTGATTGCGGACAGAGATAAGTATTTGTTCTGTAACTAAGGGTCTAAGACTGATAAAAGCGGTCGTATAGACTAAAAACCAGTAATCCATTTCAGTAGGTGATAACTATTTAAAGTTCAGAGGGTTACAATTTTTTTAATATTTCATGTGAGACTCGCGCCGCTCCTTGTCTTGATAGTTCAATTGGTGGGACGCGACTGCCAGGTGAATTGATATTACCCTTGACAGCAGAAAAATCAGTGAGCGCGCGACTTAATATCAAAAAATTCGATCCAACGCTCAGCGGTAAATACTCCGGCGTTTTAGTCTCTGATGTTGGCTCTACGGCCGGGGTTAGGTTATCGTTGCGGGTCAGGGTTAATACGAAAGAAAGGGTCATTTCAGTCCCCCTCACCAGGTTTACACGTATTTGTTTTTTCTATGATTGTTACTCTTAAATAGGCGTTCACCGTCAATTGAGATAGGTTTGTCGCTTGAATAGTTATTTTTTCACTACTGAATAATATTGGATCCCCCAAATTTTGCTTAGATAACCTACATACCTTTGTCACCGGCATAATCTGATATCAAGTTGAATAATTATCAGTCTACGCAGTCATTTGTAAAATGTGAAACCTGTAAACAAACTAATGAAACTATCTTCAACCCCCTAGTAGATCATTTATAGGAGTTTGTTTGCTGCCATCTAATACTACATCCATTTGGGCTGTAGTGTAGCAGCATTAAAAGGAGGGCCTCCGTTTCTAGGTGGGATTGATTTGATCTCATCTGCTAGAGGCCTGTCTTGTATAGTAGGTGTGAAATCATTGGGCTTTGACTGCGCGACTCGTGGAACCAAGTTGAAGGCCGCGTATCACGTGCCAGGAAAACATAAAGTACTTACCACTTGTCCTCCCGACCTCTTCTATGCATATAATATCTCGTCTTTTTTGATGTTCTAAGCTATCTCATCTAAAACAAATGCCTTATACTGACAATTGCAGTACTGGTAGCCATACTTATCATGAGAACGAGAAGCTTTTATGTTGAAAACTTTCCAGAAACCTGTTAAATTGCATGATCGATAGGTTGTTTACGCAAAGGGCGAGAACTTGCAACCCCACTATTCTGATAACGCTGTATTTAGTCAAACACTTTCTGCCAGATTAACTTTAAGAGGATCTCTACACCGGTTGCTTCGTATATCAATCCATCGCCGGTATGCAAAAATGAGATGCTAAAACAAACATCGTATTGCCGACTTTATAGGTTCAATAAGAACATGTTTATCCAAAACTTGGACTTACCTTTTTAGCCTTCTGACTGATCAACCGAACCCAGGCTGTTAGTAATGCCGTGTAAGGGCCCTACCTTGGAAAGCATTTCTGGCTTTAAGTCACTCAACTTTGTAGAAGACACAGTTCGGTCCCCGGGAAAAATGTATCTTCATTTGACATTTTGGGCCCATTTTGTCACTAGGGAATGACACTTTTTAGTCCAATCTATTGTCCAATGCAGCGAGGTAGTCCAACACAGTCAATGACAAATCAAAAGCGGAGACGGCTATGTGCAGGCCAACCATCTTAAGTATGTGTAGATAGACACTTTATTGTTGGGTCATTCTCCGTCGTCAATGCGATTATTTCAAAATCTATCTTTTTTCTGCTTGGTGTTTTCAGCCGAACTATGCACACCGGCTGTTAATACTATGTATTTGGGCCAGATAATTTATGGCGAAACGGACGTAATGCCAGTTGCGAAGGATTCACTTGCAATTTTTGATGTGGTCTACAAACTGAGGTGCTAATTGATGATTAATTAGAATTGCGAACGATCGATTTTTCCCTAAAGGAACATCTGTTGTTTATCAGCGCTCGTTCAATAGAATCTCTAGTCCATCAGCGAACTTCTGAATTAACTTTTCTATATCCTGATCCTGTATTTATCCCGTTTAACTCTCATCATTGGCGTAAGGGGCCAAAAATGCAGGTGGCGAATTGTAAGCACCTTTTATGCGACCACTGTTGCGTGTCATTTAATCGTATTTCTCAATAATCACAGTAGGGTTTTATTTTTTCACTTCTGGCATTACTGGCTGAGGGTAGAACTAAGTTTATCGTGGCTCTTGTTGGCTCATGATTTTTACGTCAAAGTGACCAAGATCTCCCAGCGAGTAGGTGCGCAACAATGTATATATTGGAAATACTGTCATGAGGTAAATGATTCTCATATGCATACATGACCTTTAAATGCAATTGAGTATGTTATCAATATTCACTGACGTCAACACCAATACTGTTGGGGCTGCCTGAATTGACTGTTAAAAACACTAAAATATGGTTTTTGGGTTCTTTTAAACAGTTTTCTTTTTTATCTCTATTTTAGGCTACCCTGAGTGGCCATCGATGATCGACTGTGACGCGGAAGGTCGGTTTGCAGAATTTTGTCCGAAGACAGGAGAAGTGAAAAGTTACCGCGTCGTCTTCCTTGACCCCGAAAACCGAACAACACAACTAATTCCTGCGAATAGAGTCCGTCGGTTCAACAACGCGTCTGTGATTCGTTTGGAGAAACGAGTAAGTGGAGCGGAAAAGCTTTGGTAGTCTTTTTGTACTGGATCAAGACTTCTTTGAAATGGTTAAAAATTGCAACAAAAGAGAATAAGACACAACAGTTGGATCAGGGATTTAATTCGCTTGACTTTTCGGACTCATACTTAAACTGGTCATCAGGGACAGCATTGAGATTTAGGCCTTGTCAACCTCAAAGGCGTAGTCTTATACCCTCAAATGAGCTGCTGTTTAGGAGCCGGCTTTATTCTTCCTCACTGCTTCTGCGTGTTTGGCGCTTGCACTTAAATCATAAATGTCAGAGAAACTGGGATCCTCCTCTGGACGCGGGTCACTGAACCCGCAGCAACAGTGAATAGGAATGCCAAGTCGCGGTTCAGTTGACGGCACTCGGCCACATCTTTGCCCTCGAAAAGATCAAATATTTCTTCAAACGTGACAATCCTGTGAGCCAAGACTTACTTTCTTCATGTTAATCTGGCCTGCAGTCGAGAAATAAGTGCAATGACTTCCCGCCTCCGCATTCTGTGCTGAGACCTTCCCTGGATGTAGTAATTAACCACATGGGTAGTGCGTGGGAGAAAGCCGCTTCCACTGGCAGTGTCAAGTCATACTGCCAAGTTCTTACACTAGTAACCACTACGAATGTTGCAACTATGGTTATTAATAACCCGGCTGCGGAAAATCAACTGATTATCACAGGAAGGAAAAATCTGCGATGAATGAGGTAGCTGCTAATTTGGGTGGATATGCGGTGGTATAGTTATTGCAACCTTGGTGTATCAGTTACCTTCATCTTATGTTGTTTCTGTCAAACCTCATGAGAGAATTCATGAGAGCATTTGGCGAGTCTACGAAAGCGGTCGATAAATTCTCATCCGACCAGTGCATTTATATCGTAACAGAGTCCAAGCTAAACACGCGATCGATAAAGTTCGTCTTATCATATAAGTGAGTTATGGAAATAGGGCGGAGGGGTCGATAAGAGAAGACTGGTTATGTGGTGGTGAGGGTTTGGTGGGGCCAGTCAAGGGAACGAGGGAGGGAGGTAGGAAGAGAGCTTACATGGTTACCTTGTACGCCTTTCCCATATAAATGTACTGGCTCGATGGGAATATATCGAAAGCCTACCTATGCTCGCGAACTACACTTCTGAAAATTGATCTTATTCGAACCAACAGCTGGTCCTTCGGCAATATGATATATTTTCGATAGGGTGGAGGACTAGGAATCCCCGATGAGCTTAAGCAAATTTTCAGGAAGGGCACATTGAATCGATTCATGCTCATATCCCTAACGTAAATCGCAACCTTAACTGAAACTCGACCTTAATCCTAACCTCAAAACTAACCATAGTCTACTTGCAACTTAGTACAGGGCCCCGGAATAGGGGATGAGTTCCCGCTTCTATGCTTTGTCTACTTTCCCGGTGCTGAAGGTCCCTTCCATAGTTTTTGAAGTCGCATCCAGTTTCGTTTGTATCATTTAGTTTTTCTTTCACAGTGAAATTATTTGTAATACCCACCACTGCAACCGTTGAAATGCTTCCTTAAGTAATAGCAATGAAACTATAAAAATTCGGAATAATTAAGTTACCATGGTAAATGAAACTCCAAAGGTGAGCTATCACCTACCATGCCAATGGCAGATTGAGAAGTAGCTTGCGTGTTTTTTATGTTCCTTCGTGTGTGGTAGACCCTGTTGTAAAAGGTAGACCATGCGTTGAGCCCCACTAAAGTGAGTTTTTGCAAATACTCTAGTATTGTTTTATCGTTGTTTCTTAAGTAAAAAACCAATACAAAGTCACATTTAATATTTTCACAGTATGGCAAATATAAACGAAAACTTGAAGCGGCCATACAGGAGGCTACGAAAGCTCTGGAACTTCCAGTTGAGGTATGATTTCGTTTATTTTGCATATACAACCTCTACAAAGGAACGTGTTTACATCTACGGGTATCCTTACGAAAAAGAAAATGTAATGTAAGTTAAGACGTTACTATTTCGCACATACACAATCCTATTTGTTGCTCGTTGGCTTACGTTGAATTTCACTTTTACCGCTTGTTAACCCATGAATGCTGCCTATCGCAGAAGGCCGATTGAAAAACTTAGCAGTGACGGTAAGCTCCGGAAATAGGAAGCACCCGGCAATGCAGGTGACCTTCAAACAGTTATAGGAAGGGTGAATCTTCCGACCCTAGTCCTAACTGTAACTCTAACCTCAACACCAACCCTTCTCTCGCTGGAGATTAGTGGCTGAGCTATCACTCACACAAGGATGCTGAGAGAACACAGCTCAGTAACATAAATTTAATGCCATGGTATTGACTATGAACGGCTCCACTCCCCACTTTGAGCTTTTAGTTTCCTTAGGTTACTTCGAACTTATAACTGGGTTTTTGTACATTTTTAGTTTTTGACTTGTTCGGTGACAATGTAGTGGATAAAGGTTATTTTGATGTCCTTTTTGCGTCGAACTGTGGCCTATGCCAGCGCCTTCCCTAAAGCTGGTGGAGATGGGGCGATGATTGCGTCCTCGAGGTGGTCAAATCAGTCAGTAATGTGGTGGGAGCAGGTTGGCTTATGGACGGCTGCCAGGAAAGTTTACTAGCGCCATTTCTATTTCTACTTGGGCTTCAAAATCATATTCTATAGCAAGGAGGGGTATTTTCTTCTTGTCTCTCTTCTTTAGGTCTTCCACTTTTCGAAGCACAGTGCCTTTAGAGCATTACCATGGCTTCCATGTGGACTTGGATATTATTCATTCGAGAGACTATACAGTTGTCGCCCATTCCCTCTGTCTATAGAATTAAGAAAGTATGCAATAATTCGTCAAATTGCGTGCTACCGCTGAATGTCCTACCTTGATTTCGGAAGTCACCTGTCCCATTTAAAAACAGGATGAATTAGTAACTACAGCCCTCCATCCTCGCCTTTTCACCTTTTTCTTCATTTTAGTCCTCTATCACTTTCTTGCCTCACGTTTCTTCTCACTCAAAAACCAATTAAGACTGGCTCCTTAGCATGCGCAAGCGCCAAATATATTGTAAGAATTTACTTTTGATCTGCATTAATTCCTTCCAATTTGCACATTTCCAGGACGCCAAGGAAGAAACCACAATGAAATGCGAAATATTCTTTCATTTTGCTGCGTTGAAGTTCTTTGTGCCCTGTTATCAACTTCATTCCCCTTATGCTGTTTTCGGTACCTTTTTACCGGTATTTTGTTCGTTTTTCAGCTTTCATACTGTACTTTGTACGTCTTTTGTATGAACGTTGCTTGCGCAAACATGTCTGTTTACTTGCGTCGTAGTACTTTGCAGCAGAAGTGTTCTGTCATTTAAAAACCGCTCCGGCTTTAGAAGGAAAGTTGGAGAATGACATGAAAATAGGAAATCTCGGTGGTATGGGTGACTTTGTGCTGCATTCCAGGGAGATTTGGGTTAAGGTTAAGGCCAGGGGAGAGGTAGGGTTAAAGGCTAGGGTAAGGTTTGGGTTAGGGTTAGCACATGAGAATTTCTAACGCTCCTGGGATTTAGCAAATGGTCACCTGTACTATGGACGTCCATATTCCAATCGGTGACG
The DNA here is from genome assembly GCA_036362985.1 of Ligula intestinalis. NCBI lineage: Eukaryota > Metazoa > Platyhelminthes > Cestoda > Diphyllobothriidea > Diphyllobothriidae > Ligula > Ligula intestinalis. The sequence continues at coordinate 36,306,864 of JAYGXS010000001.1, read as the reverse complement.
GATTATTTATCGCCCGATCTGTTGAGAAGTCACGTGCATCGCACAGATAAGTGTATAATGTATTTAGAAGAAGAATCAAACAAGCTTGAATCGGTGATCTGTTGGTTGGAAATCCAACCCCCATAACCATTTAACCACGAGCTGATTGTCCATTAAAACGATTGAAGAGAAGGAGGAGGAGGGTGCTTACCGATATAGGACCCCAGCAGAAACCGCACAGCGGTTAAACCTGGGATTGGTTATGGCCGGCTGATAACAGCTACTGGACCAGAAATAGCCCTTTCAGTCTCCTTCACTTTTGTTGGTTATAAAAATACTCACGGAAAACGTCAGGAAACTAAAGGTCTTGTTCCAGTGGTCGCGTCTTGTTCTTCTAATACTCTGTCTATGATACTGGCCCTTGAACGGCTGCGGTCGGGGCTTGAAATTGAGTCCCAAGGAATAAATCGATAAATGTATGCTGTAATGCGATCAACGCGCGCTCACCTCCTGTCCCAAAACGCTTAATATAGCGGATCGCAATCAACAGGAAAACGTGCCCCTGGTTCAATGGTTGGATCTCCAACCAACAGAACGCAGGTTCAAGTTTCTGGGGGTTGAAAGTCTTGAGGTGACGGCTGGTATTATATAAATTTTCGAGGATGGTGTTTAAGTTAGTAGTCAGACAATATTTGAGGTACAAAAACTATATCTAGCGGAGTATTATTTGACTAGCCGGAATATGTGCCAACATGCGTACGTTACACCTCGGTGCCCTCTGGGGTTTGGTTGCGTTTTTTGTCATTTATCATTTAGATGTGTGTGAAAACTATATCGAGATGCCTATTGAGCAGTCGACAACAATGCGGGTTCTCCTCAATCCAAGTTTGCCCACAATGTTCAGCGCATACATGGTCTTACCTTCTCATGCCTAGCATACGTTCCTGTACACGCGTATGGGTATATTTCTTTGTTTTCCTACCTAGACCGCGTCACAATTTTGCATGACATTTTGTAGCCGAGATCTTTTTTTATCGAGGTAACGATCCTGGTCCTTAGACTGTACAAACTGTGTGCGTAAAGCAGTCGAGGATTATTTGTTTATCCTCCATTGGCTGGTGTTTGGCCTTCGGAGATCGCAGCTTGCTTCTTTACCATTCGGAATGGTCTCTGCTGTAGTCATTGCGAAGCCAGTCCTGACCGCTACCTCTTCATCGAACTTAGTTTTGTATGTTTCTTTTTAAATTCGTGACCGGTTTGAGTTCGCCTATGTCTTGTCCGTGCCGAGTCTGGCTTGTCGTCGCTGATTCCATTAGCTGGACCGCATAGAAATCGTCACAATGTGAAGCGGAGTTTCTAACGAGTGTTTCGATTGTCTTGAGGTCCTTCTCCTAGTCCACTAATCCTGTAAAGCGATGGCATAATCACAAGTTGTGCCCTGTATCACGAACAGAAATAGCGGGTCTATGCTACTTACTGGACTAGTAGGCTCCCTCATGGGTGTTTGTGTTCATTTCCCATCCTTTTTGGTCTAATTAATAGTATAGGAGACACATTGGATCCGGTAGACCGAACTTTCTCGTTCAACTGAATTATTATAGAGATTTAAGAGACATTTTTTACGGCTGCTTTTGCCTTCTCAGTGCAGCAGTGAATGATTGAAAATGTTCTTTTGAAAAAAGTAGCCTCGGGGTTAGCGCCTCTAAATTGAAAGGCCTTAGGTATCGGACTTACTTATTAATCCCGATCTTTCACTTTTACGGACTCTTGCTTTTCTAACGAAGTTGGTTTTTCTAAATAACGCTTTATTAATTAATCGACGGAAAGATGCCTTCGTCTTAAGAGCGCTCGTTGCTTTACGGCTGTAAGACTCTGGGGTACGCAGCGTGGGATGCTTTTGTATAACACAGGTATTTTTGCAAAATTAATGAGTTAGAGAATCTTGTGTACCTACTGTTGCGTTGCCTCATCCGTTCTTGTAAACTTTGTTTTCCACGAATCGTATGCTTTTGCATTGCCAAGTACAATTGTAGAATTTTTCATCAAATAAAACCATTCATATTGAAACTTTTTGTTTTCACCATTTTCAGTTTAATTTGAGCTGGCAATTTTCAGTTGCATTCGCATCTGCTGGCAAAACGCAACAGCTTGACACAACCACGCGCAATGTTCCCCCAGTTGATCTTTTTTCGTTCAGCATTTAAGGCAAATTAAATTGAAAAAATTAGAGGTTTCCACAACTCTGGGCATTTGTCGTTCATCGAATAATCTTCTGCTAAAAGGTTCAAGTCACTTTACCTAACTAAATCAAACCAAACTAAAAAAATAACCAAAATAAAAACTAAAATAAACCAAATCTAAAATAAAACTAATAAACTGAATAATAAAGTAAAAACTAAATGAATACCACCGTCCTCGCAAGATAGAAATCTGGCACTAGGAGTATCTAAGGTGGGCGAACAACTTAACTGTTATCCACCTAACCTGGCAGCACTATTGTTGATATTTATGTACAGTACGAGTAAAACCGGAACGTTTCATTATAGATTATTTTTCTGTTATATGAAAAAATGGAGACAGTAAGATTCTGAGTTCCTTCATACGAGATAGAATCAACGAAAAAAATATTTGCGGACTCAAACCGAGCATCTGAAGTCATACCGTTTCTACGTAACCTCAAATAATGACTTTTTTGCGGGAGTACCTTCGTAAACGTAGGCAGTGGTGTTATGGAAGTGCTAAAGGAATTGTCCTTTGAGAAATGACAGAAAGAGGGGACATATTAGTACTTTATCTGCATGATCCTTCTAAAGTGTGCGGATGGCTTTGCGCATTTGGAGATTGAAACCGATTAGGCTTTAAAATACTAAATTTGGCAGTTGCGCAATGTGCTCCACTTACAACTGTTATGGTGCGTCGTTGTCTTTCGCGCGGGAAATATTCTGGACTTATGTGTGGACGTTTGCCTGGCTTTCCGTAGAACTCTCCACACTAACCCCCAGAACATGCTGCGTTGCACCAAAAAAGCGTCAGATTTGTTTACGGTATGTGTCAGTCTGGCTGCGCGAACCCATAAATACTACCTTAGGTGTATGTAGAGGTCCAAGCCGTGGATGTGCTCAGAACGCTACAATTACCACGCCTAGTTCCCTATAGAGAAAAAGGGGGTAAGATTCGTAGACAGTTACTCAGTGGTTGTCTGAAGCCCTGAAGTGTTGCAGGCCGCGTGTGCGCACGTCCTTCTGCTAGCGTGCTGTGAGCGGGAATGCCCACACGTTATGCGTGATGAGTCACTGGCCACTTGATCAACTGCTCGGCAATAGCAGTCTATGCCACTTGTGATTGGCTGTCTCAGAGGCAGATAGAGGAGTACAATCACATGACGGTTTGTGAACTTGGCGCCGGTGATGGACGGCGCAACAGTTGTGTGACAATCTCAGGCAGTTGACTGGTGCATGGGAAGCGGGTGAGGTCATGACAGCTCGGCGCGTTCCTCACTGGGAAATACCTAACGCACTTAAGTCTCTCATGGCGCGAAAAGTCGTGGCTTTAAAGGTTCCCGGTTGACAGAGTAGCCTGGTTTTACTCAGAGCTGAGAGTCAGGCTGCAAGGGCTCCGTCGTTATATGGCCCTTAAGGTATTCTCTCTCACATGATATTGAGGCCTTACTTAGAGTGACCTGGGGGCAATAGAGGTTAGTACGTCGTGTGTGGCACGCGTAGACAGACTGCTGGGCTTCGTCCTTCACTATGCCTGCGCCCACTTCCTGTCATCTTCACGTTATTTTGCATCAAATTTAGATGGGGAGGGACGGAGAGATTGTAGTAGAGGTCGCACAATTCTGAGTCCCAACGAACCAAGTAATGCATTTGACATAATTGTGCAAAACTCGGCAGCTTCTGTGGGATTCGAATCCACGCCAGCAAGGGACAGGCCTTAGTACAGCCAACGCTCTAGCCAAATAAGCTTTGAGGCCCTCAGTGGCTCCAAATCCCCCCGAGACCGCTGAGTTTTTTACAATTTGGTCCAATGAATTATTCAACTCTACCAAAACTCCCCTAAAAACTGATGAATGTGCAAGTTACTGGTGTCGTGCCTTCTCCTTGGGGCAAGCGGTAGAAATCGCTGTTTGCAACGACCACTATAATGGTCAGCTGTTTGAACACCTGCTAGGCACACAATATTTTCCTCTGTTGGACTATTTTACGACCACTATAGGCGTTCTGCATCGTTGGGCTTTTGTGTTTTTCGTCTACATTGCGAGCATCGCCGTCAAGACCGCCACATCCATAATCTGTTTCAAAACTGCCTCCATTTCGTTCCACCAGTGCTGTGACTATGTAAGTAACTTTAAAAAGCACCAAGTTTGTGCTGCCGTTGCGTATTGCTGTAGTCACCTCCAGCTCAGCCTAGATTTCTCATCACATGTCAAAATAACTACCTAGAGCCTGATAGACCACCGTGAGTTTCACAGAGTTGCTCTTAGATAAATCTTCTAGCATGTGACTGGACTAGAATAGCTCAGTATAAGCAGACAGTACAGCTGGCAAAACTCTATTCCCTGATAGTGTACTTGAGGAACAATTAGAAATACTAGGATAATACGGCTAGTTCCTCGGTCGTCAGACTAAATTCTTTCTTCGGCTTTATGCCTACGAAACGAATGTGCACTTCACTTCGCTAACGAAGGAGGCATTTAAGTCATTCTCCTTAAGGTAACTGCGTGTCTGTTTGTGCAGACATCAAAAATATCTGGTCATCAACCAGCGCGCTTTTGATTGAGGCCATCTTGGGAAACTAAATATTTACTGTTTAATTCAAATATGCCAGTTTTCATACGGTGGTCCAGGCCATCTATTTTTTATCACTACCACAAATTGACTTGCTTATTCATTTTCGCACAAACGTGTATACATGTTGTTCGTTCGAGGTTTCCGAAGCTTTAGTACGTTGCGTACGCATGCATAAGCCTTGTCTTTCGTTTCTTCACAATTTTCGCCTGCAACGGCTTTCCAACAGTCATTCCTAAATGTCATTCGATTTCCGCTTAAGATCCTTGCTATCGAATGTGCTTGCACCACTAGGCGTATCCGATGGTGCTTCTGTTGAAAAGATTTTTTCGTACATTTGGTTTCTTAAGTTCCGCCTCTTTTAAGAAAGCGTCCGGGGTTATATCAGCTCCATTATTCTGAGTTGCTCTTCAACTTCCCTCTTGCATCGTTCAGTCTACGTATGTTCCCATGCTGTCATGCTCTTAACAAGAGCATGAAAGTGGTTTGAACTTCGGGGTTTAGATTTTGTCTTTCCCCAAAGTGAATCTCATGTCTTCTCAACCCAAGCATGCTGTTGACCTACAAACATGGCTAAGGGTTGTTTCTTAGGATTAGTAATAATAATAATAATAATTTGTATATTTAAGGCCCAAGGGGCCCTGTCGTATTGGCTAATAACTCGGCATTATCAACTTGTCCGAGCCATACCCATTCGGTATTAGAGGTTCCTACTGAACCACAGTTTTCTACTTGTAACACTGGGACAACGAACGCGTGTGATTTTAGAGAATTTATCTGCTTTCATAAAAGGGAGCTGAACTAATACGAGTCAAATGCATCGCACAAATTGCATGTAAGAAAATTGGCGAGAAGTTGGTTAAGGACGAAAGTTAATACCCAGACTGATCATATCAATTGGGACTATCGTCTTTTCTAATCTTGTTCTCTTAAGACCTCAATCCAAGTTTGTGAATAAAATACAGGTTATATTTTAATCTTAGCAGACTACTACGTAGCCTGGATAGCTTTTTTATATTTGTGGCCCCAAAAAGTAAAATAAAAATCTGCACGAAAGCCGCCTGCAATACGATTGTTCCTGCGCATTCGAAAGCGTGATAGTTGGCTGAATCAACTACCCTCGTGATGTCCTGCTTAAGAGTACACTGAAGGGAAGTAAAATTTAGCATTCGCTCCTAGCAGCCTTTTCAAGAATGGGTTAAATCTTGGCTACGTGCTTCGCCGCCTTGAATATTGTGGTTAGTTACGACTCAAGGACTTCCTACCACCCGGGACGGTTTGCGTCTCTTTGCTAGGTGTGGGGCTGGCTGCTGTCAGGAGCAGAAAGTGAAGCCCCAATCGAGTAACGCTGCTTCCTTTGAGAAGAGGACAACTCGATCGCTGGGACAATATTTTTATTTGCCTGACGTTTCGAGATCCATCGTGGATTCGTCATCGGAGACGTAGTCAGACAACAGTAGCAGATAGATGCTGCTGCTTTCTTTGTTGAGCATCTGCGTTCTTCGTGTCTGGTGACCGAGCTGTTTGCCGATAATAGAGACTTTTTGATTTCCCATCTGCTTCTAGTTTCCCATGCATGTCTGCAGTTTTGGACTGTTATCTCAACAACCACTTACTATCCATCCCTCAGTCCGGCTTCCAAGTCACCAAGTGGTTGTACACATTTTCAATACTTATGGGAAATAAATTCCAATCCGAAAACCAGCATTTTTGAGTCTAACATTAGCAGAACTTTCGTCCGAGCGTTGCCATCTTCCCTTTTCTATACAGAACCATGTTTTCACATAAACATCCCTGTATAAATTTCAAAATGTCTTAAGGTTTGCTTAACTATTGTTTCATTCATCTGCTTTGCCCATAACCTTTTAAGGTCAACACATCTGCTAGCGCTGGGATGGACTTGGACACCCGCATAGAGTATTGTCTCCAGAGCGCAATGAGCATGACTGCTGCACAACTCTATGACAAATACGTCACGCCGTACAGAGTCCGACGACAGGCGAAGACATCGGAAGACCTGGCAAGGGATGCCTTCCAGGCTGGAACAGTTGTCAATCAAAAGATTGTTGAGTTGTTCTCTCTAGCCTTGAAGAATCTTATTGGTGTCAAGGGAGATTTCGGCCCGATGGGCGTCGAAGGGTTTCTTAAACAGCATGCAACGGGTAAAAAGCAGCGAGACCGCGAGAGAAGAACCTCGATGGTGACGAGAAGGGAAAGGGGTAGAAGAACTGCCTGTTCACCTAAAAATCGTCGAACTGCCACTACTGTGCCCACAAAGCGCACGATGGTAAAGGCAACCGATTTCTTAGTAACGAGTGAAAATTTTGATGGCCCACCTGGTAAGTACCATCTAATGAAAAGAACTGTGTGAACCAAGCATGAGTTTAAGTTATTAGGAGGGGTTGGCAGATTTTGAGCAATTCAATTGACCCAATTGTGAAAACGTCTGCGTCCTCGGTGGGATCTGAACCTGTGCCAGCAAAGGAAGGCTTGAATACAGCCAACGCGCTAGCCAGCTGAGTTAAGATGTCTCCATCGGGAGCCGGGAGTTTAATCACAGTTGGGTTGAACTTGCGAAGTGTTCTTGTTTTAGATATGCACATTTAAATTTGATTCCATGAGCTTTACGCCGCTTAACGAGCTAAGATTGTGGCCTTCTTCACAGAAGGGAAACGAATTTCACATATCGGTGACTACTGACACTGGGTTATACATGGTATCCGAATTCTTAAAGAAATTATCTGAGAAGGCCAAATGATTGAATAATGATAGGCGAAAAGCACTCAGAAATGCCATGTGGTTGGTGCGTTGTTTTCTTAGAGGTCAACTTCGATAAGTTGAAGTTGACGAAACAAAAAGGGAGGATAAAGTAAATGGAAATGTCACATGTCGAGCGAAATAGACCGTAAAGATAGCTTTACAGGACTGCCTTTAGCGGTCCCAGTTGCGTTTGACGCATAACAATTGCGTACTTTAATATTTTCAGTAGCCGGTCTTTCCCTTCTTTTGTTAAATTCCACCTATATAAGGTCAAATTTTCGCCAGTAGGCATCAGTTGCCTGACCAACCGCAGTTTATTTGATGGAGTTGATTCTACTTAACACAACGAAACAAATATAATATAAATTAATATTATCAATTAATATTTTTTAATACTTCCAACACAAGTAAATGTTCATTTACACTCGCTAACCAAGAATTAAACGTTGAACCACAATTTACGTAAGGCAGTTGGGTTGAGAGAATAGATATTTAGGCCACCCTACAGGACAGTTTTGTCGATAGTTTTTTGCTCTGAAATACGTCCAGGTACTTGGATTGAATGCACGCGCTGTAAAAAGTGGCGATTTGAACCGGACGTACGAGACCCGTCGGAGATTTTGGAGAACTGGCGGTGTTGCCTTCAAAGGAAGCTAGCTCACCTGCAGCCTAGCGCTGGGCTCGAGGAAGCTGCCTGCGCAGAACCCGAGGATGCCGCAGCAAAATTCCCGGAACAGTCCTACCTCTTCAATGAATTCACAGCTGGTTCGATTGTTTTGGCAAAGATGCAAGGTAAGACTACGACAAGTAGATACCTTTTAGAAATCCAATGTAGCCCTTGACGCAGAGAGTGTAAAACCGTAAAGTGGATAAGGCCGTAGTTAATAAACTGACGAAAATGGTGTTATTTGAAGGATTATTGTACGATCCTAAGATATTTTCATGAAGGTAAACGTTTCCAAAATTTTCTAGTATAAAATTTAAAGAAGTGGTGATAAACCTGATATAAAAGATTCTTTGGAAAACAGGAACAAACTAAATTGCAAATTTTTGACGCTGGCACATTAGGTCATCTTCGGACGCTTGAGAAATGTGTGAAGAGCAGTCCGTATTTTTAAATGTGTCAATAAAATCGACAATGCTGCGTTATCCATGGTCAATAGCATGTTTTGGTGGTTAGCCCTTTTTCCAGGCTTTTTGTAAGATTAGTGTACATTGAATTCAACTCAACGTGCCTGTTTATGCATGATTCGTCAGAATTTATGGCCTCCAGAAATGTTTGGTCTTTCTTCTATGGGCAGAAGCCTATAATGCGGGTTTGGTCCCATGAAAACTTGTGCCCACTTTCAAGTGAATGCATGGCGACTTCGGACAACCGGTCGCGCCTATTCACCGCTAATTGATGTAAGTGTATGCCTGTAGAGGCGGACCTTCCTGTTTGCATCGCAGTCGCCACAAGGTATTTTATAAAGGACCTCTTTTCTGTTCAAATAGCCAACAGGCACGTTGCGTTGGATTCAATGAGCACCAATCTTAAAAAAGCGTGGAAAAAGGGCCAACCACCAAAACATGCTATTGACCATGGATGACGCAGCACTATCGATGTTTTGACACTTTTAAAAATGCAGACTGCTTTTCACACATTTCCCTCGCGTCCGAGGACGACCTGGTGTCCCAGCGTCGAAATTTTACAATGAAGTTTGTTCCTGTTTTCCGAAGGTGATTAAATATTTAACGAACACACGAAAGCATATTTGTGAATATGTTTTCGATCAAATGTATCGAAATTGATAAGGGTGTGGGATACGATGCGGTCCAGCCAGATAATAAACGAGAGAACGTATCCCAATGTGTATAAGCTAGTTGAATAGAATAAGGCGTGGAAGGCCAGATTGTTATGAATGATTTACTAAGGTTAGAAGGAGTAGAATATGAGTAATATACAAGTGACTCCCAGACAAGTGTAGTCCAGCCATGAGTGGGCCGGAGTCCAGAGGCACAGTCCGGCAAGTAGATCACCGGAGTCCGGACAGCTACAACCGAACATTGAGTCGTTGGCTCTGGAACGGAATGAGCGTAAACAAATCGTCCGCATCTCCGGCACTGGTCTAACCTTGATAAGTGGTTGGCTAGTGAGACAAAACCGCCTTGAGAAAGCCAGATAGGAGTGACCTTGAACGGTGACCTTGACTATGGTGTCTTGCGGACGTGTGGTGGTCACGCCAGACATGACCTAGTCCACGCGGCGTCCGAGGAAAGCATGACTAAGAGAGGGGGTCGCTACAAGGGCATGAATGATCAATGAAAGGAATTTATGCTACTTAATTATCATCTTTTCATCGAATGTGGTGCTTTAAAATGGTCAAAGGGAATTGCACTGAGAAGGCAATATCATTAAATTGTGCCGCACGATGGTCGATATAAGAACCCCTTTTAAGTATTTTTCTTAATCGATAACGCACTTCCGAAATCCAATCAACATTTCATGAAACTGCTCCTTGACTGTGCAAATTCAGCTAATTCATTAGACGAGTTGCCCATCATCATCATCATCATCATCATCATCATCATCATCATCATCATCATCATCATCATCATCAAATCAACTGCTAACGGCAGCTTTATTCTTTACGTAAACATTTACTCGGTGTCTCGTTGCCCCCTCAAACAGGTTTCCCCTGGTGGCCTGCCATGGTTGATCTTGATGCCTCCGGAAGGTACGCTCGCTTTGATCCGAAGACGCACATTGCCACACACTACAATGTTGTCTTCCTTGACCCCTGCAAATCTACCACCAAACTGCTACCTGCCAGCTCACTTTGCAAATTCACACAGATGGATAAGGCCGACGTTATTCGCAAAGTAAGTCCCTACGCAGCTCCTTACACCCTTTGCAGGCAGGAAGGCACTCCAAGAAGGTGGCTGCTGCATTCCAGGAGGCCGAAGAGGCCTTGCAGGTTTCGATTGAGGTAAGTGGAAAGGAATGGAACAAAGTCGCTTGCGTTCGCGCCTCACCATGGACTCAGGAGCGCACGTTCTTTTCTTTTAGGACAGGGTTAGAGTTTTTGGTTACCCTCATATAACTCCATCTTCAACCAAGAAGAACGCGGTATCGCCTCCAGAGAGCCGGCCGTCAAAACATGTAGATTTTCCGCGAGTGGCTTTATCGAAAGTACGCGAGCGCTGTAAATTTCGGCGAAGAACCGAGCAGAAGATGAGTCCAATTATACTGAACGAGGTAAAGTGCACCGTAACTAGTTCGCTAGTTTTGTCTTCCTATCGAATGTTTATAGTGCATCAGAGGAAATGCTTTTATTTTTGATGGTTCTTGGATGAATCTATCCTAAGCGTTTTGGATTGTCTTCCTGCAGCTGGTAGCAATTGAGTTCATGATCAAAGTAACTGTATGGGAATTACACAAGAGATTATTCGACTGGTTACTCTTGTTTCCGCTGCACTGACTTATTTTGCATGCTTTGGAAAGTAATGAGTTCCAATCCATCAAAACTTGCTTCTAGTTCCCAGCTCGCATCCAGCCTTGCGTCATAGGGAGTATAGCAGTTGAATTATTATACGTTTAGATAGTTTTTGCACTAATATGCATTCACTGAATCAAAAAGTCTCTTGGAGATTGGCCGCACTGTCGCAGTACGTATATTGATCGATGTAGGCTGCTTTGGTGTGTGTGGCTTCAAAAAAAGGACGACCCTTCTTTAATTAGCAGTCAGCAAAAGCAAGCTGCCCTGTGGGTAGCTTTATGGCTCATGTCCCGTTTATGCATCGTTTTTTGAGAAAGCGGGTCTTGTACAATCCGATAGCTTTCTCGATCCTGGACACAGAAAGTAGAAGTTACCCTGTTTACCCTATTGGACCCAAAATGTTGATTCCACTACGCAGACGGGAAAAGGGGAAGCTGAAAATTCTTAACATAACATAGCTTTTCTTGGCATGAAGTTGACATTCGGGAACGGAAAAATACTCTCAGAAGTTCTTGCGTAATAAGGGATGGGTGGGACATCGTGCATGCCAACCTGTTGCACAGCTCGCCATTTACTTCACATAACGTTTCCGAAGTTGCTAACCCAATAAGCATAGTGTGCGTCAGTGTTATATCGGGCCTGTGCAACTTTCCTATCTGCATTATACAGGCTACTAAATTCGTTTAAGTAGTCGTTATAATTGAAATATTTGCATACACACACCATAACGGTCTACCCGTTTGTAATTTGTAATTACCTCTCTTTAACTGCTGCAAATATGGATCGAAATATCAATGACACTTGTCTGACCACAATTCCATTGCATGCTTATGAGCCAACTAACAGAATGCGTAAATTTCTAGGAAACGTGTGGATAGTTAGGTGTTTAGAGCACGAAGTTTCAGTGCCAGTCTCTAAATTGTAATCGACATTTGAGTCGCTGACGACCAACCTCAGCGGAACAGTCGTATCTGCAGTACGACCATGTGTACGACAGTAGGCCCACTATAATTTGGAAATAAGCATTATCTAAAGGCTCAGGCATGTTTTTCGTCTACGCTTGTATTGATGAATGCAAAAGTTCGGCTCCTTGGTTACTTCCCAGCTTTCCCTGTCCGCTTTCTTGTACCTGAACTGCGGGTATGAGATAATTTTCCTTCGAATAGACGTTCGAGCCAACCACCTGGACACATTGAAACAAAGCAATACTCTGGCCACAAATTACTCATCAGTTGGCTGCCTGGATTACTCCATGCACTTTAAAAGCATATATGTATTATTTGTGAACGAAGGCTTAAAACGCGTTCTTGATTATTACGTTGGCCTGTTGCGGAGCCTGTCTCAGCTAAGGGATCCATGTTTTGCTCACTCCTTTCGAAGTAATTATGTTTATCGCAGAAAATGAAGAGTTTAGCAGCCAATCCTAATGTGAAGGGTAAGTGTAGTAAAGTATGGCACAGATAAGTGTTTGCCGCAGCATCCAGATGTTCAAAGTCACCCGTAGCCTTTGTATAGTGCCATTCGAATACTTTCGACGAGCACCAAAATCAAAATTGCTTCAGAGTTACGGGAACATGATGAAGCAAGAAGAATCTTCTTAGACTATGAACATAATACAGAGATAAGTTGGAGTCGTAACCATGTGCTAGAGTGGGTCTATCTGGTACTATTTAATCCGTTGCTTTATCCTACTGGCTGAAGTTATCCGATCGCAGATGAAGTTAGTTGAAAAAGTACTTAGCTTTTTTAAATGTTCAATGTATGCTCGCATGTGACTTTTTTGGAAAACCTTACCTGACTATTTCCGCCAACAGTGATGTTGCCTTACCTTCGACTCTTATTTGATCCCAATTTTACCTATAGATCCTTCATTGCAGTCCGTCTCCTCAAATTTCCTGCTCCACGACTACTTTAGACCTTGCGCAGTTCGTGGACAAAAAACCCAAAGAAAGTGCGGTGTTTGAGACACGGATGGACAATGAAAAAGTAGGCACGGCCGAGGTGAATATTGATGAACTAATGACGACAGTTCTTTATGACACGCAGGATTGGTCACCTGAACAAATGTACCGGGCGTTTATGCCCCATCGCTATTGTCCTCTTTCTCCCATAGACCGAACTGTAAGTTAATCTCATAAAAGAGCCGTCATTCATTTATTTAGCATGTGCTGAATGTTGTTAACTTTGTTCTTACGTTGCGAAAAATCGCCTTGATTAATCTCGAAGTCCTCAACTTTGCAAAAGCCAGGATTCCGCGTTAGGAATCATAGATCATGTTGTTTTCACCGGAATTAGTTTTTTTTCGCTGACATTTTGGGCTGCTGGGCCGGCTGTCCTATGTCAAAGCGTAAACTGAATTGATCAATCAGAAATGTGAAGTCGTAGCTGTACCCGTCAAGCCATGCGAAGCAGCGAATAAAGAAAAATCGATTAGCCCACGGCCGACTCGTACAGCCACAACTTCAAATTGCTGATCGATAAAATCAGTTTACGCTTTGACAAAGTACACCCGGCCCAGCTGTCCGTAACGTTAGCGAACAAATAAACTCATTCTAGTAAGCACAGCATGATCTAAGAAGAAGCCAACTCGATCGCTGGCTTCGCCAGTGGCCACTGCTGCCTGGGACAACAACTAGTTCTATGCACAACAAATCCCTCATTCCGGGGCCTTCAGCCTATTACAATTAATCTGGGATTTGGACCTGATGATTGCAGTGCTCTGAGTACACGCACTGTTTGAACTACTTATGGACATATTGAATCTGTTAATGACGAAGAGGGCACCAACGACTGTGATGGTAATAGTTATAGTGCTGGTGATCAGGAAGGAAGGAAATTATAACACTTAAAATAAGCGCGAACGAGGATTTGGAGCCCTGTATTCAGGCCTTTCTTGAAGGAATTTCTGTGGGATGGAATCAAAAGATTACATGCACACCTCAGTCAGCCTTCAGGCACACTAAAACACTCGGCTAACTGAAGATAAGTCATGGGAGACCAGAATGGAAGGACCAGTTTATTCTGTACAGAAGGAAGGGAGAATAGGCAAGAATAAGGGCGGCTAAGTCCGGAGTGCCAGCCTGAAGACAGTCGCCGAATTGAGGTCCTTGTGAGTTAATCTTGAAAGCTAGACAGCTTGAGGCCAGGCTACCGTGGGGGTTCTCGCCTAGTCAGCAGCCGTCTAATAGGCTTGCCGTCAAGAGAGTCTGTACGAACTTGGGCTACTAAAGTAACACTGCACACCGCAGTCATTCCTCTGACATTCTCAGGTCCCCTATGTCGTTCCCATCACGTCTGGTCATCCTGAAAGCGAGAGGTTCTGCCTAGTCTTCGATCTGTGACAGTTAGTTCAAGAGGCTAATCACTTTAACAGCTTAAACAAACATGCCCTGGCGCCGGGCATGCGCGTCTTGTCCAGCTGCTAACCCGTTCCACTCTCCTAGTTCATTCTCTATTGACTATAGTTCTTTCGATTGGCATCTAACATCTCCTCCTCTTACTGGAGACCTGGCCTGAAGATCGAATTGGCTAGGGTCTGCCATCGACCTAAGCTGTCGCGGCGCTAACACACGCATCTCCGTGCAATCCAGTCAGCATAGTTACATTAGTAATTTTCCATTTTAAAGTCCTAGTTAATAGTCCACAGTCATAAAGGAAAACCGACTCTCCTATTTTGCAGGTTGAATTACTGAGCTTCTGAAGATGACATAATTTTCAGTAATTCAAACTAACTTCAGGTGTTTATTTTTATTTCTGAGGAACATACACCTGAGGTTGCAGCAGAAGCTCCCCTTTATTCAACTGCTTCCCCAATTTTAACCAAATCGGAGCCTGCAATGGCAAATGAGGATCCACAGTTTGACGACGATCTCGGAGCCCTAAGGCACCTTCCAGAAGGGGGCGTTCCAACGCCCCCACTCCCTGATTTCTCTCCAGTTGACTGTATAAGTTCGCCCCAGCACTCGCCCCGGACCAACAATCTTGTGCCACCGTCCACAAGGATAGTTGCTCGGCAAGCTATTTCTGCGCCGGATCCAGTCAGTCTGCTGAGTGTCTTAAAAACACAGGCTACTGCAAAGGCTCAGCTTATGCAGGCAATCGGCCAATTCATCACCAACATTCCGTTCCATCTTCAGTTAAGTGCGGCCAAACCTCAGCCACAAGACCAGTAAAGTTCACTGTACTCATAAGTATACATTTATGCGTTTTTAACCCCGGAAAACTGGAGACTTGTCCATCGATTCGATTTAAATTATTTTTGTGACAGATCGGACTGTGAACCTGTAGGGGTCTACGCCGTGAGTGTACACAGAGCACTACAATTATGATGCCCAGTTCCGTATACGATGAGAGGGAGTTAGACCAGAAAAAGTTGTTTATCGTATACAAAAACTCAGGGGTGGTCTGAAACCCCGACGATCGGCAGGCCCGGACCCTGCACGCGCAGCTGTCTGCTAACGTGCTGTGGGCGTGAATGCGTAAACGTAATGCGAGAGTGACTCACTGCCCACTTACTCAACTGCTTAGCCAATGGCAGTCTACAGCACATGTTATTGGCTGTCCTAGAGGCAGATAGAGAAGTGCGGGCTTGGCCCCGAAGGCGTATGGCGCTACACACTTGTATTTTCTCTGTTCAAAATTGGACCTTACTCAGACGGGGGATTAACTGAGTTCTCCTGGCCAAACTTTCATTGCTTGCAAAAGGTTGCTAAGATATGCCTGTCTCATACTTTTTGTCCACCTTGTCTGTGATCGCTAGTGGCAACCTCACTACAAAGTAGCCGATTGGGCAGACGCTCGTCAATCAACTTTACCACGTAGCCGCCCCACCCTCGTTGCTTCCTGCTGAGCACGCCCGTTCTTTCCGAGACCCGATTTTCTGAAACCATTTCTTAACACCCTCTGTCAAAAACGGAAGTTAAAACTGGCTTCATTTTTGCTTGCCTTTGGCGCGCTATTCAACCCTTAGCAAAAGTATTCATTACGGCAATCTAGAAGATAAGAATGAGGTGGTAATTTTAAAATTATGATTATTGCCAAACGAAGGCTTGGCAGGCTGCAGAAATCTGGTTAATGAATTCGCCATGAATACCGCTGTTTCATGATGCTGTTGTTGGAGCGTAAGCGGTTTTTTATAAGACTAGTAAGTGAGTTTCGCTGCAATCTGACATTAAGCCATTGTACCTCCTAGTTCGCTTCGATACGCGTTGTACTAATTCCGGTGAATGTACTAGAAAAACTGTCCCAGGAAACGATATCGCTCAACAGCTTCTTGGCCGACTTTTTCCGCTAGATGCGACAGACGAGGCAAAAGTACGGTATGGCGAGTGCTGTAAGCAAAATTCCACAAGTTGCGAAAGACTGGTTATCACTCGCAAACAACATTAAGTAAGGTTTTAATACTGACTGTCGTGCAGTCTAATCTCGAGTCTTTTCAGTGATGTCAAGATGCCGGCTTTTTAACGAGCTTCTTCCTGACCACTCACAAAAAGTCTATTCTCTTAAAAACGGCGACTTAAACAGTGTGCATTTTTATCATGGATTTTGAGTGCCTTTATATATACAAATATATTTTATAGAAAACATGCACGAAATGCAGCTCACTGAGACAGACGCTGTTGAGAGCAAACGAAGGGGACCACGAAAGCCATCCGTTCAATTACCTTGAAAGTCCGTGAATCCTTACTCGAGCAACACCAAGATCGACTTGGCTGCGAAGAAGAAGTCTGGTAGCTCTTCTTAGAGAAGACCTGGCTACGGTAGGTCTATGAAAACAGTGAATTAACCGCAAACGTAAGCACCGTCTTTCGACGAAGAAGCAGAAGCTGACCGGCCAACAACTGAACCTGATAAAATCTAACAGCGAACACCGAAAGGTGAATAACTTCCTTCATAGGCATCAACACAGTCTATGGCTCTCAGTCCCGTGGAAGCGCACCATTACCATTCAGACAGTAGGAGTCCTTTACCAGTGAACCTTTGACTCCTTAATCGTTAGATTGAGTACCTTCGCAATATTCTTAACGCCCAGTTCATTCTGTGATTAATCAAAGACTCCGTCAAGCATCATAAATGTCTACGTAGATCGACCGCCATCCCTACAATAATAGATCAGGTCCAGTGATAAAGGCCTCGGCTCTGGTTGGAACCAATAAATACGCTGTTTAAAATTTCTGATTAAACCGACCTTGATCAATTCAATACCAGAGATAAACCATGACCCTCTGTACCTGTACTAATGAAATCTTCATTGCTCTAAAAATCGCAATCGTCCGCCTGAATATTGCACGGAAATGATTTTCCTCCTGTCGGAGTATCTGCAAGAGGCTTGCAATTTCGAATGCGCACCTCCACAACAAAAATCTCTGAGCATTTTTCAAACTCTTAGCTTTTTCGAACACCTGTACATACAGTTGCAATTTTCGACGAATGGCCACACTTAGGTCTGTAAAAAAAGCTAATATTGGTTCAAGGTTTCCATGACCATTAACCACATAATCAGAGGGCAAATAGAAGTAAGATCTTTATTGTATGATCTATTTAACATCGTTAGATCTGTTTACACACTAGGTTGAAAGGGCTTTAAGCTCTAGTATGGGCTCAGTGAAACCTTT
Source organism: Ligula intestinalis (assembly GCA_036362985.1). Classification (NCBI taxonomy): domain Eukaryota; kingdom Metazoa; phylum Platyhelminthes; class Cestoda; order Diphyllobothriidea; family Diphyllobothriidae; genus Ligula; species Ligula intestinalis. The sequence continues at coordinate 36,289,242 of JAYGXS010000001.1, read as the reverse complement.
GTACACTGCTTGCCAATCCAATTTTGCGGGAGACATAGCAAAAGTGACAAATATGAATATATAAGGGACCGAAGGAAAAAACTACTGCAAATAGACAGGCTCCGTATGATGGTTTTGCCTTCAAAATAGGTTGTTGCAGTCGAGAATTATACTAGGGATGGAGATGACACTCCTTTTAGGTAGATCTTACGTCTTTTTCATTTTCACTCTATTTTGGAAGAAGGAGAAGAGAAAGAAATATTCCCGTTTCCCAGCTTTATCACAACAGGCGGTTCCTCAAGTATGATCCTTATCAGGAAGCTGAGATTGGGAAGAGCGGGACTTCGGAGTCCTGGAATTCACGTATTTTCTCCATAATGCGCACTGGATTTGGAGACTCGCAGCTACGGTCGGGGGCGATTCGCCCCGTGAGGGCTTGCAGCGCTATGTAGTAAATGTACCGAGTCGGCTGGCTCACGTTGTTTGCATCTGAAGTGCTTGCTTGAGCAGACCCCATGGCCAGACAGTTGGCTGTACCGACAGGTGAGTGATCGCGCTCGCCTCGCAGAGATCGAAGGGATGGCGCAGCTGATGGCGCATCGGCAGCACCTTCATCTACAGGCGTCAAAACAGCAGGATGCAAGTACTCCCAATAGCCATTGGAGAAGAACACAAATGTGGTGTCCTTCGGTTTTAAAGTGACGGTATTATTTAACAAGTCTGAAAATATTCTGCCTTAACGGGATAAAGTAGAAGGTAATAAGATTGCCAATCACCGGAATCAGGTTTTATTCGTCTGGGCTTTCGAATTCCTAATGGAGTCTATTGTCAGAGATAAAGGCAAAAAAACTAGTAACAGTTATAGGGGGCAGGGGCCAAGCAACCACTAAGAGCGTCAGTTCGGAGGTTCCTGCACCAAACGACGTATGCTGGCGCCAGATCAATAGATCAATCGATTGAGTTGTTATCCAATCATCGCCTGTGAATCGCTTTATTGATCTGGCGCTGGTATACATCGCCTTGTGCAGGCACTTTCGGCCTGACGTCACTGGTGGTGGATTGGCTCCAGCCCCCTATTATTGTTGTTTGTTTTTCCGTTGACGCTCTTATCTTTGACGATGGACTCCAGTTACAGTTAGAAAACTCAGGCGAATAAAACCATGATTCAGGTGATAGACATGCCATTTTCTCTACCTATGCAAAAACCCGGGGTGCGAATATTCGCCTCAATTCGCGTTAATAACATTTGCAGTAGGTGGTGATTATTTAGGCCCGAATTTCATCGGTTTGGCTGTGTTAGGGCCAAATAATGAAAAAAACCTACCATGTTTATACTACGGATTTAATTCATTTATCAGGTCCGTCACACCGCTCGACTCGATCACTGATTGTCTCAAATCCAAACTCAATAAAACAATGCCAAATAGGTAACCGAATATCGATCAGGTGGCGAAATATCCGCTGACTCAACGTTCAGTTACGTGACCTATGTAGGCCATGTGCACACCCATGCCGAGCTGAATGATCATTCATGAGAGTTCGTGAGTGTAGAGTATGTTCTGCAGTACAATCTTTAAGAGTGACCGGGTAGATATTGATTGTACAACAACTAGCACGTGACTGGACGACGATTGCAGCGACTAAGACACCTATCATACATTTACTTTATGCTGATTGGCTCCGGTGAATGCCTTAGCCCTCTTCTCCATCTCGGATTGGGCAGACGCATCAGTGAGCGAAAACGTTTTGGCCCGATGTGTCGCTCGATTAGTTAGGATTTTACTGTCTGTGAAACAGAATTACCTGCTAGAATGTAGCATTATCATTCCTTTTCCAAAAACCTAAAGCTAAAGCCAAAGACATTGATCTGATGGAATCGGTAAAAATAAGGGTTTGGGTTGAACAAACGACGATCCCCTAAAGAAGAATCATCCGTAAGTCGTGTAGTCAAGGGATTTTTGTTCAGATGAAAAAACACTCACGATACGAAGCCAAGTAGACAGTAAGCAATGTTCCAACGACAAGAGCTGCTGTTATATGGCTAACGTATGTCAAATTCAATAGTACCTGGAAGAGCAAAACATACAACTAATGTCCTTAAAGGAATAGGCAAGAAAATGGGAGAGCATTCCAAAATTCCCTCTAAACTAATGTAAGTATTGAAACATTGTTTCCCGGAAAATTTTTTAACAAGACAAAGATAAGGATACCGGAAGAATTTATTGACGTCTTAAAATTGTGTGAGCTCTTATTCAACTGCAAACGGTCATTGTTTGTTAATAGGATAAATTAACCGTCCAATTAAGTACCGAGATAGAAGGGTGAAACTTAATAGATAAATATAGTAGGAAAGTGTTTCTTTAAAACGGCTATCTGGAGAAATTCATCGAAAAGTACCGCCACCGCAGACAAGACAATCCTTCCGAAATATTAGTGCTAAAAAAGCAAGTGAACATCTTCCTACCTTTCAAGGGTGATAATTTGTCCAACGTGATCAAGCGCAGGCTGCGATTCAAGATTGAAAGTACACTGCCTCTAAATTGTTATGCATAGGCACAACACCGGCTATTCCAGTCAGACCAACAAAAACTATTCTGCTTAGGCACGCCAAATCAAACTGCGTTAACGGGTTTCCATGTAGTTGCGGATAAAAATACATTGGGCGCACGCAAAGATATTTGGCAACGCGGCAACGCCGGGGTTGCTCGGGGCGGAAAATAAAATACTCGAGAGTTCATTCACGAAGCCATACGGTCGACCAAAGGGCTGCATTTAAGGTCGTATATCGAGCGACGGCCGGGCGTCTCCTAAAATTTTCGGAAACCGCTGCAATACGGAGGAAACTAGCATTCTGTAAGCAGCTGAATCTTGTGATTAACCGCGCATTGTCATGGTAGCGATCGATAAACCCATTCCCTCTCACGCCTTTTCCCTCCCCCTTATGGCCGACTGCTGCCCTGCCCTTTACTCTCCCCAGTCAAGCTCGACAGGCTTTCAATGTAACATGAACGGCTTTGCTGTGAAAAATACCTCCCCTATCCTCTCACCATGTGCCCACCTCTAAGACTATTAACTCCTACTCTATTTATCTATCAAGTTTCACCCTACAGTTCGATAAATAATTAGACCGGTAATTTATGTTATTAATAGGCACTGACAACTTGCAGTTGAATAAGACGTCGCGAAATTGTATGAAGTCAATAAATTCCGATAGCTTCGATAGGCTAGAGACAGGACTTGTCTTAACATGCTACTGAGAGTCCACAGAGCACGCAGGGAAGTGAAATTCCAACGTCAAATGAAAATAAAGCGAACGTTCAAGTAAATGTGAGCGAGCAAAATGATTAAATTTCCCAATTTGTCAGTGCTATCTCAATGAAGAGTAATGTATGAAGATAATTTCACGGCCATCCTTTACAACGGTCGATTGAAAAAAGGCAGAAGTGTGGTTCGCAATCCTCCACGTGAAGAACTTTTCAGGGGGCGGCGGGAATCTTAAAACCTTTTTGGATCGGCGTGGCCCATAAACCAGCATGCGCAATCAGACAGCAAGTCCAAAAACCCGCTGCCAAAGCAGTGGTTTGAGGTAGTGTGGTTAATTGGCTAAAAGCATGAGCACAACATTACACGAACATCAAATTGCAATCAACCGTAAGAACAAGCTGTCTTTGGTATATGGTCACGTACAACAGTTAAACCAGACCGGAAGCAACAATCCGCAGGCAACTTATGCGGCCGGTGTCATTTACCGCATTGACTGCCTTTGTGGTCAAGCCAATTATGTTGGTGAAACCGGCAAACGGGTTCTCACGAGAATGCACCAGCATGAACTCGCCGTGCAACGGAACGACGAGTTTTCCCTGGTGGCCGCCCACGCATCCACGCCGGGGCACAGCTTTGACTTCGAACGCGGGTGAATACTTGGCCGCTCAGACGACCGAACGTCACGCCTGCTGCAGGAAGCCTGGCATTCACGCACGGGCTCAAGTAACAGACATCTCGGGCTTCCAGATGCCTACCTCGCGTTGCGCGAGCAGATCGAGGGGAGAGGTCAATCCCGGCAGAACCCACTTAATGACACTGTGAGCTGTACGTTTTTTCATTCCTTGACAATGAGCTCGCGAGGGAGTTCGAAACGTGGGATAAACACACTTCTTGTCCCATAGAACGTCTTAACTTCTTCTAAACAGCTAAAACATGGTTTGGCCTCTGTTAAAATGACGATGATCGCTCGAATATTACTTTTAATAGTTGATTTAAGTTTTAAATTCGTTCTAGTTTGTTCACTTTTATAAAATGGAACCAACGAAGATAAAGGAAACCAGAATAACCATTGTTGGTTAATTATTCGTCAGTAATGGCCATTCCGGTCTCCTTTGTCCATGTAGGCTCCAATTAATCATATATTACAAGTCGCTACGCAACTGCTTGTAAGGGCTCTGTAGTGAGTTCCAGACCACAGCGGGACATAAGCTGTTTTTTAACCAGAATGGTAAGCGCCCTTCTGTTCAGTAGTAGTTCAAAGCATAGGTTGGTGCCGGTATGCGGGTAAATTTCGACCGAAGCCCCCCACGCCAAACTTAGACCATGCGGAGAAGGAAGAGTACCATAACGACCACTTGTGGCTGGTAGCTGAGCCTACACATACGCGTGCCACCAACGCCACCCCCCCAAATGTTCGGTATTTGTCATGGGATCACAACCCGCATAACTTCTGTCATGGCCTGATCTGACCCCTCCACCCCCCTCCTTATTGTCCGGCGCACACACCACGCGGTCCATCTAGGGGGCGATAATGCCGCAAACAGCTCACCTCTACGCACACGCTCCCGAAGCGACCTCCACTAGCCAATGCAACCGGATTCCACCGTGGAATCCTGCCAAATAGGGCGGATTCCATGGTGGAACCCAGTTGCATTTGCTAATAGGGATGCCTTGTTCTGCCGCACAGCAAACAGCCGTCAAACGGTAACCTGCCCTGTGTGTTGAATGAATCAGTTCTCATAATCCATTGACTTCTCCTATTAGACGGAATGGATTTGGTGCCTGTAAGGTTAAAGTTGATCTCACACCCTTGACTGCCGCAAGGCTAAAGACAGAACGACTGTCCCTGTTTTATCTAATATCACCATATGTTAATCAAACACCCGAAAATCGAACATTTGCACGCTGATCCAGTTGACAATTGAATGTAACACTTTGCTATATGGACAAGAAACGCACGGTCTGAGGGCTGCTACCAAGACCACTAAAAGTCATACAAGACTGGCTTTTACGGGCAAACGCTGATCTTAGGATGCAGAACAGGCTTCTGTCGTTGGCTTTTAGTTCCTATATAAAGCCATTGGAAGCATGAATGGCAACAAACTGTAAACAATCGAAAAATATTAAGAGTACACACCTGACCGGACTTGTAGACTTGTTTTGATGATAAAATTTTGGGTAAAGGTAGTTTAAGTAGTGCTCCTCATATGCTCCCAGTCCCAGCATTTTGTACTATGGAAACGGTTATTGTAGGGGTCTTGGGGGCGGGGAAATAGGAAAGGCAGTGAAGGAAATGTGTATAAGTAAATGTAAAGTGGAAAAACTTAGTTGAATTTGTTTCGCACGACCGCTGGTAGTAAGTTGTTTCGCATGTAATTTCAAGGTGTGCGCGGTGCTTCGCGCCGCGGACCAAAACTATCCTAACTCCAAAACGGTAAGTTGAAATAGACGACCTCCTAAGCACCACTATTTTTCAGGAATTTCGAGAAACCTGCATTTTGATAATCGGGATTTTCCGCAATACGTTAAACGATAATACAGATTTTTAAAATCTACAGATATAAATCAACAGCATTCCTAAATACAATAAGATAAAATGCATATAGCAGTTGTTAAAGTATGTTACACTGCCTATCCCAATTCTCCACCCATAAAACCCCTTTAACCATCTTTTACATGGGAGAAAATGCTGAAAATATGGGTATATGAGGTGCACTTCTTAAACTACTGTTGCCGGCCAAATTCCCAAAGTGACCAATACGCAGCAGCAGTATATTATTTTTGTTAGAAGACTCACTTGATTGCCGCTTGTCGTTCTGTGACGTCACCTGACTGCCTGCGCCCTGGTAAGACGGCTGCTTTTCCGACTGATTCCCGCCGTCCGACGGCTTTCCGGCCTCGCGGCCTTGAGGCAGTGGTACTCGGTTCTCTCCGAGCGGCGACTGAGCGTAAGTACACTGACGGATAGAGCTGGACAGCACACTCTGGTGCAGAGCCTCCGAACTGGAGGCGAAGTACAGATCGTCCTAGTTGGGAATAGGAGATACGATAAGACGGATGCAGAAGTCAGTTGGAAGCTTAATGGGGGGGGGTCTGCGTCACCTATTCCTTACAGGTTTTAAATGTTGAAGTTACTCGCAAGAGGGTTAAGATAATTTGCAGCCAGGCCAAAGTGACAGCGCTCGTTGAACTCGCAAACACTCAATATTGAATAAGTGAAGTAAGTTGCATTTCGGGATGATATGATAAAAGGTAAGAAGTTCTTCGGAAAATCGAGTTGTACTCGTGGATTTTCGAAAAGGTATCACTTGTTCTTCGTCAGACTCAATAAAAAGTGAGAGCTGGGAATGTCACCCTAGAGGTTCTGGGGCCAGAGGTTACATCGAATGGGGATGGGGTGGGGAATAAGGGTAACGTGAATCCTGCGGCGATAGGTTCTAAAGGTGAGGGGGGGGGGAGTGTTCACGTTTGGATTGTGGGTCATGTGTTCGGGGGCGGGTGCAGAATCAGTGAAGTTCTACTTGACCGAGCATGGATAGCCTGCTGTTGTTTCAGGCTAGGCGCAGGTTAGTGGACCATGTGCGCAAAGTGGCATAGTGTGAATCCAGGTCCGCATGCCTGTTAATATTGGCCGGGTTAGAGTGCCAAGGTTCGAGGAATTCTCTTGCTTGTCTCGTGTTAGTCATTGCGATTACCTCGTGCCATCCCAAATGAAGCGGTGATCACACGCAAGGGAGTGCGCAAATACGAATGACAGAGGGTCTCGTTGGCTAACGGCTAACTTATGTTCCTTGATGTGATTCTCGAACACGTGACCCACAATCCAAAAGCTAACACATCCCCCCACACCTTCAAAACCTATCGCCGCAGGATTCACGTCACCTTACCCTCCCCCCCACATATCCCCGTTCGATGTAACCTCTGCCCTCAAAACCTCTAATGTGACATTCCCAACCCTTAATTTTTACTTACTTTGACGACGAACAAGAGGTATCTCTTCGAAAATTCACGAGTACAACCCGATTTTTCTGAAGATCTTTCTTTTCATTGTTAATATTGTATAGCCTTTCATGATTTTCGTATGAATAGACGCACCCGAGGTCAAATACCATTTCAACAAACAGTCAAAATAACGCTGATATTCGTTTTGGTTCTGTAGAAATAAACAGTAATATTAACAGGACACGATAGGTAAAAAATAAATAAAAAGAGGGAGGGCATAAATTAATCGCGCGAATGCCGCAGACGCTTGGCTGCCAGTTTATAAGCGAATAAGGATAAGGGCAGGGAAAAAGTACGAGGGGAGCCAACGAATTTGAAGGCAGCAGATGAGGACAGGGCTCACAAAACTTGAGGGATCGACGGATGAATAGGCGGAAATAAGGACACTGCTTTGGCTAAGTCGAATTACTAACGAACAGTTAGTAGTATATAAAAGCTCTAATATGACACTGACATGCGGAATGTCACACACACTGGTGAAGCCAAAAGGAGATCAAGGCGATCAATGGAACGTGGCAAAAGCCATTCAAATAGTAGTATAATACTTTGACATGGACTAAGCCTTCGTCAAAGCATAAACCCCGAGGGCCAAGCAAAAGCCAGCTCTTCGGGAAGCATGCATACGGTTGATGTTTTCCGAATACAGAAGCAAATAAGCGTTTACCTTCGCGGATATGAGAAGGCAATTTGGAACGGTCATTGTGTGGACGAGACTCCCGTTTATGAGTAACCGAAATTCGATGGCGCTTTCTGTGAAAGCCAGCACATAGGGTGGAGCGAGAACTAAAATATATACATACACAATTAGAGGTGGGAGCTCTGAATCCGTCCAACAATCAAACAGCCAAAACGCACCAATATGCTTTGGTTCAAAATTCCACGAGAGATTGAAATTGCTGCTTGAAGCAGTGGAAGAGGAGGGTTGCTGAATTCTGTTTGAGGGTGCCTTTAGCGACGAAACGGCACAACCATCCACGTACTGCTGCTCCGGTTCATCAGAAGGACAAGGAAAGTTGTAGAAATCTGCTGTGCCCAGGGCATCCGGCTGTGAAGTTAAACGCTGGAGGTAGCAGTTTCCTGTGCAAAAAAAGAACATAGACCACAGTTTTGCAGGAAAGTCACAGAGGACATTGAAGTAAAAATCCAGCCAGTTTTAGTCAACAGCAAAGTAACCAATCTAGCAAGAAACCTGTAGCTCAGACGTGAATATTGATGCTGCGCAGCTGCGGCCAGGTGGAAGACGCTAACAGACCAGCTGAGTGAGTCACAAAGCCAATGCAATCGCTCCTCACTCGAGGCCACAATGTGATTGGTCCAATTACGCCTGGCCTGCACTGTAATAAGTATGCCAAACGATTTCTACTTTTTCGCTCTTCTTCTTGTGTTATCAAAAAATATTTGTAGAAAGACTAGAACACGTTGACGCTGCAGTTGTTAAATTTAACTCTTAAATCTGCTCGGACTTAATCAAGAATAGACTTGCGGTTTTTTTGAAGATCTATCTGACATTTTCGCAGGGCTCATTGCTTTGAATTGGATAACGCACCGCAACAAATTCATGAGACAAGTCATGTTAGTAAGGTATTTACCTAAAATGATTAAAGGTCCGTGAAAATAGAAACGTTTATTTTACAGTCGCACACACTCTCTGCAAGGACTTACGGTTGAAACAGAGGAGTAACTCTAGGTTGTCATCGGATCGCATCTCGATCACGGCCACGGCCTGACTCTTGCAGTTTTCCGTACGATAGAGATGCAGAGTCTCTCCTGTCCGTTCGTCCAACAGATCAAACTGGTTGCGGTAGCCAGCACATATCCGGCCGCCTTGGTTACTGTCTAGAATGTCCAGTACTTGCACCGGTTCGCTGGTTGGAACCTCCTAAAAATCGTTATAAATAAGGTTTCGAAATGAATATCTAAATTGAGCTAGGATGAGCATCTTCACTGTACAACGATCTCATGTCCCGGTATACTGCTGTAGGGAGAAGACGTTTTTTTTGTTTAAAAACTGGGCAGCACCGAAAAATATACTGCAATCTCGAAGGCCATCAACGAACAAATTTTTGTGAACGTTGACGAAAGCTGAGTCAGAAGTAGAAGAAGAATTGTATTTGCCTGAGACCGAAAGACCCACTGCCACAAGTCAACATGGCTCGAGTAGTTTACCGGATCTGTTGAAGCTGCAGAGAAAGCTACTTCCTCGTTATTGATGGAGGGAAAAGAAAACAAACAGCTTTTTTTCCCTAGATTTCCTCGTTTATCGCAAAGACTGTAGTGGTCTAAAAACTAAAGTTTCAGGAAAGCGACCAACATTATGCAAGCCCTGAACTTCAACAGCAATCGCCCGATCAGTCACAAATCTATCTGTGTAAGAGCGCAATACCGGCGCGTTGAAACACATTGTAGCGAAGTGGAAGACAAAGTTGCTGAATTAGAGTATCTTCGACGGGTGTTGAGCGCAAATACTTACCCGCGCAATTCTTTCAAACAGTGCATACACAGACGAGACAAGAAGCCAAATCCAACTCGCCCAAAAGTGCGGCGAGCTCTTGAGTACGCGAAGGATGTAGCGGAAGCAGTCAGCAGTTTGGCGCGGCTTTCGAATTTGGGCCACCCATTTTTTTTGCTCTCCATTTACGGGGGAATTTATTATCCTATACCATTCTCTCTAATCCTCTGCTTTGTTTGTGTGCGTTTGTGATCATGAGGTCATATCTACAGTACACTGCTACCCTTTTAAATGCACGAAAACAAGTTATTTTACCTACAACATATCACCATCCCGATATTTGTCAAATTCGGCCAATCTGTCGCATATGCAATTCACCAGCAACACCAACATCGACAATTATCCGTAGGATGACAACACGAATAAAAAAGCGTGTGAAGAAGCGGAAATGGAGAAGTTGAAAGCCGATTTGTCTCCATAGTTGATGTGAATGTTGTGAAAACTTGACTCGTGAGTATTACATGACCTTTTACCTTTGTCCTTTTCAAAATGATCCCTTATTAACCTTACCATCTGCTCTCCATGAATGGAGCCATTTTTGCTGAAAATTCAGGTTTGTAAAATCCTCAATGTAGCATTCTTATTTTTCTTCTTCTTCTTTAATCTGCTCACCCCACTTGGAGTAAGAGTTGCACACAAACGAGAAGCAACCATTCGGCGCCGGGCAATAAAACCGAAAGACCCACTGCCTCGGTAGGAGACGGCTGGAGTGGTTTAACTCATCTGGTGCAGTTGTGTACAAAGAAGCTATGTCGGAGAAACCCGGAGATTATCCCGGACGCGAATGGTCGGGCACGCAATAGTGCTGAGGAAAAAAGACGCTAACTCCCAGGTTGCAGTTCACACGAAGGGACCCGGTCATATTTTCAAGTATAACGAGGCGGAAATCCTCGTAAGAGGTGACAAACACGTGAAACACGAGCTGCTCGAGTCATGGTTCTCAGGCCAACAGTTAATCAACAAGCGCATAGACTAGTCGTTCCCATACTCCGTACTGAGACATTGTCTGAACAGGAGGATCAGTCGGTTGGGAAGGTCCGGGTCGGGCCCAGTAACAACTCCGACGGCAGCGAACATTATTGTCGCGCAATTATCAAGCCCCCATCCAACACAGACAATGAAATCGTGGTGATTAATGGCTCGGAGGTGAACTGCCAAGTCATCGCCGCACCAATTAAGGCCGCTTCGAACTATAAATACTGCGCAACCTGTGCATGCCTCATACTACTCTACAGTCCCACTATTGTGCTGACTAAAACATGCACAAGTGCATAAACAACACAACGTTGCTCACGCGCTACCGAACGGACGCTTTGTTCATCCACACAAGCAAACAGCCATTGGACGGCAACCTGTCACATTTAAGTTGTAAGTTGTTATGGCTGTGATCATGCCTGATCTAGCCGGCCTCAATGATGTCACAAACGATACCTCTCCATGCGTGGCGATTGGCGGCAGTGGGTCTCGAAAGCTCCACCCAGTCCCTTCTCCAGCGACGGAGGTCAAAGATAGAAGGTCCAAGAACTGCTTCTATGTCTTGACTGACGGTGTCTAGCCAAGTCTTCAGTTGCCCTCCTCTTCGACGTTTCCAGGTGGGCTGCGGTGCCGGGTCGAGGGCAGCATAGGTAAGCTCGTGGGGCGGACGACGGAGAACGTGTCCAAAACACCTCAGTCGCCTTTCTTGAATGGCTTGAGATATCCTCGTGATACGATCGCAGTGGATGCGGACTGTCTCATTTGAGATGAGGTCGCTATACTTAACTCGCAGGATCGTCCTCAGGCACTTGTGGTCAAAGACCTCCAGTCCTCGTTCATCTTCAGCGCGCACAGCCCAGAATTCGCATCCATAGAGGAGGACCGACCGGATGGATGCACGATATACACGAATCTTCGTGGCGATGGAGATGTCACGTCGGATCCATAGGCGCTTTCGAAGGATTGAGAAAACCCAGCGAGCAGCATCGATACGGGAGACAATGTCATCCTTTCTCTGCCCATTCGGTAGCAGCCTCGCCCCGAGGTGTTGAAAGCTGTCTACATGCAACGAATAAATCGCTCCTCATAGTTGATTGAGTTCTCCCCTTGGATAGAACAAACTTGGTTTGTGGTTAAAGTAGATCTCACATCCTCGACTGCCATATATTGGTGACCCTGACGTGATCTGAGCACGCAACTTTCGTCGGGGGTTTTTCGCCAGCAGTGTTTAACTATGCCTGATCTAGCTTTACCCTGAATTCGACCACTAAATCCAGGTTCGCTGTAAATTTAACGATCCTCTTCCGAATTCTCATACGTGAGAAATTTCTTAAAGAAATATTATTATTATATTATTATTATATACAAACGAAAGCCAATTGCTATGGTAATTGTTATGGTAATGCAATTGAGTCGCTATTTTCTCCTTTCCACTCACCCATAGATACATTCTGCTTATATGCAGAAAAAGGAGTTACCCGGACAAAAGTAACTAATTTTGCGCATTTATCTATTTATTAATACTCCAAGTGTTATCCTTTCACAGTACATTATTTGGTAAAGAAGTTAACTGGACGCTCTAACCAGCGAAAATTGCTGCTGCGATAAATTACGATTCACCTAATCTGTATTTTTTCGTCGAAGAAAAGTAACAAGTTATAAAGATACAGAGAGCATGTGATATTGAGAATGTGTAACGAATGATTTTAAACAGAAACTGTTCTCGTATTGATATTGGCCAATACAGTAGTCGCCGGTTATTAAGCCGACGGTTAATAGGCCCAGCCGCTTATTAAGCCCAATTTGGTCTGGGCCCGAGGTGGGCTTAATAACCGACGACTACTGTATGTCGCTCTCAAACATTTCCTACGAGGAGGAGCAAGTCTAAAGATTAAAAGGACTCACTCTGATGAAAACGAAATGAGCAGTAAGGTCAGAGTAGGTAAACTGGTTCCAGGAGGAAAGCGACCGCCCGATGCTTTCAACTTGCCACTGAAAGATGAGTAGTCGTCTGCCGACGGCACATACTAGTCTAAGTGGTCTCGTTAGGCATGTGCTTGTCGCGAAGATGTGGCAGCCTATAAATAAAACGCACTGTTACTAATGTGTTGCCAGACAAATCAAAGTCAGAGTATTTTTACTCATAATCTCACCACAGGTAGTAGAAAAAACGGTAAACGTGATTTTAAGGGATTGGTATGAGTGTTTGCTTGATTTGCCTTTGGAATACGAGCGAAATCACCATCCACGCTATTCAAACCACAAGATTCATACTTATTTAAATAAGAGTTCACACTGATGGCAAACGCGCGAATGTTTTCCTCGTGGTATAAAAAAAACATATAAAGACGTTCAGTTCCAGTCATTTTTAAGAATCCAGACTTCTTCACAGAAGGCAGTCCCTAAGGTTGATGTTTTTTAATCCTTCCAAAATTACAATGGTTCACTGTACTCAGACTGGGGAAAAAAGATGCGATCACTGGAACAAGAGTTTTTTCAGTGATGACATCTTCTTCTTCTGAACTGCTTCCTAGAACTCGCATATTCTCCTCTATTGCACTCAGACTATGTTGCCCAATTATACCTTTTGGAAAATTCACTGAAACTAACTTTACTGGCAATCTCACAAATTGAAATCAATTTTGGGCTACATTTTTGAAACTTTGTGCAATTTAAGTCGACCCAGAGGCGAGGTCCGAAATTAGTTTTTTTAACACTATCGTCTTTTCTTCTGGGAAGGCCAAAACAGGTCTCCCACTGCAAATTTAACTAACTGTGTGAAGGAGATCAATTTGAAGTCATCACACGTAGTTTCCGATGCACAGCAAAGAACAAGACTTCCACTGGTTCAAACCATTGATTAGAGCAGGTCTGGCATTTCAGCGAAAGTTATGTAAGGTCTTGAGACATTTCGACACGGCAAACTGGTATTTGAAAGTTGCGAATGAATGGAACAACTTTCAGCTGGAAATCTGAACACACAATTTGAAGTTAAACTTGGGGAACCGACTAATGTTAAACCGAAACCTGCCAACTAAACGAAGATGTAATGCTGTAAATAAAGATTGTGGTAGATTCTACGGCGACTCCCATAATAGCGTTTAGTAAATACACATTATCATGCAGAGGTTAATACGTTGAAACCGAAAAGAGTACATAATTTAAGCTTGCTCTGACTATTAACGTGGGATAGTCAGCTAGTTATTATGCGGAAAGGCGACCTACTGTCGCAGATCGCTACCCGACAGTTCCCCCGTCGATTTCGACGATGGGGCAGATCGCTACCCACACCTTGCAGGAAGGCCACGAGGTCAACTTCGCGGGCACGCTGATAATGGCACGAGTCCACAAAAAGATAGGGCGAGAAGTACTGGAGGCATGGGTGTCAGACTCCAACTCCATCAACGGGCACATGGATATACCGCCCTGTTACTTTACTCCCCGTTCGCGCGACCAAGACGCACGGCCAAATATATTTCCAAGCAGGCACGCCAAAACGTCAAATACGCGCGCCGAGACGACGCGGTGAGGCGGCATGAGCGTTGAATCAACCAATCACTAATGCTAGCCCCCACCCCCTATTTTCTCGTAGCTGGACTACAAAAAATGTCAATTCTCGCTGTTCTCCCAATTTCTCTGATAATGGCCTCCTGTACGGGACCGAAAGCTCAGACTTATACAAGTGTTGTCTTAGTAAAGGCACATTTTGCTTCTTTGAGGTTATGGTAGTAATTATTCTAGAGTAATAGTGGCACTAGAATACCAAAAATGTCCCGCCAGTGTGCCAGACCCTACAGTACTTGCCTCTGATATCGACAAGGAATAATATAAAGTTCTCAAAGACTTATGTAATTATTTACCACACTGAAAACACAAGTACTACTTAAAGCCTAGACACTTGTTTTGCCAATATTGTGCCGCTGCGAGGATTTCGACTCATGAGTGGCTCTCTTCCCTTTGTACTTCGATTTTCAAATTATAACACAGGGGATGCTGAAGGACTCCCGGATGAACTGAATCCCTCTAAGCTGTGCCATACAGCGGCGAGATATCGGCGAAACACGTGTCTGAGATGTAAGAAAGTACTTCTGCTACCATTAGGATAAATATTAGCGTAAGTTGTACAATTGGTTGCCCATCACTAGCGTGGTTATCCCTCAGTAGCTGATAGACTTCGGCCCAAATATTTTCATAAAATTTATGTCTGCATCTGTAGACCTTGCATTTAAAAAGTTCACGATCTCCTAGGACTGTAGCGCTGGCGCCAAGCCCGCAAAGCGCACACGATTTGGCAACTCTACCTCCTTCTGGGCCAACCAATCACAGGTGCCGCAGAATTCTATTGGCCAAGTAGTTGATCAAGCGTCCGGTGAGTCACTCTCGCATGATGTTTATTGATTTACGCCCACAGCACACTAACAGGCAGATGTGCGCGCGTGCAGGACCCGGCGCCTGCCGCGCGTCTGGGATTCAGATCACCATTGAGTTCCTGTAAACAATAAACAACTCGTACTGGTCTTACCCCTCTTCCTGTACGGAACTGGGCATGATAATTGTAGTGTTCTGAGCACACTCACGGCTTAAACGCCTACAGGACTACTTACTCCTATGCGTTTTTTGCTACTCGGCATATTCTTCCTCGGGCTCGGATAGATGTCACAATTATTGTTATTATGTTAAAGCACTCTTGTGAGTTATGGCCTCAGCCAGGGACAGCTGTGCAAACAACTTATATAGATTAGTGCCTTCGGTTGTTATGGGAAACCTTGGCATGCACCGGATTTGAGCCCCAAACTGCTACAAACAAAAGAAACTTGAGGGACATAAAATCATTTGAGCATGGTGTGAACTGTCGCGAACTTACCTTTCGAGCGCTCCAAAGCATATTTCTTCAGAACCATCCGATCAATCACGCTTTCAGTTGGTAAGCAGCTGAGTTGCATGACAGAAACGCGTGTCTCACGGCCTATCAGAATGAATGAGGTGGGAGTTTGACATAATTTGGTCAAAATAATTGAAACGTCAAATGCAACAGGGTGAAAGAAGTGTATCGAAACACACACTGTTGGTCTGTTTAAAACTTTCAAACACAAAAACTGTAAGTGTACTTCAGTGCACATACGTTGTACGTCTTATTCTGATTATCAATATCACACTAAAGCCAAAAAGTATACTTCGTAGCTAAGGCTCCTGTTACGCTGGCAATTTAAATTTGAAACGGAAATAGTTGAGTGCATGCGTCTTAAAAGCTAATATTGGGCGACATATAAGTACATCACATAAAAAGCCACGGAAAGGTTTGAATGCGTGCCCCAAAATAAATAAATGTGAATGACATTGTAAATAAAACGGCCAGATGCTTTTTTTACTCGTTGTTCTCTAACTGAATCCTACTTAACCATTAGGCAATAGTCGGTTATTACTAGAATTTTCTATTAAACTACTCCTTTCGTCACCTAAAGACACAATTTTTCCTGGTCTTTCAATCAGGTCGCAGTTCACTTGACTTAGGAAAGTGATAGCACTACGGCAGAGGTCGGAAACTTATGGCTCGTGAGCCAAGTGCGGCTCTTTTGATGATTGCATCTTGCTCTCTCAGATAAAATTGAAATTATAAACTTCCGATTTTGTACTTATGGGTCCTCCAATGAATAAATCCAGAGGCTTATTATACTCACATTGAACTAAATTCAATCTTAAAATATATTATATGGCTCTTTCTCTCTGTGAAATATATTTCGGAATATTTGCTTTCTTCGCTCTCAGAGTTAGAGGTTAACGATCTCTGCACGAGGAGATCCAAAGAAATTCCTGCTTCCCGAAAGTCCTTTTATAAATGGTACATACACATTTTTTCTTTTTCTCTCATTCTCATAAACAGACAAGGTTTTATATAATTTATATTAGTAGGAGAGTTTGGCAGATTTGAAAAATTTAGTTAATCCAATTGCCAAAGATTCATGGCCTCGCTGGGATT
>JAYGXS010000001.1:35944846-36272526 GCA_036362985.1 Ligula intestinalis | reverse complement strand
TGCATACGCTACCTGTATTGCTACGGCTCTCTGATTATGTCTGTGATGACGAGTCCGCGACGGATCTCGAAACGTGAGGCGAATAAAACTATTGTCCCAGCGATTGAATCATCTTCTCAATTACTTCCTGGGACTCGCATGTACGCTGTTATTAGTAAATTTATACTCTTTGTGCAGTGTCGTTCAGCCGATCTACCACTAGAACAACCACGGGATCAACGCAAGAAAAAAAGAAAAAACAGTTCCCTTTAAATATCTGGAGCCCTATGGCAATCATGCCTGTTAACGCAACAATCACTGAGAAATGCAACGTGCACAGTGCAATGGTACCTTTATCATAGCGGACAATCATGATCCCTGCTGATTCAACAACCTTAAGTTGCTTTACCTCGACTGTTCGGTCAATTAGCAGCAAAGGCGGTTGATGTTCTGCGTGAAACGAAAAAAAAACTGATAGAGAAAAGGTCGCTAATAACAGAGAAACAACAAGAATATTTGACATGATAATTTCAGAAAGCCGGTACAGTGTCGAGCTAGTAGGCAATCAAAACTATGTAAACAATGAATCAGTCTCAAGAAGTACGTTCGAGGGCCTCCAATTCAGTAGGCCAAAGAGAAAATTTACAAGAACAAGATGAACTTTCGACTATAATTTGCAGTTCTTCGATGATACCCATGTAATCATTCAGGAAGTCAATCAAGGTGAACGAACGTTTTCCATTAATTCATCACCCGACAAATACAATAATATCAGGGAGGGTATGTTAAACACAATATTAAGCAACGAAGCAGTAGTAACTAGGGTGAGAGGGAGGAGAGTTATTAAGGGATCAAAGGGGTCTGATTATAGTCATAATCGGGAACCAGAGGGGGGAGGCGAGTGGAGAGAAGGGGTCTGACGATTAAATCATGTAACCCTGTCGTCCCTGTTTCGTGTTTTGTTGGAAGGCGTGAGGACGCAAGGTCTCATCGTCTTGCGACGGCGTGGGTGGCCTGGGGGTGTTTCGTGTCGTTGTCTCTCGCATTAATTTGTAACAGAGATCATCCTGTTTAGCAACTTTTACTGATAAAGATTTTAAAACATGATGTTATCTGCTGCAAAACATTTTGTAAAAAAGGCGGAACCAAAGACAAGCTTATATAATCACACAGGGAATATATCTAACCTTCAAGAGCATAAACTCCAAAGTCCGAACCCACCACCATGACCTTCCCTAAAGTGACGGTGAAAGCATAAAGTAACTGCACTTGCCCCAGGCATCACCGCACACGATTTCGCCATGCAGCTTCATGTGGAGCCTATGGGGCTGCCAGGGCTAAGGTAGAAACAAAAAGACAGAACAGAGAAATGTTACGGGGATAAAATGTGGGAGAGGTTCTTCTATATGGACACAGAATTAAATCAGATCACAAGTTAGAGTATCACTCAGGACAATACGCGGCAAAGGGGTGGGACGGTGTCAATATTTAGGGAGTTTTGTGATTGGATCTTGGAGAACGCCTGAACGGAGGTCGTAAGACGGCGTACAAGCTTAAGGGGAGAATAGCGTAGAAGAAGAACAGAACTTTTGGAAGTCTGAAAAGGCAGTTGAATTCCGGATTGAGCGCAACACTACTCTCGCTAGACGCACGTAAGATTCTCATAATGCAGAGGCTAAGATGACTATCCTGAGGACATACAACCTAGTCATAAACCCCCTGAACTGAGATGAAATAGACATTGTATTCAGGTCACGCAATTTTGGCAGCTTGACACAAGTAAATAGCGTTCGCATTTAAAATACAACTCAAGGTTAAAAAAGCAGAAAATGGCCGACAAAGACATGAACAATTGCGAATTTCCAGAGTATAGACAACGAGAAGTTACGACGGCTGCATGATCACAAAACGTGCGTTTTCATCGACAAGAGCTAATTAGCGAACTACAAATCCGAAAAAGGCAACGATCACGAGACTAACAAGATTTATTGACATCATACAATTTCGCAACCGGACGTTTTCTAAGATTTGCGAAGGCCGCTGCAATATGGAGAAGGAAACCAGAACTCGGGTAGCAGCTGGATCATGTGATTAACCACGCATTGTCGTGGTAGCGATCGATAAACCCATTCCCTCTCACGCCTCCCCCCCCCCTTAATCGCGCTTTACAGGCTTTCAGTGTAATATGATCGGCCCCACTCTATACCCCCACGATGCGCCCGCATCTAAGATTAAAAGCTCTTACTCTATTTACCTATCAAGCCTCACCCTTCCAGTTCGATACTTACTTTGACTTACTTTACTTTCCTTATTATTAGGCAATGACCGGTTGCAGGTGAATAAGGGGTTGCGAGATGGTGTGCTATCGATAAATTCTGCTAGTCTCGTGACGTTTGTCCTGTTAAATGTTTTTCTGGGAAAATAATGTTTCAATTTTCGGAAATAAAATCGAGTTAAAATTTATTTTGCCGCTTATAGGGTTAATTTGTGAAAAAGAGTCCAGTAAAGATTATCCCATACTGACCATGCGAATATTTCTGTATCCACTGTGGCAGATTTGTATTACTGTAGCACAAAGTGTAAAAGGAGGAACTGCTAAATGGCCACATAATGTCAGCCCCTCATAGAGCAAGTTTTAATAAATAGAAACTATTGGCTAGATTCTAGGTTAAGCAGAACTGAAAATGGCAGAGATGGCCAATGCACAACACAATAACTCTACGTACGATTTGCTTTGAGATGCCCGTTGTAATGCAACTTGTTGGCGCGTCACCTCGAATGATGGTGTTCAACTTCAACATCTGAATCGGGCAGAAATAAATAATGTTAACCGAATCAAAAACAGGAGATGATGGTTGAATTGCGTTTGCTTCTCTTTGTGTATCTCGCGGTGATTTAGAAAAACATGCCTGCGTGCACTACTCAACAGCTGAATGTTTAGGGTAGCAAAGGGACCCTATGCTTTTCAAATCTCCAAAGCCTCTTTGATCTCCGTCAATAGTGCTTGTGATTGCCAGTTTACAAATAACACTAAATTTTATGAAACATACATATTACTCAAAACTGTCAAACCAATACACCCTAAGAAGGCCAGTAGCGATTTGGCCTTTACCAGACCGCAATTAGGAAATACAATTGTGAAAGGTAATCAGATATGTGACTACAGAAATAATTTGAGTTGTCAAGGTCGATAGCCTAGACCTAAGCCTAGTCCTAACACTAAACTGGAACCTTGGCTCCCCAGCCCTAACCCCTTATCATAGTCTTAACTTCTTACCCTCACTCTTTAACCTTAAAAAAACCGCTCACCTTAATGGAAATGACTGAGGAAGACTTGAGGGTGAACAAACGAAAGTTAAGGTGGTCGACTACAAGTAACTCAAATGACATAAGTATGTATTTTCTTCCCGCATTATCGAGTTTAATAGCTCTTATTTTTAGAGTAGAGCCACATATCGATCGATATCCACGTATTTTGATCACAAGCCATTGATAAAAAAACTATAACAGTATGTTTTACGTTTGAGGGTTCAACATTTTACGGACTGAAATGTGTTTTCGAAGTCTCACTGCAAATACGCGTAAACGCAGCAGTACCTGTCCGAATCGAATAAAGGCCTCATTACGATTTTGTTCTTTGGCCACGGGAGACCCCTCGGAGGAGTCGGAAATGATTTCACTGAATGCGCGTCGATAGGGTGTGTTTGCCTATAATGCAGAGTATACAAAATTCTTGAGAAAATTACTCACAACGCAAAAGATGGTGTGATCGCTGGAAAAAGAAAATTATTGGCCAAACGATTTGTTTTCTTATCCGAACTCATCATCAGAGACAGTCGCACATTAGGATTTTGAGGGCACAATGAACGCAGTATTAATAGCACGCATCTGCAATGCAACCATGTGCCTACTTTGATCGGCAGCATCTACATGCATCGCCACGGATCATAGATTGCACCGTGATTGGGAAGGAGCAGATGTGGTTGCTGGTATCATGCAAATAATAAGCGGGCAATATCGATCCAAGTTTGATTAAACTCATGGCGTGAAGCGGGCGTTTGCAGCTTAGCAGTAGAGCATTAGCCTCCGGCAAAGGCTTTCTCTGATGCGCGGGTTCAAATCCCGCCAAACGCCTGGAGTTTTTCACACTTGGATCAACTCAAATTAAGCAAATCTGCCAAACCAAGTTAAAAATTAAGTCAGCCTAGTAGTCATTCTGGTGAATTCTAGATGATTGCATAGGAAATCCTGCTTAAGCAGTCAACTTGCTGTCCCGCATTGGTGGATACCATGTGAGCGGCAAAGTTGGGTGGGTAATATCGATTCAAGTGTGATACAATTCATGGCGTGAAGCGGGCGTTTGTAGCTTATAAGTAGAGCATTAGCCTCCGGTAAAGGCTTTCTCTGATGCGCGGGTTCAAATCCCAACAAATGCCTACAGTTTTTCACACTTGGGTCAACTCAAATTAGCAATGGTGATGAAATAATGCCCATTATGAAGTCGAAGGTGGACAAGTGAAAATACGAGTCCCAGGAAGTAAGTGAGAAACAGCTGACTTGGTGTCTGGGACAAGACTTTTTTCCCGCCTGAGGCCTCTTAATCCGCCGCGGAGCTGTCTCCAAAATCAATAACATAGATACAGTATGAATTACCTTTTTTGCTATTGTCTCTATTGACAGATCTGCGACGGATTTGGAACCATTCAGCGAATAAAAGCTGTCTCTCAATTACTTCCTGGGACTAGAATTTTCACTAGCACGGTGATTACCTGTTAGACCGCACCCGAGCCGTTAATGGCTACGATTGCATCATCGTTTTTAATTACTGGCGAGATGATGACTCGGACATTTAGCTCTCTGTCACTGGAACTGTGGGTGTCTCGTGCCCCCCTCCCCCCCCCTCGTGTGCAGACGCAAGGTCTCAAAAAAGAATATGGAGGCAGGTGCTAATACTGCTTTTTTTATCGGATGCAGGTCGGGGAACCCTAAGTTAAGCAGCTTGCGCGTTTGTCACTGTTTTATGTGGAGTTCGGTCTCCTCGAATTTGAAGATTTGGTTGGGGTCCCATCGAATGAAGCAGGAAATAAGAGCAAATTATCATTTAAGCCAGTATGTGAGATTTACTCATTTGTGACGGTGCGGTGGAGTCTGGTATTCGCCCACAGTGTGGCCAGACGCATGAATAGTATCCGTTTTCCCCAGAACCCAGAAAGACGATGAGAAAACCCACGGTTATATCTGAAACTTACTCAGTGAACAACTGCTTTAATAATGTGCAAAGGCTAAGCATTGTCACATACAATTGTGTTATTAACTAAAAAGTAATCATCGAAAATTATTCTTAGCGTACAATAATATAAATAAGAGGCGATCTCCTGAAACATAATTGTATTTTTTCCTGACGTTTCAAAAGCGAACAAGCTTCCGTTGTCGGAGGTAAGTGTGGTACTGCGCCAACACAATATTTGTAGATGGTGATGAACATAGTTGATACGGGTTGATGAATATATATACATGATTTAAAGTGTAAGCAACCAAAATTTCATCACCGTTATGAACTTGGCAAGGGAGCTCAGGTGGCATTTTACTTAAATCAAGAAGGAAAAGCTAATAAAGCATTCCGTTGAGGCTTAAGAACTAGCAGCAGCAGGGTTCGGCAATGAATACTCTGAATTGCGGGAGGAGATATGATATGAGGTAGGCGGCAGATTATGCAGCAATTTCACCTGACTGCTAGCGGACCTCGTCTTTCGCGCTCTGCCTTGAGCCTCCACAGGTGAACGTTTATCAACCAGTTCAAATACCCCCTGAACTAAACTGGCGAGACGACGAGCTATGGCTCAATGGTTAAGGCGTTTTACTCCGATGAGAAAATTTGCGAGTTCGAGGCTCGAGTGGGACACAAATTGGGTCTGGGTATGACTGGCTGACGACGGCTAATAAGCCAGAAATGCCCTTTCCAGTCTCTCGCATCTTTGCCGGCAATACTATGGCCTTAACCCTTCTTTATTCGGATACTGTTAATTAAAAGTGAAGAAACATCCATTCACCTTGATATATTAAAAGACACGAGTCAAGATTCAGAAATATGAGGGTTGTCAAAAAATGCAAACCAACAAGTCATTGTTACAAAAGCTGACTTACACTGGTCTCCGTACCGTATTTTTCCAAAATGTTATTGAGTAACATCTCAAAGGTTCGAATTCTTTTTTGAGCAAAAACAGGAGAATGAAATGCTGCTTTCTCGCCGTTTATTACTAGACGAAGAGGGAAATGGGGTTTTATAAACTAACCATGATGCAGTCAGATATGTAAAGTTGATTAACGTGTGGAGCTACATATTCTCAGGCAAAGACGGTAAACATTATTTTTGCAACGTTTGAATGGGTTTGAACTCTTACTTGTGAAGAAATTACCTTTCCAATTTCGGACAACTGGCATTTTGGCGGACTGACACAGTATAAAGACAATACTGTTGAAGCAGAATTGACCAGAAGTTTATCGAAATGACTGGAATTTGTTAATACGCCTGTAGACGAACGCCCGCCTAACTATAGTTTAAAATTGAGTAGTATGAATAATAAACCAATGCTTAAACGAAAATGGTAGCGTTCTGAGCTATGGTTTATTATGGTATCCGTCAGTATGGTTACTTTTTTCTTCCTCAACGGACCGCATGGTAGATGCACGTGACCATCACAGGGACTAGATAAGGGCACGACAGGCGTTATTCGAGATGCGTTGCCTTAACAAATGCCACAGATGGGGGTGTCGTTGCACGTATAGATGCAGGAACACAGCACACCAACCATCTGCGCCCGATCCCACTCCCTTCCCGTTTTCAGGATCCTGTCTTGACCCTGGGCACGGACAGATCAGGGAAGAGAGATTGTGTTAGATGCAACGGAAGACTACTATCATTATCAAGTAGCTCAAGCACAAGCCATCGTCGCTGTGGCACCCTTCGGTGGGCCATACTGTGGAACTCGCGGACTGGACGATCAAACAGTTGTGTATACACCACATTCGGAAAGTAATTTGTGCCTCGTAGTCATCTGGCGCATTGGGGTTTTATTGTTTTTGGAAATCCTGCTTAAACAGTCAGCTTACTTGGATGAGGAAGAAGGCAGGTCGAGCACCAGATCAACTGATTTATTGTTCTGAGCTTTCGAACACTTACAGGTGTGCATCTTCAGAGATGAGACAGCAACCAAAAAAGAGGATAATTATAGAGGTCAAAGGTCAATCAAATGTCAGAAATCATCAGGTTGTCAAGGGAGTAGAAACAGCAAACGTAAAAGGGAGGTGGTGGAGGAGGGCAATTAGCTGTCAGTGGGATCGGAGGGGCAATTATATTCAGTCAGCTTACTGTAATAGTACTGAAAATTCGATTTCCAGGTGGTAAACCAGACGAAAGAAGGGCGGTCACCGGAAGAGGTTTATTGGATGCCTGACGTTTTGGGTAGTTGTCTTGTCTATAAGAAGGTTGAACTCAAAGTCGGAGGTAGCAACCCATGGGGCAGAGATGGGGCATGACTTAAACTTTGACGCAGTTGAAATTGTGGACCGACCACACATCAAGGCAGATTAAAGAAGCCTGGACGTGAACCGACTGTTCAGTAAACCACCACATACATTAACATGTATTGTTTTAAGAACCTTCTTATCAGGTGACAATCGCGCCATAGAACAATCGGAGCCGCCAACTAGTTCCACTGAAACAAGCTGAGGCACGACGTACGCCGATGGGACAAACGCACATGATGGCGAAGCCAACCCATACGGCACGGTGGCAGACGGTGAACGAGGCGGTCGAAGGTAAAGACGAGAGACAACGGCTCTGCAACGATTGGCAGATCAGGCATTCGGAAGAAAGAGCGGCATTAGACGAGAACCATGAGCCAGAGTGTTCATTCTCTGAAGGTGGGAAGACGAGAAAACTACCCCAAAACGTCAGAGTTAAAAAAAAAATCTCTCCCGGTGAACACCCTTCTTTCTTCTGAGTCAGCTTACTGTATAAGAATTTGTGGATTCTATACGTTGCATGAGGCTGGGCAAGGAAATCAACCCAACTGTGAACAAACTTGTCATGACTAGCTCACGCCGAAGTGAACCTTTCTGAAGCCCCGCAGTCGTTGATCTCGACGTCTGAGAACAGCTAATCACAGTTTCCGCAAAGTTGCTTTCTGGCCCGATGACGAATGGCAAGCCTGCACGCGTGAATGCTTTCTCTGCCCACTGGCCTGACTGCTGTCAAACTGGCACTTGGATCCGGTTGACCTTGCTGGCTGGTAATGCGCTCCCAAGTCAAATTTCTTCCCTTTTATTCTTTGTTTTCTCTGTGTTCACAGTATACGGTTCTTTCTGATCTGGCCTCCACCGACTTCTCCTCTACTAAGTAACCATGGTCTGAAGATCGCAGTTGCTAGGGTTTAACTTATTGAACTCCCTGAGATAAACTCACGGCTCTCGGTGGAGACCTCGTAACTCGATTGGCTAGAGCGTTGGCTGTACTGAAGCTTTCCCTTTGCTGGCATGGGTTCGAGTCCCACCAAAGCAGCCGATTTTTTGAAACCATCGCAATTTATTTTGGCAAAGTTTTCATGTCCTACAAACTGACTACATAAGTAAATAGTTTACATAAAAAAGTAAAATATGCAAGCAGAAAAAATCAATAGGAACATTCGCATTACTGAAGCACGATTTATCCAGTAGAATGATTAGTAAAAGGTTTAACTGTTGCTAGTCAGCATTGAAACTTGCTCATATTTGATGCTAATCGGCATCATTACTTCGTTCAAGTGGATCACTCCATTGAAAAAATAGAGCAGCATTTTCTCGAAGGATTCATAGAAGCTAAAAAGATCTTAAAACTACTTTTAAACATGGTGCTTCATTTAGTATAGGCACAGTAAAAAAACTTACACTTAACGAGAAGAAAATGCCTTAGTTCTTCGTGATCTGTAAATTCGTGCGTGGTAGGAATTGTTGGTCCAAAATATGGCACGGATTCTTCAGCAAAAACAGACAACCTAGAAGCATATTTTCAAACAGAGTTTACAACGCTGTATAGGAAAATACAAAATAACAATCAAGAGCGGCATCTTTTTCAAGGCTAGAGCCTTGCTGCAAAAGCAAAGCAACCCTTTTTAGAGTAAAATAATAGGTAAAAAAACGATTTCAGTGCAGCGTTAGGTAGGTTGGTTTGGCCGTGCTAAAGTTGAAGCATTGTTTTCCCGGAATAAATTTGAACAAGACGGGGACCACGAGACTGGTAGAATGT
Organism: Ligula intestinalis; assembly: GCA_036362985.1. Lineage (NCBI taxonomy): Eukaryota > Metazoa > Platyhelminthes > Cestoda > Diphyllobothriidea > Diphyllobothriidae > Ligula > Ligula intestinalis. Next base: position 36,263,264 of record JAYGXS010000001.1, on the reverse strand, counting down.
AATGACGTCAAGCAATCTCGTGACTTCTTATTGAACTACATTCCCTTCTCATTCCCTCCTCTATATGAGATTCCATGTTTTTAATCCCCTTTTAGTTACGCCTGACAGGTTTTTACTGTAAGATAAACTGTCTTGCTTCGGCAATTGCCCCTTGCCATGCGCACCTCCACCTAAGACCAATAGCCTCTGCTTAGGGCCCTTGTCGAGGCCCAAGGCAGAGTGTGTCAGATGAGTTCCGTTAGTAGTCTGTGACCGTTCATAAAAGAGCTCCTGCTCTATTTGCCTATCGTGCTTCAGCCTTCTAGGTCGATAGCTAATTGGACAGCTCATTCCGATCTTATTAATAAGCAATGAGCGTATGCAGTTGATTAAGAAGTCACGAAATGGCATGACCTATTTTTATTCTGCTAGTCTCGTGGTCTTTGTCTTGTTCAAATGCTGAAGTTGTTGCCTGAGGTTAATAAAAACTTTTGTTATCCCTGGATATCAGAAAACTGGAAACAGTGAGCGCGAGTATGTTAAGAGCTCACTTTAAAAGCTAAGTTATTTCACGAAACATCCTCATTATATGTTAAGCGTATTTTGGCTCTGATCATCATGTTTCAGTAAATTCGTGTCCTCATATGCTCATTAAATGGCATGCACAAAGTTGCTGATACCCCCATTTACTTGTAATTTGACGCTAAAGAAACATGACACAAAATTGCGAGAAATTAGTCGATGCAGACTAACTTGAAAGAAAAAGGTGATAATTGCAAGTTTATGGCCTGAGTACAATTCCTCCTGGATTGTAGGACATAAACAACATCCATTCGTAATTCTGTCCCTATTGCTCCGCCATAAGCCTCAACTTATACAATACAAACATCACACTTCTGGCTCGGCAGAGAGTCCCTCAGCATTGCTTGGAACTTTTCTGTCCTACGTCTTTACAGTCAAATACAACGAGACAACGAGCTCGTGGCTCAGTGCTTAGGACGTTAAACTAGGATCGAAAGGTCGCGAGTTCGAGCCTCAGCTGCTGCACTATTTGGCTGACGACGGCTAATAAGCCGGAAATGGCCACTCCGGTCTCCGTTGTATGTGTCGGCGATATAATCTGCCTAAACCACTCGCTGCCTTAACTGCTGTCAGAGCCCGAGAAATGAGGCTCAAGACAAAAGCGGAACGGGGCAAGTGCGTTCCGTTAGCGGTCGGTTAATGTTCATCAACGAGTACAGTCAGTTTGTATACATTGGTTAAGGGACAGAAACACAGTTTAGCACAATTGCCTGCAGAAACTTGCTTTCAAAAAAAGCAGATGCCAAACTGTGATGCCCCTAAAAATGTCTGATAAACGGTTTATAGAACTCAAGTATGTAAAATATATTTCGCTACAGAAAATATCGGGTAACCTGTATAATCTGAGTGAAACGCTGATGCCAGGATTGGCTCTGGATTGACTTACCTGTAACCATTGGTTTTTTGGTTGAAGGTCACCACGGCAAAGATGTCTGACGGTAAGCTGTCAAGGATATTTTATTTTTGCAAACAGAGTTAACGCAAAAGCGTGAGACTAAGTGTCATCAAAGCACAATTTAGGGTAAATAAGTTTGGCAAAAAGTTGACAGTTTCCTAAATAACGAGAAGCATGCGCCTGTGGAAGGAGAAATACACTCCACTATTTAATCGCATGTCCTGTTATAGTAAAATTACTACTTATCAACTTGAGACTTCGAATGTTTGTAGTTTATGTAAAGATTTTACGTGAGCTAGTTGCTGTATCGACAACAGAAGGATTCCAAAATCAAAAGTCAGGTAAGACAGAGTTGAGAGTAACAGCTTTGCTGAGCTAAAATAGGCCTGCTGCAAGTGCCGCGTACAAAAACCAGTCGCGTTGGTGAAAACACGAGGATTTTCGAAGCTTTGGCCACGAGATGAGTGCTTTGTCGGTTGCCGCCAATCAAATGGGGCGGACGCGCAGCGAGTCGACAGCAAACGTACGCAGTTTGGCGAAAGAAAGCAGCGTGAGTCAGCGCAGTTGTGCTAGGTGGCAGACTCCTACAGATTTGTATAGGCTGGTGGTCTCCCTAGGTGAATACGGTGGCGAAGCATAGACTTTGCCCGATATTCGACAAAAACCAAGGCCTTTTTGCAAACATGATGACAACGGCCCGTGTAACTTATTTTTCATGAAAGGATACGTGTAAAGTGGGTTTTCATCATTGAGGGTTTCCAGGAGATTGGTTTATTCACATCGTCCGTATCAAAAAATATAATGTTCACAATGTCGTTCCCAATATGCCGTTTCCGTTCAATCTGCAACAGAAAACATTAACAATCAGAAAATATGGAGGAAGCGAAGACCTTGAAAGACGAAGACTGCTGAACTGAGTGGATGAAGCCACCCTGGGCAATAAGTGACAGATCCACTTACAACATCTTATAAAGTGCTGCTGCAACAACTACAATATTTGGCGTGTCTTAAAGGCACTGATCACTTGTATACTGTTATACATTTGGAAGAGGTTAAAACGAAAGTTTTCTCGCTGTAACACAGACCATAAATATGGGATACTTTAGGACGATCACACAATTGCGGGTGATCTCCGGTTGCCAGAGACTAAAATAACCATTTTGACCGGCTTTATTCCAACCACGGATAGATAAGACCCGAGCTCTAAATCCACATCTTATTGGCCGTATTCAATCACGTGAGCGAAAGCAAAGAAATCAGCAAGGACCTATGAAGCATGTTTGTAGAACGAAAATCCCATCAGCAGCTTTTCTGCAAAGGCCTTTTTGTCGATAACCTTGACCACGCTCCATACCCAAAAAGTCGAAATATTATTTACGTTGGCCGGTTGGATGAGTCTGAAATAGGTGATCAGCACGTGGCTCACACCTATTCTTTTCTGAACCAGGACGTGGGCGAATTTTGTGGAACAGAAGGCAAAAAAACATCTGCAAAGCGCGTGACCTACCCAGCCGCAGGCGACATTGAAAAAGCCCTTGTTCAATTCTAGTACTGCTACAGGCTAAACATTGAAAACGCCCACACCGGACTGCTGGAACAAAAGTGCTGTTTGTCGACCATTTGGATTTCTAGTCGAACCCATGATCATAAACTGAAAAAAGCGACGGACGAACACGTGGGAGTGCTGCTATGCTGCCGCACGCCCTTGACTTGCGCGAACTTCAGGAGTTACTTATTGCCACACTTTCATCATAAATGGCGTGGTTATTATCTGGGTGGCTGGCCACCTCCTAGTCCCTGATCGCCGGCCCCCTGTGTCTCTGCAGCATTACAAGCTTGCGTGATCTGGATAACTTGTTGCAGATGCGGTATGCAGACGTGCATCCCTTTGGCAAAAGGTGAGGGAAGCAAACAACCAAGTCACTGTAGTTCCAACTTCGGAAATCTGTAATGAATACTCGGCGATCGACGACCGATCCTACGTGCTAATAGTGTTTTAAAAAAAGTACTCTCCTTAACTCAGTAGTTGCAGCATCTGAGTACGTCAGAAACGCATCCCTGTTGCTGTTTCTAGCGATGAATTAGGTAGGCGAATATACTCTCTAGTTCCAGTTACATTGAGTAGACGGAAGCTTAATTAAATAAGAAGTGGATCTAAGGACGCCGCTGCATCTGTTCATGTGAGCTACATCAGCGACCGACGTCACTCACATGCCAAAATTCTGACAGGCAAGGATGGGTTGCAAACCACGCAATGCTGGCTAAAACGATTTAGACACTTTCGAAGCAAGCTTAGGATCCTCAAGGTTGTAAATGACCTTGTTGGTCTGCTAAACGTGCACCTGATCCCAATCGATTATACCCGACAGGGAGAAGAAATTACACAAAAGCGGAATATTTTTGGCAGCCCTGTGACTATCCACGATGAACAGGAGAGAATCGATCAAGATACTGAATAGAGAAAAGCCCGTTGGCCGAAGCCTTCACTGTCATAGACTATCAAAACAGTACATATTAGCCAGTAACTATATTTATAAGAAACTCATTATAATAGTAATGTTTTAAAAGACTTAAAATTCAAGGATTCAAAGAACGGCTTGATGTATGGTTAGCTACCGATACCATTCATCCAGTCGAGGTGGCAAAATGCCGCCGAATAAATGGGATGAGCGTCTAACATTGCGCTAATAGTGCTGATAAAAGGATGTGTTTAATACAAATGTACTTTTATAGACCCAGCCAGACCAGCGCAGTTATCTACTTCACGCACGTGCAAAATAGCATAGCGAAGGGCTTGGAAAGTACCACCAGTTGTTTACAGCGTAAAAACTGGGCTCCGTTGGAGGTACAGCAACCGTACCGTTTGCCTGACACATTCAGAGAGAAATAGAGAATGCTAAAAAGCGCCTGCAGACGCAGTGAACTGGGAAGCCACAATCTAGCCACAAAATACAGATTCTCAACGAAAATAAATCGGAGTTAGTCAATTCTGCCCTCTGTTGGAGGAAGGCGCTACTACTACACCTTCGTTCTTCTAAAGGTTCAAAACATAAAACTGAAATTATTTGATCACGACGGAGGAAACTCAACACAGGGTCAGGGAGGATTAAATGGAAAAGTACACCCAAAACGACCAGCACCCACGAAAATCTGTGCCGTGAAGAGTAGTATATGTATGTAGGCTCCACAGTTAAAGCAAACTTGAGGTGTTAAGTGTGTCTATGGATGGTATTTGAAAATCGTGTACTTCTGCGAACGCTAAGTACACAACAATTAAATATCGATTACCCAAACTTCCTAGCAGGACCAACTACTGATTCTGTGCGAAGCCATGCCCCAATCGGCATAAGTGACGGCATTGAAGACCAGCGGCGTCTAGAAGGATACCCATGAAAAACCAAATCATTATTTTCCGGAAACGCGGATCTAGTATCCCCAGGGAATTCAACCCTACACGGGGCCAAGCAGTGGATGCGTTTGGCCAAAACAGTGGCCAAATCCGGAAACGTCAGGCATGATTGGGATACGCCATACAGGGGAGGTCCGGTGATAGGCCTAGGCACGGGCTCACACTGCGAAACAAATCTGCATGCAATCTCGCCTATGGTCATATTGACTCTGTCTTCATATGAGGCCCATGTGGGTGACGGAAAGTACGGTAGATCCTACGAAAATATTTTATCAATATAAACTTATCCACGTGGAAGTCACCTTTCCTCCGTCCACGTCACCGTGGGACAGACGGTAGACACTGTCAGAAGCACTGGTCGCACTCTCATCTAGCTTAAACGAGTTGCACATCAACAGACTAAAACAAACCCCTTGAAGGCAATAGAATTGGCACTCGGTGCGACTGTCAAACTAAAACCAGAGGGCTCTGATCACTAGTGTTTGTTGTTTCAAAGACACTCCTGGAGCCGATGGTATCCGATGTGACAAAGATAAATAATCAGTGGGTATGGATTTCCGTTGGGCGACAAATACAAAAATGCAAAGCCGGAGGGATCCTCCTCCTGAGCAGTGACTGAGCATGCCGACTTGCTACCGATGTAGCTGACCAAAGTCGTAGAATTTTCGCGATGTGCACTACTGTCAACACCAGGACTGACGTGCTTGTGATCATTTCGTCCTCTTTTTCCTCGCGCTCCTCTTCGTCCTCTTCATGAGCCTTCTACTCATTATCAACATCATCAAAATCATCATTTTATTTGCCAACCACGACCACAACAACAGCTACAGTAGCTAAATGAATCATATCTCAGGACGTGGAGCATGCATACGGCGGTTCAGAGATTGTGTCAACATATATAGAAGGCTTTGTGTATTTAGATGTTATGTTCTTTTTAACCTATAAAGATTAGTTACGCGGAAAAAAGTACCTGTTGCTTGTTGTCGGTCGAAAGAGGTAGTAATGTAGACACATGAAACATAACTTCATGGCCCTCATAAATAGTATACACGGATTCCGTTCCCGTTGTTTCAGCTGCAACAAAAGTAAAATCATGCAGGGTTACTGTTAAAAACCCGAAAATGTCTCTCACCTTAAGTCTTAAAATTTGGGAAGACTATCCGAAAGCAAACTAACCATGATAGATTGAGTAAGTAGTCCATTTTCTAATAATTTGTTTCATAAATATAAAATTTCATTTTTTCTTGAAATGGTTCATTTTATTGGGAACCAAAGGTACATATGTTAGCTTATACAACACCTTTACTCTACAGCGTAAGTTCATAGTTGTGTATAGAGAAAAGTCTTTGAAAGTTCTTTAAAAAGTTGCTGGACTGCCTCAGATTAAATGAACTTAATCGATTAAAAACCCAGAGGAGGAAAGGCTTTCTTGTGACGCCGTCTAATGGCAAAACGTCTCCCGTCCAAATTTTTTTTACGGATTTCATGGTTGAAGGGGAATTAAAGGGTGGGGCAAACCAGGGCCCATTTGAATGTGGGAAAATGTGCAATAAGAAAGTAATAAAGGAGGCTTGTTATTGTTTTACTTAACTGAAAATGCGGGCGTAAAGATTAAGGAAATGCAAGAAAGACCGAAAACAAAGCCTACGGACCAAGAAAACTATTTGAACAACTTCCATTAGTTAACATTATCAAAGGATTTTTTGGATAGGGGGAAGTTCCACCTACTGAAAAGGTGAAAATACTGCTTTACTAGTAATCACAGATAATATCGGCCTCAAAAGAAAGCCCTACCCCACAGAATTTCACATTTAATTCCACATAGTCATGTAAATGGTCTTGAGCTCAAATATCGAGGCTTCGCCTTCTGCAAGCCAGCACACTTTATGATGCACCCGTGACGACAAATCCACCCTTGAACTTTCTCGCAATCCTTCAGGTTGCTATTTTCTGGAAAGCAATAAAGGATTTCCAAATTATCGAATCTCTGCCGCAATTAACAGGTACAGTTTGGCCGGCATCTGTCCTAATTGACTAGTTCACTAGCCACAGGATGCAGATAAAAGTGCCCGTTTTGCCGTTCCAATAAATGCCTTTTTTTCTATTACTGCCTGTGATAATGGGTCTCAGAAGGAATCCTAAACGTCAGGTGAATAAATTTCTTGTTCTAACGATCGCATCTGCCTCACTTCCGGTGATGCATTCGTCGTTTCACAAACAAATGTCTCAACCGTAACCATGCGGTCGCTGCGGGCAGTAAATGAAATCAGAACAACCCATGCGTGGAGCTCTGCTGGGACAATCGTTTCAGAATGTAATAAAAGTATAACGAAGGCCAATTAGCTGGGATTCCGAACACATGTCTGAATTAACGGTTCACCGGCCAATTAATTTGTGAACTTTCCAACTCTGCTGTCCACGCGTATGGCCAAATATTGTAACATGGATGACTGAGTCCTGACGACTGGACCGTTAACAGTCGGACCAACAGAGCGACCGAAATATTTGTTTTTTGCTATAATAAACTCTGAGGAGAGGCAGAAATTCACTTCAGACAATGGATAATTACGTAACTGGATATGCCTGAAATTCACTGGCAGGACTCCAGTTAGTCAGCTGAGTGGCCTCTAAAGCCATCAACTGTCATCTCCGAAAACGGAAGGGCAGACTCGCTGTCTGTTATAAAACTGATGAAATACTTGAAATTTCCTTAGTCTATTATGTCCAATGATACAGTTCACTATAAACACCAATACCGCGTGAATACAAACTGAACAACATGAACATGTTTCTGCATCTCATCTACGTATATTTTTCCACATCCCTTGTTTGCATCGAAAGTATGCTAAACAACAATAGAGAAGAATATTCAAATGTAGATTTACCACTTCCCTCCAGCCAAACGCTAAAGAGCGTTTATAAAACTTTCCTTATCTTTGTGAAAGGTGACTGGCCCAAGACATTAATCAACGACGCGTCACCCTCTCAATGGGCTTTCGAATGAGTTAAAAGGTGATATCCTGAGGGATTGAATGATAACTATGCAGCATTCGGTTAAGGTATGCGAGATTGAAGACGAAAAACACTCTCACAACTGGTTACGTCACCAGAGGTTGCCCATTTTCGGGTAGCCTTTCGTTTTCTTATAAACCGCAGCCACACTACCGCTTCCGAATAAAAGGATGTTAGGAATTGAAAATAGTTCATGCTAATTTTTCATGTCATAGTTAGATTCTAAATTTCTGACAAATGATTTCGGATGCAGGTGCATGTGCTCCTGCTTCTATTAATGAAATCACTTTTTCTCAGCAGTGATAAATCGATGTCCTCATATTGTGTCAAAATTATTTCATAGCCTTAAATCTTTGGCAGGAGAATAACTTCAGAAAAAAAGGAAACTTGGTTCGCAATACAAGCAGAAATGCAAGTCCCAGGAAGTAATTGCAAAGATGAGATCGTTGGGACAAGACTTTTATTCCCCGGATGTTTTGAAATTCGTCGCACACTTAAGTGTGCAGTGGCATAGCGACTGTGGCCTATAAGTACTGTAACTCTCTGTGCATGAATTACCTGCTTCTGTTACTGTTTCTTCTAATGTCCCTAATAAAGGATACGCGACGAATTTAGAAACTTCAGGCGAATAAGCTTTCTCCCAGCGATCACATCTTCTTCGTGTTCTCGAAGCTTGGTTAATTTTTACGTTTTTATCCACTTTGAGACGGACGGTCAGGCTAAATACACGGGAGAAGAGGAAGTAATAACTGATTTGTAAGAGGGCTCTTTTCAGATTAATCACTACATTAACTGGCCGAAGAGTGAACGCTCAACTTTCATTACTTTACGAGACAGGCGCTATTTATCTCAAAATATAAGGTACTAAATAAGGCAACAAAATTGATTGTCTCTATAAAATTCCGTTCATTTCTTCTGCACGCGCAATGCAGACATAAAAAAGCGAGTAAGTGGTCGACCTAATGGCAAATCGGAACGCAGTAGACAGACCTTAATATAATGGATGGGGCTACATTACGGAAACAATTAACCGAAACTAATCGTGATTCACGCTGACTTGTGTAATACTTAGATGTAGTAATTCCGTGCACAGAGAAGCGGGCGTCTTGTGAATTGCCCGGATAGCAGTAAATTACGATCAGGGACAGAAGTGAATACTCTCCTGTTGCTAAACCCACATCGAAGATACAGCATCTCGTGAAATGACTACCGAAATTCTGAAATGTAATTTTTTGATTCCAACATAACAATTAAGTGTGGTTCTAAGGCTCTTACAATATTTGAGTTACGGCAGTAAAGAAACCCCGTCCTAACTGTTGTGACGGTAGCCAAGGCCGAGATGTCACCGCCCAGTTACGCCTTGCGTGAGTCACCCAAGGAAGAACATGACAAGAAGAGCGCAACAGCAGAAGTCTTGGAGCGTAAAAGGTACAACACATTGAGAACAACATACGCGTGTAACACAATGCCATCGAGCCAATCAACTTGTATTCCTGGCGTAGGCGCTGGCACGATTGGCTGGAGAGTCAGTGACTGAATGTAGCTTGAAATTTGAATTATTGATTGACTGACTGCGCATATGCATCGCCGCCTGTAGGCCGATCGATAGCCTGCCATGAGCGCGCTCACATCCTGTATCTAGCTCGCTGCTAGCTGCGCGTTAAGTGCCTCTTAACACTAACCGACTTACTCGGGCGCTCGCACGCTTCCTGACTGAACCGTGGTAACTTGGTTTTCGATACAACCTGGGATATTCCTCCTGTTCCACATTCTCCTCAAATAAGTTGTTAGCATACGGCACAAACAGGAAGAGGGCTTGTGAACCAATTCATTTCTTACCACCTCCAAAAAGCATTCTCTGTAAGAAATGCCTACTTAAGTGAGAAAATATTTCTCATTGACTTTGGATGTCCTTGTAAACGCAAACATATTTTATGGAATACATGCACTCAATATTCTCTAGTGCACTCATTCATTAGCTAATTACGTCTTCTTGATAGCTGACACATGAAGTGAGGGCATGTCTGGGGTTTAAAAATACTTTCCAAATTATCGAATAAGGTTGAACCGTACTATGTGGGGTAAAAATTCCTTCAGGAAAAAGCACACATTCCTCCACGCCATGAGGAAGAGGTCACCTCGTGCTCCTCAAATTCCACAAGGGCTGGGGATTATTTTGTATGCTTAATAAGCGGCAGTACTATACTGACTGACACAATACATTACTGATGAACATTTTACGGTCCTCAACAATCTCATGATCATTAATATTTTTGAAACAAAACGACACTTTTACTTAACTTTGACATTTAAAAAAATAATGAGCCACCAAAAGAGTGTTAGAAAGGATATTTCAGTGTATTTTTTTCTACGAAATATATTGGACTTTACTAGGATATCAAAAATCAATGAGTAATATTTTATTACTTAAAAGCCATTTTCTATGGTCTTATTCACGCAGACGATGAGAAATACGCTCGTTCAAAAGCAGACATCCTGCCGCGACTTAAATACCTTGAGATATGGCTGCAGGATGATAATATTACGATCCTAATTAAGTAATTTATTTGAATGAAATATGCTTTTCAGAAAACCGGCTGGCATTCCATGAGTTAGAAAATCTTCTGTACGTGCCACCGGCTGGACGGTTTCGTCTGACCTGGGTGTTTTTCGGACAAAGGCTGCACTGTCAGGTAGGTGGCAGAGCAGCAGACTATTATTCGCCATACAAAGCGCTATTCGTGCAATCGGGTTTCGACAAGACACAAATGTGGTCTTAAGGAGCCTCCCCACCTGCTAATAACGCACAAATTAGCAGCACCCAGCCTTTCCTTTTTCTGGTTAAGTTTTCCCTTAATTCATCATGATATTCTCTGCGTCAAACACTAATGTACTTCTATTATTACTTATGATAGTAATGTATACACGTGTACCGAAAATAAGGATAACGTGACTTACACTACTTATATTGCTTATAGAAGGAACTGAGCTAGAAGACTCATCCTGCATCGGCAGAAATCGCAAATATTCAAGGTGCTCTTAGAATGACGCTCATAAATATGTTTGGGGCAGTTGTCGATTAACACACTTGGCGATTTATTATCTATAGCTACTCGACAACCTGGGTGGTCGCTTGACTTGTTGTTTCACGAAAATTTAAAACGCCCATTAGCCTTCTGTTATTTATACAGATGTATGAGCGCCACTCTCATGTGATTTTGCATATTCTCACTTTCGGCCATTAGGAAGAGGGCGTCTGTTAGCTTAAATCTATGTAGCGTTGAGCCCAATTGCACAATGAACGATAGAACCACATTAAAAAGCATTCATTGGGTACGGAAGTAGGTGACACATGGGAGCCAATAAACGGAAGTGATGGAGTTAATATTCTTGAACTTCGTCACTAACGCTCCATTTTGTCGAGTCGGCTGGAAGAAATGGTTCAGTTAAATGAACAAATTATTTTGTGTCACAGAGACCCCAAGATTTGGGTATTCCTTTAGGATGAAAAAGATTCAACAGATTGACGCGTGATAAAAAGCTACTAATACGCATTAGCTTTCAAGTTCTGAAGACTTAAAAAAGTCATTTTAAGTTATTGAAAGATGTAATGTATAAATAATAGGAGTTTTTGCGAATTACTTTAAGCGGAAGACTGAGAAGTATTCGTTGCAACCGGTCAATGCAAGCGGACATGCGAGTCCCAGGTAGTTATTAAAAAGACGACTCGATCGCTGGAACAATACTTTTATTCGCCTGACATTCCGTTGCGGATCTATCATCAGAGACATTAGTAGAAAACGGTAGCAGATACGCAGTTATTCGCCGCAATGTTGTCCGCATTCCAATATTTAAATCGAATCCTCGTTATAAGTAAAGCCTTATAAACAGTAAAGCAGAATCCATAAAATGCTAGCCAGAAGGATTTATTATAATTTGTCTAGATGTATTTGGGTTGATCCGCATACATTTCATTGTTTTGTCCTGTCTTCAACAAAAACTACGCATCTAAAAAGCCTCATTCATTTGAAAATCGAACACATTTTCAAGCCAGCGCAAAGCCAAAATAAAATTGACGCGAGTCCTTACGAAACGACAAATCAAACACATATGTACTGACTTTTGGCGTCCAGTCCACCCTTGAAACGGTCCCAGTTTTTCAGAGTTACTCTGTCCCCAAGCAGTCGTAAGAAGGCTTGGTAGGCGGGACATCCGGTTTCTAGACAGTCAGGGAGAGAAAATTGGCCTTCACTATACAAATAATTTAAAGTGCAAAGAAATTCGAAAAGCTCTGATTCTTATAGACAGAAAATGTTATAAAACGCAAAGAGGACGTAACGTGGGCATTTTCGACCGTACCCGAATAGAACGCATTACAAGTCCCGAAATGTTGGAGACACCCCGTTACAGCGCACCAGGAACTCATAAAACATTAATGCAAGCTCTTGGATGCGATTTTAAAATCTGAATAAATCTTAGACGTATCTGCCAAACTGACAAAAGTGAGTGCGCTCCTACGCAAATGCATACATGGCAAAATGTTGGCTGTTGACGGAAAGGTTTTGCAGAACCCGTAACGACTTTGTTCTGAAAATAAAACCTTGCTTATGGAATTTGCACGAACAAAATAAATTTCTGTGGCTTTTGTTCACGTTCCTTAGAACGTATACACAAAACACGGCAGGAGTTTCCTTGGAAGCGCACCGATGTTCTTATTTATATTTAAATGCCTACACAATTAATTTCTGTTAGGGTTAGGGTTGGAGTAAGGGTTAGATTTATGGTTAGGGTTAGGGTAAGTGGTAGGGTTAGGGTAAGGGTGATGGTTAGGGTAAGGGATAGGTTTATGGTTAGGGTAAGGGCTGGGGTCAGGGTTAAATGTAGGGTAAGTATTAGGGTTTGGCTAAGGTTTAGGGTAAGGGTTATGGTTAGGTTGGGATAGTGACATCGCATGTAAAGTGCCTCAAGTTTCTGTTGGCGTAGGCATTTAAACATAAATAAGAACATATGTGCGCTACCAAGGAAACTCCTGCCCAAAACCCTTCATGTCTTCAGCGTCATACTTAAAATTACGTCATCTTCACCTTGGTGTTTTCAGAAGGGTTTAGGACCGATACGTGAGTCAGCTCACATCTAGTATTTCATGAACCCCAAAGGGCGTGTATTTGTGCAAATACAAATCGACGGTATATGGTTGAAATTTATCAGCGAAAAGTGCCGATGCAGCTCGCGGATGTTGAAACTTATCAAAACCAATGTGCTCATTCACTTTCTACACTAAGTTGATAAGCCTTAAATTACTATGCAGATTATATTTATTGGAATTTCTAAGAAATCAAGTTCAACAAAAGTACGACTTCGATTATTCATCCTCAGATCTATGTAATAATACGAGTGAGAGTGGAGCACCAATAGTTTAAACTGTCCATGGACAGTTGATATGGGAATTGAGGTCTGAGGCCGTTCAGAGGTCAGGGATTTAAGGAGGGAGACCTAGGGAAGGAGACGCTTTCTCGCAATGTGATGTCTGTCGTTGTAACGCAACTGGAGAGCAGATGGGAAAGTACATGCTGTGTTTATATTGGACTTTCAAATAAAGGATATCATTCCCACTGGCCAAAACACTAGGAGAATGAGCTACTTATAGAACGGTTTCATTTCCAGGTGTCCATCTCACGGGTAGCTTGAAACTGTTCGATCACAACATATTGGAGAGCTTTTCAAATTGAGCCGCCATTCTTTCCTTTCTCCATTCACATGTAATTTTTTTTATATACAAGTCGGCTGGCCTACTTCTCTCATTATAAACCGACGTTTATCCCTCTTTATTTATTTGAACTACAATGAGGTCACGTGTACGAGGTCACGAAACTAGCGCAGTTTGGAGGAACTCCAATTTGGCCTACACTTGAGGAATATTCCAAGGATATTCTTCCAAGATAATTAAAATTGCAGTCATTGGCCATTATGGATGACTTTTGATTTCCCGGTCTTGTGAATTTCTATGCCTAATTTTGTACATTTTCGAGGATTTTTTTCGCTGAAATGTTTGGAAAGATATTTTCAAAATGAGGCGTTTATCTCTCAATCTCTCTCTCCCTCATAGTATGCTGTGAAAGGCGGGGTGTATACACCGAAACTTAGGAAAAGAGTGGAACAATGGATGTGACACTGGTCGTCAAACATGCATAAATTTGCTCAATGAATATGCGAGTAAAAATTAAACCGAACTGCTACTTTCGCGTCTCCAATTTGTCTGCCTCCAGATCCCTTGCAAACTACACATTTGCAGATGACAGTCAGACCGTCACCCACTCAGCGCTTGGCTACAAATCCAAAACCATTTGCATTCTTGTTCCTAATATAAATCTTTAGAATATCTTATATCAAGGACTGTTAACATTTCTTCGTGCTCTCAAGCCCACCTCAAATGGCTATTTCACCTCCATTTGTATTTGCATCCCCAAAGCCTAGAATGCATTCTACTACAGATTGCACATGGATAAAACAAACAATAAAATACGACAAGTGTCTGATATATATGGTTTATATAAGTGATTAAAACAAAAGTCCCAATATGATTATTTCTTTTTGTTGTGTGTGGAACCATGGATGTATTCTGGCACGTATTGCCGGGAAACAAGACTCATTGACGTACCCTGTTTAAATCCCAGCCACGCCGAAATATTGTCTACGCAGAATGAGGAAGGAAGGATGAGACTAAACTGGGTAACCTCCCTCTCATCTTACACATATTAAAGCTCAGATCGCCGCTGTTCCCGACCGGTGAACCATGGAATTTGCATTCCAAATAGACGAGAGATAATAGCGGTAAACTGGGGATATGGTTCATACGCTGTGACAGAACAGCACAATATTTAGGGTGTTTCAGCCCGTGATTGGGAGGAAAATTCTTGATCAAGCGGTGAGACAGTTAATTTCCCGCGTGTATGCTTTATAATAGCCACTGGAACAAGATAGCAACGAGATGCATTTCTCCCTCGTCCACCTTTGCGATATCTTATCAACTTTGTTTAGATATCAGCTTAACGCTGACTGAACTCAATGCTACTAGTCAGATTTGTACGAGGCAGCAACTTTACGCGGAATAAATTGGTTGGTTAGTCTCCGCGCTCAACCTTATCTGCCTTCATCTCGACTCTGGTCACCACAGCAATGAGCACGAGCGAGGCAACTTACACAAACATTTGCTTAAGCATAATATTATTCCCACGCAAGCCCAGCCCCCCCCCCTTCCACGGGAGATTTAACTCTGCTCAAACGCCAGCAGGAAAAATTATGTGGTCATGGTCTAATTAATCTTAATTTGCAGATCTTCAAACGTTTGCTAGTTCAGTCAGTGCCCTAGTACTCACGAAGCAAAGGCAGCTGCCATCACAGTTGCCTAGAGAGGTCTGCAAAAAGCTGCGGCTTCCTGATTGCCGTAATAATACTTTAAAATTCGACTGAACCCTTACTCCCAACAAGAAAGAATCAGGGTCATACAAAATTTCGATGCCTTGTACTATTTATGGCAACAGTAGCTTATGTAGCCCCCCTCATATACCCCTAGTCCCAGTAGGTCGTCATATGAAAACGGTGGTTAGAGTTTTCTTGGTGGGGAATATATGCATATGCATATGCTTAATGCATCTTTATTTTATTGTATTCAGAAGTGTTGTTCAGTTATATCTGTAGATTTTCTTAATCTGTATTATCGGTTAGCGTATTGCGGGAAAATCCGATTACCGAACTGCAGTTTTCCTGAAATTCCCCAAAAAGTAGAAATGGTGTTTAGGATGTCGTCTACTTCAACTTACCTGAGGACCAACTTATCGTTCTGGATCTAGAATAGTATAGTCCGCGGCACGAAGCGCCGCACACACCTTTAATTTACACGCGGAACAACTTATTCTCTGTGGCCGTGGGAAACAACTTTGACTACATTTTTCACTTTATGTACACTTTCTTCTACAAATTCCCTTTTCTGCCTTTCCTATTTCCCCACCTCCTATACCCACATAAGCACCGTTTCCATGGGACAAAATGCTGAGACTAGGGGTATATGAGGGGGCTACATAAGCTACTTTTGCCGTATTTATAATTTAGGTTAATCACCTTACAATTCAACTGATGCAACTGTGAAAAATCTGCGGCCTCTGTGGAATTCGAACCCACATCAGCAGAGGAGGCTGTAGTACTAATTTAGCTGCAAAGGCACGCCGATAGACTTGCAGTCGATTAACCCGCACAGCTCCTATGGAATCCACCGGTACAGATCGTCTCAACGAGGTCTACCATGTATAGCACAGCACCACGTCACAGGGACAATGACTTGCGCGCGCGAATTACATTATAGCGAGAATAGACATGCGCTGCATCTGCTGCAGTCTGTCCATCTCTCCCACGTGGACCCGGTGTCGTGACTGTTAGGACGGCCTAACAACAGCCATAGCCAGCAGTAGCCTGCAAGCCGTAGCCGCAATCCAAGCAGGCTATCGATCGGCCTACACGGGCGAATGTACACAGGCCGTCGATAATTCGAAATTCATATTGCAGTCCGCCGTCGAGTCAGTAGCCAATCCTACTATTTCAGGAGAGGAGCTGATTGGAAATCATGTAACACGGTTTGTTGTCCTAAATACGTTTTGCCTATTACATACAAAGATTTCTGCCGTTGCGCATTTCTTGTCATACTCTTCCTTTGGGGACTCACACAAAGCCTTATTGGGCGATGGTATCTCGGCCTAGGCTTCCGTTACAACAGTGAACAAGTCAATGAGACCGGAGAGGAAAAGGTGGCTGACACGACCGAAGCTGTTCCTAAGCGTGCTTACATGCCTGGAGTTGATCCCACGGAGTGGTCATGCCATAGAGACTGCATTAAGAAGCAGCCATTGCAGCCTGACTCTCAGGCCTCCAATCGGCCACCGAAAACACGCACTGGGGTAACTGCGAGGTCCGAGTTACCCCATCAGTTGCCAACCGTCCAAGGCACAGCTCTTAGTGCACCGTGAAAGCTTCGAGCGCATCCGGCTGTTTATTGCAGATTTATTAAGCAGCTATTTAAGGGCGTTTTGCATGCTCATCCAAGAGGAAAAACACCGCACTACACCTAGTAGAGCTCCTATAGCACTGTCCATACATAAACCGTGAAAAGGGATTTGTAGTTCCAGATCTAAGCAAACGAAAAGCTGGAAGTATTAACAGCGAAGACAAGAAAAATATTAATGGCCGTTTCTGGCGAGATTGGTCCCATCAGCCTACCATATTCTAATCATAGGCACATTTACCGACTTGTAGCGACCTTGAATTCTAACACGTGCATGTATCGCATGTCTGGCTCTCGTGTCCGGATGGTGTCAAAGCTCCAGTCAAGGTCACAAACGAGTCTGGAAAATCCGCCAATCACTTCCCAAGGTCAGTTAACAAAGGACCTTAGTGCGGTCAGACACTCCCGGAGCGGCCCGCTCATGGATGGACTTGCACTCGCCCGGGAGTCGCTTACCCATTACTCATGTTCAACTCATTCTTCACTCAATTAAATTACCCCTAACACTGGCCCTCAACGCCTTATATTACCAACTAACTTATATTCGTTGGGATGCGTTTTATCATCTTTTATCCGGTCGGACTACTTCGTATCCCACAGACTAAACTGGAGTTTAAACCTAACAGCCAGGACTGCTCAGCAAGGCACGGTGTACTCATTATCGTTATAGTAAGACAACCTAAATCTCTTCACTCCAGTCCACAATAATTCAAGAAACTGGAACATGAGAAAGGCCGATTTGCAAAATTCAGCAGTTTTTTTGTTTTCCATCGCCTGGGGTAGAATAGAACTCCTTGTTAGTCGAACTTTCCTGGCTTTAGCAGTATTTTTTTCTAGTCGAGCAAAGTGGTCATGATCGAATTTTCGTTTGTCTGCAAGACTAAAAGAGCGGCCTTTGTCTGGTTCGACACTCACTTCCGGACAGATGCGCCGGTTTGGCGATACATCGGTTTGTCGACAGGTCCTTTTATCTCGGTAATTTATATTGGTCGAGAGTGATTAATCTGCCCTTTGCTGTGACGGTGAACCCACTCGGAGCCCTTTATTTTGTGAGTGGACGATAATTCTTAAAATTCGTCCTCTATATTCAGTTAAGAGTGAGTTAAGGCAAATGCTTGGCGGCACCCTGTTCAGATATGCACGTATGCGACATGTGGAAGTCCTCATAAAAGAGCCACGGAGACAGCCCCCAGACGTCTCAGTTTTTGCTCCTTATTTGATTTCCTAATTTCGCCGATTGAAGTGTGATAAGTCTGATAAACCTACGTATTATCAAACCCGTATACTTTAACTTGCATTAAGAAAGGGACTGAGCCTGAAAAAGCACATTTTAATGAGCATTTAACTTCTGGCCTTATTGCTGCTACCCACGGGAAAATGTGTGCTGATGTAACCTAAAAGGAAATAATTACTTCGAGGTAATATTCACTTCTTTTTACATTGATGATAAACACTCTCACTTTTTCGGGCGCTTCCACGTTTAAAGGCTACAGGGAAACTAAGTCACTGCTGAGCCTTCCGTATTTTTTTTCTATCTCTTTCAGTTCAGCACTTCATGGAAGAACGCATACAAATACAACAATTTCACTGTAATTCAGAAGGACAGTTGGCGAGCATACGTATACTTTCACTGTAGCGAACGAGGTTGTCCCTTAGGTACTTTAACTAATCAGTTCAAATATTTGGGCAACGGGCAGCCATACGTAGGAAAACAAATGCAAAGTCAAGCAACAGAGCTAGGAGTAATTAATTATAATAGGTCATAATCGCTGCTATTAATGGCTTCTAGAAACGATCCTTCCGTTTCTCATTGTTTTTTCGTAAAAAAGCTCTCTTTACATGACTTCTCGCAGATTGTCCGTTATTTCCATCTACATAACCACTAGATAAAAGCTGTCATGAGTAGAATCGAGGAGCTATTCACTTTTTCCAAACCCTGTAGGCTACGTTTGGTGCGACACACAATGTTGCGCGGAACGACGACTGGTATGTTAGGCTGCACAAAACTGGTGGACGAATCAGCAAGTTTCGTTACACAGCAGCGGTTACAAATTAACACCGTCTAAGGTCGGGGTCACTTAACTTTTCTGAATGAAAGAGCAATAGTTAGCTTACCGTTATTATACATTTCCTCATCCGATGTTTGCCCATCTTTGCAGTACACAACGCCAAACTTGAAATTTACCGAACCCTGAAAACAGAAGGATGGCAAAGTAAAAATCACTAAAAGTACACGCATATGCGTTATGAAACAGTTATTAAGCCTACATAAGCTTTTATTTCCGAGGGACAATAAAGATGCAAACCAACCTTGCACAGGGACCCTCCGCTAGGTAAGTTTAAACTTATTTTGGTAAGGATGACCTTTGCGGACCCCCTTAAACAGGGTATGAGAGTAGGAACCGCCCGTAATGCAGATGTCTTTGCGCCACATTCAAGGAAAAATTGGGCTACTGCGATAGTTAGGATAGGTTAAAGGCTAAAAATAAGGCAGGCGTTAAGGTTAATTAGGTTTATTATTAACTGTAGCGTTAGGGTTCAGGTCTACGTCAGAGAAAATAGGGTTAGGTTAAAGGCTAAGGTGACGGTAGGCATTAAGGTTAATTAAGTTTCAGGTTTATTCTTAACTGGGCGGTACGGATTTGGGCTTATTTTAGGGCTAGTTGCCGGATTGGTTGCCAGGGTGGGGCAGGGGGAGGGGGAGAAGTGGCACTGAGCTCGCCGACATGAGACTGTTGTTGCAAGGGCTAGGGGGAACTAGATAAACTGATTGACCAAGAGCGGCCCCAGCAACCACGGCTGATGCACCTGTCAGGCTGGGGTGGCGGCCGTGACAGAGCTGAACAGCGTGCGTCCTTTTCGAGTTCGGGCCCGATACCAGCACTGCTCACTGGTGCTGGCGCAGCTGCGTTTCACACGGCGTAGTTTCCAACCCAGTTGACTGCCAGTGTTGAGGGGGCGGTATTGCCCCCCCCCCCCCCGACGTGGTGATGTTATCGCAAAGGCTAGGGGGGAGGGAGGGACTAGATAGATGGTTGACCAAGTGCATCCAGGACGGATGCACCCTTGGGCCTTGGGCCATACAATCGACCGCGTCAGGGCGCAGATCGGGCATGAGTCGGACAGCGTACGTCATTCGTGCGTTCGGACATGATAACAACAGGAGAAAGATCAGATTTAGAGTTAACTGGAGAGTTAAGCTTTAGATTTATGTTGGGGCTAGTGTTAGGATCAGGACAGGGAACATGTATCCTTCTCTCAATTAAGCGCAGGGTTACTTTTATTACTTTATTAGAGCGATCCTTTGTCGTGTCCTGCTTAGAAGGGCATATGGGTTATCCTTACCGCAACATTAGACAATGAAAGGGTATTCCGAATATTGAGGGTGCGTTTATTTTTCGGAATAAGGTAATGTAAGACGATAGCAGTCCAAAAAATGCGTCCGAGAGATTACTTTTCAAGGGTGTATGTAGTTTCAGTAAATATGACTTGTATGGCCGCCTAAGCAGAATACGGGAATAGGAAGGTCCCTCCCATTTACGGTAAATTTCAGAAAGGCTACATATTCCCGTGTCTCAACTCTAAACCTATAGCTTCCATGAACCAGGGGGCCGCGTGTCTTCAGCTCCTAATAGTTATCCAAACCGGAATCACGTTCTTACGTTGGGTTATTATTAGCACTTATTACGAAAAACTGTGGGCCCCAACTGCCCAGAACATTCATTAATATATGTACATGATTACCAACCACGGAACCGCCGCAATACTCCTGCGCCATTACGCCGAATCCCAGAAAACTGGGAGTAAGGTTATGGTTACTGTTAGCGCTACCTTTTGAGCGCGGGCTAAGGACAGAGTTAGGATTACGCCTACAATTGGGACACGGAAGTAGTTAGGCTTCGTGGAATTCTGCACAGGGCCGGATAAATCACTTGGCGGGGGGGGGGGCGTTCTTACGCCAGCATCCAGTTTACGGTACCATATAAGTACTGTTATCACCTACTCCTCTTGTAAATCGAATGCCGGGGAGGGTGCTTTTAATCGGGTCCTAAAAACTCAATAGTCCGTCCCTCTCAGTATCAAATAATACATTATTTACGTATCGGCGTCAAAACACAGATTAGTGGAGGTAAAAAGCGACCTTTTCTAGCGCTTGTATCATCAAATTCCCAGTTAGTTTGAATATTTGAAACCCAAGGGACGTTTATTTTATTGGTTCTTATGTTCTACCACTGAAGATGAAAGGTTAGCAGTAGATGCTTGGCTTTTAGGGTCTTTATAATTTCGTCTTTCTTATCGTCAAACCCTTTTGCAAAGCAGATCGCTTGCCAAGTCTAGTGGAATGAACGTGAATATTAGTGAGACAACATCGAAGGATGCTTTTGTAGTCTGCTAGTTTTTTCTTCAAATGTCGATAAGGACTGATTGAAATCCCAAGGCCCTCTCGAAAAAAGTTGAGTTTGCGGGCCGTCCATTATGCTAGAATGTATGTGGAGTTGCCTTTCAGGGCAACGATTGGCCACCAGGTGACGTTAGGTTTGTGGATCATAGTTAGCCCATAGAACCTGGCCCGTGCTCTATCGGTTGGCTCGGTCTGTCGCCATTCGTCGAAAGATATTGCACTGTTGCGCTTGAGTCGGCTTAGGAGTCTGGTCAGCTGACCGATCATCGATTAGTCCGCGAGAATGTGAGCTAATAAGACTACGAGTAAACAAGAAGACTAATCGAGCGTCGGATCAGTTTTAAAAAATATTTTTCAGGGTTTTACAACTCGCACAGGAGTTCACTATCAGAAACAGCAGCAGCAAAATGGTGAAAATTGTGGGGAGGTGCTGCTATCTCTAAGGACGAACTCCTGTACGAGTTCGAAAGCTTAGAATAATAAGCAGAAACAGTAGAAGAAACGGGTTATCCTCACGTGCGATGAAAGTTCAGTAGGTCATGTTCCGCATGCTGGTCATCAAGCAATCAGCGCACAAGCTGGCAGCCATCCTCGATAGGGGGGAGCCGTTAATTTTCATGAATGTGCAGTAGTATTACGACGGTATCCTATAAACAATGCAACCCTCTGTGCATTAATCACTCGTTTCTGCTGATATCTCTGAGGAAGGATCCGCGATTGGTTTCAAAACGTCCGGCGAATTAAAGTCTTGTCCCACCGATAACATCATTTCCTTCTTGGGACTCGCATGTTTTCTTGCATTGGCAATAAAACTAATGTGGCTGTTTATTATTATTAGTCTTCCAACGCGCAGTTTGACATGACCTCAAGAGCAGGCATGACATTGGCTTTTGTATTATCGGCAGTGTTACATTTTGTTCATGGCTGAACACCCTAGGCTCTGGTTAGCTTACTTGCTTCGACGATAATTTATGTACTACACTTACGTTGGCATTGACGTTGGGTTACAATTTAACAAACTTAAGATCTGTTATTTCACTTCTTGTCTCGCTTTTGTCAGGGATGATATTGCTCAGCCCAGACAATCAGCACCAGAGTCGGCAAACAATATCACGTACTTCGTCCTCTTCTCTGCGATGAGAGTTCAACATTTGTGCAACAGCAGATGGCAGGTATTGAGTACCAATCTCGTTAACTGTTTGTGAAAACGTTTTATAATGCTTCTGTGCAATTCTGTTATCACTGGAGCCTTCCTTCAAACGAAGGCCTTTCGATGTCAGGCCGTCATGAGGGCATTTGCGTAGAAAGCGCGATTTTTCATAGGTTGATGTCTCTCATATGGAGAATCTCCCAGCCACGAGCTGAGGGAGGCGCCACACGCCGGAAAGTCTCACGAACGGAAGTGAATTTGCGAATCGTGTTAGGAAAAAGACGCAGGTGCGATCACTGGGATGGCTAGTTTACTATTTTAATTGTGAAGCACGCGACTGACGCGCCGTTTTGGTAAAAGCTACAGCCATTGCAAACTAACACCATTGAGTTTATTCAAATGAAAAAGCCATTCTTGATACTACTTCATTCGCCAACATTAGATAACTGCTTAGATAACTGCAGTAGGTGTAATTATGTTTATTGCTGTACAGAATCCGTTATCCGCTTTGACTATTTATTTTATAATTGCACATAGAACATGAAAATCTTCAGCATCCTGCGGTTAGTTTTGGTCTTGTTCGTTATAGTGTAGTTTAGTTTTTAGTAAAGCATTTAGTTTATTGTTTTATTTTTAGTTTAATTTATTTTTTAGCGACATGCGGCTTATCTTACTTCAATATCTATGCAAACTCATTAGAAGCTAGTTTTAGTTATAAAGCATGGGAAAAAGCCTGCTTTAAGGCTTTTGCCTGTAAATTCCTATATAGAGTCCAGGTAGGATTGTATCCAATA
This sequence comes from Ligula intestinalis, assembly GCA_036362985.1. Taxonomy (NCBI): domain Eukaryota; kingdom Metazoa; phylum Platyhelminthes; class Cestoda; order Diphyllobothriidea; family Diphyllobothriidae; genus Ligula; species Ligula intestinalis. Next base: position 36,239,989 of record JAYGXS010000001.1, on the reverse strand, counting down.
TGCGGGTACTCTTGCACAGTTCTTGCTTCCTATTGGTTGTGTTTCGCCTTTGAGTTACCGCGCGCCAAACGATAGGTTGTTTAGATAATTATTCCTCTTATTTTCTGCTTTTATACGCACTCACGTTTTCATATATTTTTTCTTCGCCCTGCTATGTCCCACTCATGTAACCCCTACTACCACCTGTTCCGTAAGACAGGACCCTGAGGCTAGTGGTATCAAAGGTTTGCGACCAACCTTTGCCCTTTTGATTGCCACACTCTTAAAATAACGTGATGCCGACATTTGTTGCAAAAATGAAGTGCAAATATTCCCTCGCGTGAAGGAGAAGTTTTTTCGTCTGACCAGTAAGCGTCAGCAGGCACACCAAGTAAAAAAGTGCACTCCAGACATCGGCTTTTTCTTTCGCAATTTAAAGTGAGAAAGGCCTTAAATGTGTCCGCCTAAAGTAGCCAAAGGTCCCAGAGGAATAGCCTTCAGCAGCTTAAATGAGATTAAGCGGAAAACCCCTCTGTATTTTGGAGCAAGTTGCCTCGCTATTGAGAATCGTTCTGCCTAAAAAAAGTTTGCAATACGTAGTTTATTGTTGCATAATTAACAGAGAAGGGCTAAAGTGCTTTCGGTGGGAATACAGGCAGAACGGAATGAAAGTCCACAAGGCGTACTACTTTTAAATGATTTGTAAGGATTTAAAATTTGCAAGATCTCACAGGCATTGGTGGTAAGTTTGATCCGAAGAGCTTCCTTATTCAATCCCTATTCATTTGCTATAAATCGTGCAGACACCTTCCCAAATATACTAATTCGTAAAGTAGGCTTGATTTATCCACAGGTTTGTGTTACGAATGCTGGAACTTCAAATAAAAAATGGCATAATGGTGCTTTTTCACGGCTTATTGCACTCACAAAAGAAACGAATAACCCCTGAAAAGCTTGGATCATAGGGTAAATGTAGGCACCCCCCTCATTAACAGTATGCATCAAGAATAATAGTGAAATTGTGAAAAGCCAGTTTACCTCTTGTTCCTCTAAGGTCAAAACCTCCTTTTGTGCTTCATAGTGAAGAATTTCCCTGAGTCCCTTTTCCGGTCTGTGCACATCGAAGAGACTACGAAGAGGAAGAAAATGAAAACAAATTGCATGCAACAACTTAGACACACAAAGACGACCTCTGTAGACATGGACGTATTCTACGGATTGCTTGAATGCAAGCTTTGGTTTGGGTCCCGCGCAAATGCAAAATTTTAGTGTCATGCTAGTCATTGTGAGAACTACCCTTGAAGATTCTGACGACGTACCTAGCGATAGAGTCGCTTTGGCTGCTTCAGACATTTAAGCACAATCTGAACCTATGACGGCCAAGGCGACTGTTAAATTTTCAATTTCGCGAACTGCTGTAAGGAACAGCAGGTTGTAGATGAGTGGAAGGAATTTCAAGAACTATATCTTCCCTGATTTAATATCTAGTCATTTTCAGCTCTGCAGCTGTTGAATATAAAAGTCTTATTGCTACTCGTTGATGAGAGCTCTCAGATGGCTAACACAAGTCACTCGTCCCGCTCTGCCTAAGGATCCATCCCTGAGCCCCACCAGCACAGCGGCTGGCAGTTTAGACCGATAGCAAAGTTATCCACCAATTTTATTGTTATCGGAAAAATGCACAAGCACGATATATGTGCATCAGCGGTAACAAAAACCTTACACCACTACTCAAAGTACGCCAGTTTAAATTCAATGCTAAGCCTTACAATTATGAAATTAGCCACTGGCAGATAATTGAGTGCCAATAGAAGTGAATATGCGAGTTGCAGGAGGCAGTTCAGAAGAAAAAGATGCGACCACTGGAACAAGAGCCTTATTTTTTGACGCTTCGCATTCTGTCGAGATTCCTTAATCAAAGGTAATTGTAGGATAATCGGAGCTTTGCGCAGATAAGGGTGTAACATGCACAGATTGCACGGTATTTATAGTTCGTAGCGGCCATCCGCGTGCCTACTATAATTATCCGCTCGTCTCCTGAAGCCACTGCTCGAGGTCTTAATTGGTGCGGTGGTGGCTTGACATTCCACGTTCGACTCATTAATTGCTGCGATTTCCTTGTCCGTGTTGGATGCGGGTTTGGATATTGCGCGACAATTAAGCTCGCTGTCGTCCGAGTTTTGACTGGGCCCGGCCCTTTCCACGTGACTGATTCTCTTGCTCAGGCGATTTCTCAGTAGGCAGCAGGGAAACGCCAAATTGTTGCGGGGGGCCTGAGAACCATTACTCGAGCAGCTAGCGGCTCACGCTGTTGTCACCCCTTGCGAGGATTTCGGCCTCGTTAAACTTGAAAACTCCAAACCTGGGAGTTGGCGTCTTTCTTCCTCACCGCCGCTGCATGCTCGGCCATTCGCGTCCGGAGTAATCGCCCAAATTCTCCGACGTAGTTGCATTGTCAACAATTGCACCAGATCCGGTAAACGATTCCAGCCGTTTACTGCCGTTGTAGTGGGTCTTTTGGTATCATGGCTCGGCGCCTGATGGTTGCTTCGGACCAGTGCGCAACTCCAACTCCAAATGGGGTGAGCAGACGGCCGACTGCTTACGATACATCCTTCACGTACGGAAGAGCTCGCCAAACATTTAGGTCAGTTGAATGTGGTTTCTTCTCTCGTCCGCGTATGCATTGATGGACAAAATTGCGCGGGTAACCATTCACTCTCAGTAACCGTCGAAGATATTGTAATTCAGCGACTTTGTCTTCCACTTCGTGTCGGTATAGCGCTCTTAAGCAGTTGTATTTGTGACTGATCGGGTGGTTGCTGTTGAAGTTCAGGACTTGCATAATGTTGATTGCTTTCCTGAGCACTTTAGTTTTTCGATAACTGAGTCTTGTTTCCCTTGTGAAAGGGAATGCATTGGGCAGGTTCTTGAAATTAAGTTATTTAAAACCCACTTGGTAGGTATTATGCGGACAGAACAAGGTTGAAACAAATACAAGGGGAAAAAGCCTTACAACTTACTTGGAGAGAGGATCAGTCATAGCAGTAATTTCAGATTTGATTAGAGATACAATATTTACTAACGTCGATCATTTTGCTCCTTGCACACTGAAGAATCCCGCACTTTTTAATTCAAACTGTTGATTAGAAGGAAGGAGGTAAATTTGACACCCAAAAGCGCAGTTGAACTTATACATACCCTTGATTTAAATTGTCTTAAATACCAATTAGTCAGGTTACCAAGTTTCCTGACAGAACCACTCAAGTTGACAGTAGTTGAAAGCCCCGTTAAGTTTTCAATTAGGCTCACATTGAAACAAGATGTACGGCAGATACCGCTAAGGATTCCAAATCGGGAATAATATTTTATTATTTGGGAAGTATATTTTAAATATTTATACGAATGCGATTTTTAGAAAGCCTTCACTGGGCATTTCTGTATGTACTATTAAATATATCATTCATTTTTGTAGATGTGGTCACAAAGAGCGCTTCGATCTCACTGCGTTTTAGGGATATCGAAAACAAAATAATCAGTGTAAATGCAGGTCAGGATAGGCCTGCGAGTTAAATTTAAAAAACCGTTCTTGCAAAAGCTGACCACGTTCGGAAGTAAATTACTTAATACTATGCAACAGTTTCATAAATTTGGTTTGCTATGTTTGGTTTAAAGAAACGACCATTGCTTATCGGGCAACGAGATACAAATATCACACTCCAGCTTTAACTGGGACAAAAAAGAATTCACACATAAGTACTGTTAGAGTGTGATTAAACGCAGGGCTCCTGGTGGGGACCTCATGGCTCAGATGCTGGCGTGCGCTCGAATCCCGTCAAGGCCGCCCAGTTTTCATAATTTAGTCGAATTACTGATTCAATTTTTCCAACCCCCAACTCACTTCTATCACTCTTTTCGAGCAACAACAGACCAACCCGCTTCACGACTGCTCAAACAGCATGGCGACGGACAGAGGCAAATGAGTTAAGGTTTGCGGTGGTCTATGATGCCTTCCTAACTTATGCCGTGTTGAAGCAGAATTTTATCTTTCATGCCCGAAAGTCTAAAAACATGATATTTTCCAACAGCAAAACATGTTTAACACGACGCTACTCCATGAAAGGTAAGCTTAGCTGACAAGACTAAAAAATTTACAAGAGACTGTCTATGACGCTTGCTGAGCAACCATACTATGGAGGATCAAAGAGCCCACGACTTCTGGTGCAGTTCAGAGCACGTTGTATTGCACGCGAAATAAAGATAATGAAGCATGAGAAAATATAATCTGTTACCGCACCTGTTTCCATACACAGTAAAATATAAATCCTCGGATCTACATTGCGGAGTATACTTACCTTAATATTTTCTTCGGTGATACTGAGCTGCTAAAATTGTTGGAAACGCAGAGCTTTTGACTGCCCTTAAAAGGAAAAGAAAAAAAGATTAGTTAAAACTGCCTAAAGATTTTGCAGCCAAATTTGGAAGTTCCCGGCATCATTTTTTAAAAGATATCCCTTATACGACTTCGAGTTTTGTAACGCCTCTTTTAATTGGTTGATTGACGTGCACCAAACCGGTTCGCAATGATCGAAAAACTAACTAAGTAACTTTATCAAAATATTCGTTAGCAGTCGCAACGTTTATTATAGAAAGTAGTAAAAATCATTTCGACCAAATTCCGTGAGGGAAATATAAAATCAGTACCCGATCTCATGAAATAGTAACTGCAATTCTGAACGTTTTTTTTCGAGTAACAAAGATTAATTAAGTGGAGTTGCAATACTTATAATTGTGGAACACAATCCGCTACTATTTTAGATACATCAGGATGCCGGCTTTTAAATGTGCGTGTTTCTAATCACCTGAACTTAGAACATTCCATATGAGAACGCTACTTGGGCAGTCATTGCTGGCTGAGCAAGTTTGAAATTCTCCACACCTTTTCGCCTACGAGACTCCCGTCCAAAAATGATTGCTTATCGGCTTCCGAAGGCTACCACTTCCCCCCTGGAATGCTCTCAACCCAGGACTGAATACTGCCCTCCCCCGGTCTCGGCCCTTTGTTGACACTCTCACATTACGACCAGCTTGACGGCGGTGTCGACTCAGACGTCTGTTCCCCCCTTTTGACCCAGTGCCCGCAGCTGATCCGAGACCCAATAATCAAATCCCCCCCCCCCAACCGCCCTTACAGCGCTTGCCACCCCCCCCCCCCCCCTGTGCCAACAAAACATTGTCTCTGTTCGCGTCTGTCCACCCTCCCCACCCTTGGACTAGGGCATACAGACCAATGGGAGCCCCCAGGAACCGACCCCTGGGATCCTATAAAACCGGACCCATACCCCTTTGACGGATTCCCTTTGCTCTTGACGTGGAATATCCATTGTTAGGGTTTGTGTATTTATTTTGTACTATTTTCTCTTAATAGTACCGTACCACCTTGATAGTTGTTATCACTGGTTTGGCGTACGCGTGACTACTGGATACAGTCGAAGAAAGCAAAGGACGAAACACTACCTTTTCCTATTGATGATCGATGATTTTACGGCTTCAAATATATTTTTATAGAAAAAGTAGGCAAAAAATCCTTCGTGTACTCGTTTGATAGCTTAGCGCCTCTTTTTTAAATGCTTTAATCGAACACAGACAATCTTTCGGTTCCAAAAAGCTTCTTATTGTGGACTTGGATCGTATATTTTCGTTTACTAATAACCTTCATTAAGTATACGATAGATTCCCCATCAAGCACAAACTATTTTGAGCACTGTAGGTTATGTTTTCTGATACTGTTTCTGATTATGAATTCAAACAAGAATCCGAAAAGGCAGGCTAATCCATTTATTTTCCCATTGATCATGTTTCTGTCTTCGGAAATTCGTGAGATTCCCTAAATGGAAGGCTGTAGACTGAAAATCATAAATTCAAATGCAATGGCAGAGTGGACTTACAATTATTCCGGAAAAAATAACCTTCTGTAAAACCGATAGATACGATTTAATCAAGAAGACAATTTAAAGACGACGTGATTCGCTTTAAAGCGAACGCATGGAAGATGATTAATGCGTTTGTTAGAACATCGAAAGAAGATTTAAATACTTAAGCAGTCATTTTCATTGAGTGAGGTTGTTCCGAAAGGTAACGCGTGCAAAAAACGTCCTCCTGGCGAGTTTGAAATACCTTAGTATTATGCTCTCACTTACGTACTTTGTTCCTACTCTTAACTACATTTTAGGATATTGATGAAAATTTCATGAGAGCTGTCGCCGACTCTTGTAACATAGACGCAACCCGAAATTCACACGCCTAACAACTCGCTTTTTAATCTAACACCCAAAGGCAGTTGAATTATCAACGCCATTTTCTTGAAGGATGAGCGTGAGCAACTACCTGATAATGAAAAACCTTTTTTACAGACCTTATCAGCTTTCTGTATCATCATGTTTATTTTAGTAATCTACCAACGTCACTGCAGACACATCATTTGAATAGCAGCATTTGCGGCCACACGTGACTCCTGACATGGACTTAATGGAAAAAGTCACCGTCGTTATTTTTGGGGGGGCTAAAATCAGTTCAGGCGAGCCATCTTTATTTTACTGCCCGCGTTGTGAGGAAAAATTTCGGATGCAAAGAACTGCTGGTTGCACCGAACAAAACTGAGTCACGTGGATAGAGTACAGTCACGAGATGATGCCGATATCCTTCCTACGTAAATGACTTGATTTTGTTCTTTCGTCTGCTAAATCTACGAAGGCTTTTGTGAAATACAAAACATTTTACCTTTGCCTACGAGACCTTCCGTCTATTGACATGTTTTTCTTCATGTTTTGAGGTCATCCGTGCCGACCGACTGATTTCACCGCCACCTAACCAATTTATGAAGCTAGTGCATATGCATTGAAATCGAAGTGCCTTGGAGGTTAACAGTCACTTTATCCAATCCAAAACAGCAATGAGTACATGCACGGTTCTAGCCAAAAAGGAAATTTTACCACTGCGCCTTAGAAGCTATTACTTAAATAAATATTTTCAATCTGCTGCTCTCACCCTGGCCCTTGATGACACATTAACCCATCGAATTCAGTTGGTTTGACATTGCAAAATTGCGCCTGTGGATCCATTTTCACAATAGATCTGCTGCCATACAGTCGGTTGAGCTTTTGAGCACTTTATAGTTGTTGAGGTTGTTAATATATCAACGTTCGTGCAGTTTTGGGCTAACAAATGGTTCTGGGAGTCAGTCACATGACATATTATATGTGAAAATTTGTCTTTCCCTCTCCATGAGACGCTTTTGTCCCTTTATTCGTGTTGTCAATTTACGCCTTGTCCAACCAACATTTGAAAGAGCAATTATCTTAGCCGATGCGATAAAAGAGGTTTGACTGTTGTATGCAACTGCAGGTCCGACTAGGTACATCAGTCCCCCAAGCGATTAAATTTTTATTTAGATGTGGACGCTTACGTAATTGCCTTAATGAATTTAAAACGAAATGGGGATGCGAGTTGGTTAACCAAACACAAAGGCAGTTGACAGCCGGTTCATTTAAGTATTTGCCTAAGGCACTTAAAAAGTAATAAAACAAAATCTCCGTTCTACCATCACAAAGAATCTGCTCGACAGTGGGCACTCTGTTTTCAAAAACTTTTGATCAGATTTTTTGTTCTAGTCTGCGAAGAAGTCAGAAACTGTGCCATATGTGGGAAGATAAGATATAGTGAGAGAAACCTACGTTGTGGAGGCTCTTATGTAACATTATAAATTAGCCTGCCTTTTAATTCACATATTCATTTTTGCGATATTCGCCCATTTATGACCTTCTAGAGCATTTCTTCGTTGTTTAGGGTATACGTATGCCCCGTAATGCGGTATTAGTGAGAATGTGCTGGCTATATGTAATGTCAGAGGGAGAGGAGGCATTCCGCGGGATGGGTTTGTTATTTGTCTGATGGTTCGGGGAGTGGTTTCGTCCACCCATTTTTAGGGTGACTGGAGGTTCAAACTCACAGTTTCCACTATATTCCGCTCTGTACCTTGTGCGTAGATTGCCATTACGGACTGACTACCGATTGCTCAGTCTACCGCCAAATTTTTTGCCTGTCCCCATATCTGCTTATATGAATCTTACTGATAGGATACAGTCACAGTGGGGAACACTCGGGGTCGTCAATTATCTCCGCGGCCAACGAGGGTGGGGGAGATGTAGGCAGACACAGTCTTGACCCCAGTCCTCACGCCTTTCACGGCTGCTAGCAACTGCGCACACACCAGGGTCAGCCGCCCCAGTCCAGTCTGCCCAATCACCCTTAGGGCTGACTCACACAGGACCTTCTTTTAAAGGATGCGGCCCCTCTGGGGTGCGGACGCACGTTGTTGCAACTGTCAACTACTTTCAATTTATCCTCTACTGCCTCTGTACAGAATACAGAATTCCTCCTGCCTGGCATCACACGTCTTCTCTTCCCACAAGGAGCCGGGCCTGAGGAACACAGCGGTAAGGATCTGTCCTATTGACTTAAGTCATTGCGATAGTCGCACAGTCGAGCAACGAGGGGCTGTGACAGCCACCCAAGTGACAGTGAAATGCGGGTCGTACACCGCGACACTGCAAGGCATAGGCACACGGCAAACAGCGGCATATAATGAGAACTGAGGGCTTGAATGTCCAGTCTCTGAGGAAGGATAGAATAAATTACTAGCCCGGATGTCAGACACCTAATAAACCTCTCCCGGTTAATTCATCCTCTGCCTCTGATTATCGATGGGTGTGTTGTGTGTTATGAAGTGACAAAAGGCAGTTAAAAAGTAATCATTACTTTTATAAGTGCTTGTGAGTTTCCCTGAATTCTCTTGTCTTCGGATATACTATACCAGCCTTCCATCTGCTCAGCTCAACAAAGTAGGAGCACCAAGGACGAACTTTGGGCTATGATCACTTATATGATCCTCTAAACAGAATACAAGAACAAGAACCGCTAGCAATACAGGTGGATTTTCGTCAACGTCTAAGGAAGCCAGGATGGGTTAGGGGTTTGGGTTAGATTCAAGGTTTGGGTAAGTGCTAACCGGAGCGTTGGCGTTGAGGTGAGATTGAGGGTTAAGATTTGGGCTACATTCTCAGTTTAGGTAAGGGCTCGTTTTAGGGTCAGTTAACGGAAATTATGCTCCAGGCCACCTTTACTACAGGGCGGGGCGCTTCTATTCCCATGTCCTGCTTAAAAAACCAAAAAGGTAATTCCTACCCTACTTTTTGCATGAGCATCGCTGTTTGACCAGATTAAATAAAACATTTTATTCTCCGTGGTTTCTGACATGAGGAACTAACCTCCATGGGGCCGAAAGCGTTTATGGACCATTCCCTTCTAGGCGCAGACAAGCAATGCGTACTATTAATTATTTTTTTATGCACCATTTCCAGAAGACATGCGAGTAATCGTAGAGTTACAGTAACATTCAGATTTTCTATTCAAAAACATCTTAAGTATACAGCGTAATTACTTTTTCTCCAGATAGCCAGGTAACCTGGTAGGCGGTAGATAAATACCCCAAGAGCGCTTTAATTCGTCGTTTGGTCTGTTTGACGATAAGTGCAGCCGGAACCGTGTTCACTTTATACTTACAAGATTGACCCGTTTTAGCAAACAAGGCGTTTCGATGATGTTAAAATAATGCTTTAAGAACATCCATTCAGAGACGACTGGTTATTGCGTAAGCAATCGAACGACAATAGGGATTCCGTAACCCCGAAAATTACGTGTGACAACGCGAAAATGCCAGAAGATGCTCACGTGGAGCCCTGCATATCTGGATGGTAATCGCGTTGAGCAGAAGAACAGACGTTTCGACCTTTTTCTGTAAGGCGTCAGTAGGACGTCCACTCCATTCTATCCAGACACAAATGTGCTCTAAAATATGTGCTTAGCTAACCTGTGCCGAAGGAGATTATCAGTGAAATTTGCAAACACAATGCATGAATGTATATCTGGTCTATGTAGAACCATTTGTCCTTCAGAGAATCAGAAGCGAGGCAGATACCACGAGGGCTGGTGGTTTGAAATACTTAAAAAATCTCATTTGAGTTAACGGGTCAAATAAATAGAGTAGATCATATGCCAGGAACAATACCCATTTTAACCACGAAGACTGCATAGAATCTCCCACTGCAACAAGGTGAGGAGAGAATAAGACTAACTAATAATGATAGCACCAATAAACAAATGAAAAGCAAGGCCCGTCAACGAACGTGGGTTGAACACAAAAATACTACTTTTCTGACTGAACTTATTGCTTTGACGGATAACTCAGACAAATACATCCAATTTTAGCCGTCAAGACCTTATTGAAATTTTGTAAAATTAAAAGTGTAAAACTGCTACCCAATCTCGGACCAAAAAGAAGTATTACTTAAGGAGGTTCGGGTACTAGGGGGGGGGGGGCACGGTATTAATTAATAAAAACAGTAATTTTCAGGAACAATTCTGATGGTTGTAAATATTCAAATTAGCGAAAAGCCAGGGTGATCTTTAAGATAATATGCCAATTGCTTCTTTGACGGAATAAGTTTTCGCGCGAATTAAAAGCCCGTCGACTGTCCGTTTCAGACACGGGCATTTAGAAATTAAAATTTTCCAGACGAATATATGTATCATCTTATCAGTTGTATCAAACAGGACAACTGTCTACATGTAAGAAAAAAGCTGCTTTTCTTATTGTAGATTATATTATGCATGGGGCATCGAAGTTCTACCTAAGTTCCTCATTCTATTCACACACGCCTAAAATTTTGATCTGCCTCGAAACTATAGCCTTACAAAGGTAGACACAATGATACTATCAGAATTTCTTATTAAATAAAAACATGTCTCAGTCAAGGACAAAACTGATCCCTAGTCAGATTCACTGCATGCTCAAAAGCAGACTTTTTACTCTTTTAAAAGTTAAGCGTTAGATGAACGCAATCTTGAATCTGCTATAACCAAACAGAAATTATCTTAGTTTTAAAAAAGTATGATAGATAATAAATTGAACCAATTTTCAAAAAGTATAACCAATCTAAGGTGATGAAATATTTGGCCCAATGTTTAATATAAAATATCTTCTCGAAACTTACGAATTTTGTCCACAAAATAGCACGATACTGACGTAGACCTTCGGCTTCGAATTCCGACTTGACAATTGCCAGCAGCATCGGATCCTTCTCGGAAATACTTCCACAGTAAATCTGGTGCGCTTTAAATAAATAAATGGGGAAATTTAGTTAAATTAGGGGTAGATATGTTGCGAGCTGATGACATTTTGGCGCGGGAAAAGGAATAACGAAACCAATCGCACAAACTCTCATCAACTCTTATTTTTTAGTCAATTTAACTAGCCCTTATAAAGAACGTAGGCACAGTTGCTGCTAAACACTCGCTTCTCTTCGAGATACCGAACCATCAAGTAATGACCATGTGAGTTAAAGAAGTGAATGTAATAAAAACTATTCTTTGATATTTTGAAGTAAATGTGAAGGAAATGAATGGCACCAGGAGAAATCCATGTAATTTCACTAAAGGTTGGGAATATCCGTGCGAGTTGCGCTTCCCCGGCGACACAGTAATCTCCCTGAGATTGATACCTTGTCGCATCTTTTTATTCCATTATGCTACCAGTAGCTAAAATTATTGTAATAGTATATCATGAGTGAAGCTCCCCATCATGCGGGACAAGCATAGAGCCCAAAGTGCTCGTCATGTGCCTGCATTCATTTAAAATGCTCAGAATGTCCTCATATTCCTTCAGCCAGTTTGTGTCATCTGTAAGTAACAATGTTAAACTTTCAGGATTCATTGCCGATAAACAGTGACATGAAATAATTGCCTGAACCCCCCTCCTATGACTCCTTGATCCCTTAACATCCCCTCCCCCTTTTTTATTGTCGATTGGATATTTAAACTTTGGTCACTGTACCCTTCCTTATATTAGTGTAATTGCCTGATGATGAGTCATCGGAAAAGTACGCTCGCCAAACTTTACTTCTTGAAACATACATCAGATAAGCATTCCCGACAACGCCCTTCGCAGGATAGAGAGTCCGGATGCAGTTGGCCTTTATGGCACCTCCACTCACTGTGATTCTAGCCACCCCGTTCTCCTTGTTGATATATGTAATTTTGGTTCATTATACCCACCCCCACGCCAGACAACTGGCCAACTCGGACGGTGGCCTGATGTGAAGAGAGTGAGGTCAGGACACTTTCCTCACCATAAACGATCTAATGCGCTTAAAATCTATCATGGAGCGTTTGGGTAACATAAAACTTGACTCACCAGCTAAGTCAGATTCTCCGAAGAGGTGCTCAACGTAAGGCACTATATACCCTCAACCGCCAGAACCTTTCAGAAGCCGAGAAATATGATCATTCATCCTTACAAACGCGTGATCAATCGAAACCTGAACCACCACACCTGGTCAATGAATGTTTTGAGTAGCCTTTATAAAATGTGGTTTGGATTGCCAAACTAAGTAAAAACGGTCGGTTTACGTAGATATGGACAATGCTCAACTATAAAGGAGTGGCTTTCGTTAAATTCCGACGACCACTTTATCCATAACGACCAGACGCTCTCCCCTTAGGACATAACTTTGGTGTGGCAAAAAGAAAATAAATCCGAGAAGGTTTGAAGAACTTTTCTTCTGACTATCAGTAGGCAATATAAGGCGCTCAAAGGCGAAGTCTTTGGACATCGTCTATGCATAAGTAGCATTCATAGTTTTTTCAGCGCTCACTGCTGACTAATAAACACCCCTCAGTCAGAGATGAGCTAGAGGTTACTGCCGGTTCGATTATCTAGAAAAAGGGAAAGGGCGTGTGGCGTAAACAACACCACATAAACAACTAAGAGGGAAGCAGCACTGAATGAGTCCAAAGCATCTTCTAGCGAACTCCACGGAAAATAGAAAACAAAACTTTGGAAGACCTTGTATGTAAAAAAAGTTGGAGTGATAGACGAAACAAGTCCGTGGGCTCGCATTTTTCTAGTCTGCACTAGCTATCGAACAGGCATAAACGAGTAATACAGTTGAGAACAGTGACGTTTATTAATCATTCTCCTCCCCATCTAATACCACAGTGTTTAGGACAACAAATCGAACCAATCCGGTGCAGTCTTACCGTTGACATTATCAAAGATAATTTTATTCCTGAGAACACCAAAGGTATCCATATCTAAAGAATAAGCATATAATAGCACTGGATTTAAACAGGCTTCGGACGGACCCGCAGAACTAATTTGCCAACAGGCGTCTGAAACCTCAATGGAGCTATAAGAGCAACGGAAAGCACTGCAGTCATGTGCTAAGAACGTACAGTTCATATTCAACGGACAGTTGTGTAGGCAGCCAGACAGAGCAGCTACGAAAAAACATTGGGGTTCGTTCCAGAAAAAAACTTCGGGTAGAACCTTGATTAACATTTCCCTAAAACTATAAGGGACTACAGTTTACAGGAAAATATGTGAATCAAACTTAAACTGTAGTCAATAGTCCCAGAGCTAGGATTTATGAAGTAGACATTAACGAGGCACACGCAAATATCAAACGAAAAATCAAAAACGAGAACAACTCGCTGCACTTCTTAGGCCTGGGCGCAGATAAAAGAACATATGGTTCCATCCAGAGATGAGTAAAACTTCTTGAAAAATGATATTAAATGCATTTTTGGGTTGCGCTTTCCCTGATACATTTAGCTACAAGAAGAGTTTACTTTCTTAAATGCGTTTTTCCCAGAAACAGGTATCCGGAGAAATCTTTCGATAAGTAATTTCATCCCGGACAAAGAAATCAACACTGCAAAACTCCAAGGCTCCAATGTATGACTGGGCTGAAATACACCATAGTTCATGTTCAGTCTCTAATTAAGACAACGCCTACTCCGATTCAATTAATGACCCTTGTCTTGCCTACGTATGCCCTATCAGTCTATGTCCGTGAGTTGAAATACAGCTGTGGCTGTATGCACATAAACACGGTCGGAAAATAGGCTTGTAGAATAGCAATAATCAAGAAGCTAAATCTTGAACCTGCTTGATAATGATTTCGTGGCAGAAGCAATGGCAGCATTGGAGGTCATATTGAGAGCAAGAAAGGAGCGTCTCCGACGCTGTTCAGTGATGGTGCAATAAGGACAAATAGCTTTGACTCAACTACGAAAGCCCCGGTGGCAAGGGTGAGGCTTGAGTACAGGCAGTACCATCTGGGCTGCAAGGTCCCACCGGTGAGCCGTGAGCTTAATCACACTGGAGTCAGGTTACCCACTCAGTCTACAGCTCATACTTTACACTAAACTCGATGGGTAAATTGACGCAAACGTGAGTAAGTACACGACTCCCAACCGGGTCATCATACCTGCCGTAGTTGGTGTGGTGGTTGTCTTCAAGTACTCTCCTTGCTCTCGTGGGTTTACATCTCATCGGGGCCACCGACCGTCTTTAAACATGCACTAGGCTGACTACGAGACCTGAGTTGAAACATCAGTGGCTACCTCCCACGCCACGGTTGATAGCGAACCCTGATAATCTCAAACGCGTCAGTTTATAGCGGAGTGGCTTGCAGAGCCAGACAACCTATCTGCGCGTGCCAAAAGCCGATCCGCCCCGCACGCAGCTCACCGGGATTTCACACAACAGGGAGGGGGGCGAGTGTGGACGGCTAGATCTCACATGCGTGTCATCGAGGCCACCAGCATGCTACCAGGGCAAGAGCCAGCGATGAAAATAACTTCATGCAATCTTCTCCCCTCTCCCCCGCACTAGCCCTCACCACGGGACTACTGCTTGGTGTTCCATGCTGTGTGACCCAAATTTAGCTTCACGAGCTTTCCCTGATCTCACAACTGGCCCTCCGACTAATTTAGACTCTCTCCTTATCGGATCGCCACACAACGACCATTCGCTGCCGGACTTAGTGTAACGAAATGGATGCTAGCATTGCATCCCTGCGTTGCTCGACATTTTTGCTCCATTTGTTTTTATGTTGAGTGGCATAGAATGAGCAATTGATATTACTTTGCCCAAGCAGACAGGTCGGATTCAGCCGCAATTTCAATTGGAGATAAGTTGAACAGTTTCTTATTCAAGACAACTTTTAAATTAACTAACGTATGTATTAGAAGTCAGCCTAGTAGTCATTCTGGTGGATTCTAGATGACTGCTTAGGAAATCCTGCTTGGGCAGTCAGCTTGTTGTTGGTGGATTCCATATGGGCGGTAAAGTTGGACGGGTAATATCGACCCAAGTATGATTAAATTCATAGCGCGAGGCGGGGCGCTTATAGCTTAGCGGTTAGAACGTTGGCTTCCGGTATAGGCCTTCTCTGATACGCGGGTTCAAATCCCGCTGAACGCCTCGAGTTTTTTCACAATTGGGTCAACTCAAATTAACATATGTATGGTGAGGATATGGAGGGTAAATTTGTGCGAAATATTAGGAACTTTTCGCTTAGTATAATCTAAGTCAATACTTCGTTGGTTTGCATACTTCGGTGGAAAATGCGCAAGGAAAACTGTTATGGCCGTCTCAACAGCATACGGGAATAGGAATCGCCCACAATAAGCGTGGCTTTGCGTCAAATTCTGAGGATACTAGATTGGAGATTAGGCTCAGAGTTGGCGGTTGGGGTCAGGATTATGTCGACGGTTTGGGTTCATGTTGGCGGTGGGCTAGGACTAAGGTTAAGGCTAAGAATAAGGCGAGAGGTTTGTTTTATGTTAGGATAAGTGCTAGGGTTAAGATACAGGAGTATTTACCCTTCCGAAGTTAAGCGCAAAGCCACCTATTTGAAGTGAACGGGACGTTTCTATTCCCGTGTTCTATTTAGAAGGCCATACAAGTCATAATTATATACGTCCTCAAAGAATAATACTTAGGATAAACTTTTTCCTGAGCTTCCACTGTCTTGAATTTGTCGTATTCCAAACAAGAAACGCACGCCCTAGATTCGGAATACCATTGTTGCGGTAAGCATAAATTATATGGCACCCTTAAACGGGACACGGAAATAGGAACACCCTGTCCACGGTAATAAAACAGGCCCCGTGCATAATTCCAGGAAGAGTAAATATTCCTGTGTGCTGACCCTAACACTAGACCTGACCTAAATAATAACCCTAACACTCTAGTTAACACTAAACCCGATCTTACTCCTGAACTGAAACTTAAGCAACCTTAAAGCCTACCTTAACTTTGGGCTTTGAATGAATCATATACCTTACCCTTATTTTGTTTAGGATTTTGTGAAAAACCACCTATATTGAAAGGCGGTTACTCCTCTCATGTTCTGTTTGGGCGGGGGGCATATTACTCATCCTGAAATAGGTTATTGCCAAGGCATCAAACAGTTATAGTTTTCCCGCGTCTACCCAAACCTACAGGTGCGGACCTTTGAAAACTGGGTTGGGAATGATTCCGTGTGAAACGCAGCTGCAACAGCACCAGCCCGTAGTGTTGGTATCGGGTCCAAACTCGAAAAGGACGCACGCTGTTCAGCTCTGTCACGACGTGCGCCCCGATGCGGTCGATAGGATGGCCCGAGGCGATCATCGCACAGGGTGCATCAGCCGTGGTTGCACTTGGTCAACCAGTCTATTCAGTCTCCCCTCCCTAGCCCTCGTCACCACGTCGGGGAGCCCAATGTCGCCTCCCCCCCACCACCACCCTGGTGACCAACCCGGCAACTGTCAAGATAACAAAGGCCTAGCACTCTTCCGCTCTTCTTTTTGGCAAACGGGCCGGTAGGTTGACGCATACGTGATTAAACCTACAGCTCCCGGTGGGGCCTCGTCGCCCAAGGTTCGCTGTAATCCAGTCTCGCCCTTACTGTCGTGGGCACGAATGTCACAGAGTTCGACAGCTTTTTCATGTTTGGCTCGAATTAATTATTCAAATCTGTCATAAACACTAAGCACGACGGAAATCGTGTGGTCAGGCATCAGTGCATCAGAGGAAATGTGCTTGTTTAAGCTTTATTTCCGAAGAGGCATCCCTCTCTACATTTAAGGAACCTCTAAAATGCAGCCATTATAAGCACTAATCGGAGGGATATTTCATTTAAAAAAAACAACCCGTACCGGATGACTAAATAATCGGTTTACTAAAGAGTAAATGAATAAAATGGACGGTCCAAACTTGACAACCACGTTTTAACCATTCTTCTATGCCTGGTCATGATAGTTGTCATTCAGCGCTTGTGGTCCGTCGCTGTCTACCATTATTAACCGTTTAAGACTAATTCTCACGACATAAATTCGAGTTTTTGGCAGTATGATTCTGCAATAATTGTATATATTGTTCGATATAACCGCTATCCCAACCATTGAGGTTGGCTTATGGATCCTTTTGTTGCTGGCAGGACACCTTTCTTCTATTTCCGGCGATGAACAGTTGACGCAATTGCAGGCCTTGCTTGGTTGCAGATGTACGTCAAATGAGGTGAAATTCACCTTCCTAATAGCTGCCATTGTGTGTCCGCAAACAATAGCGAGAAAGAATGCTAAGCAATTTGCGAAAGCCTAGTACAACTCTTAAATGATCTTAATCCTAGCGAAATTAGAGAGTCTTCTTCGAGGCTCACTTACAGGAAATTTAACCAAATTTGGGAGCTTTTGTGAATCCTTGATGAACAGTCCGCTTTTGTTAACCCTTGGCCTAAGGCCGCGTCTATGATTTATATGGCATTTTGCCTTTAGATTACCAGAGCAACCTGGCTAATAAGCCCGAAATTGCCATTCTAGTCTCCCTTGCTTTGCCGGCAATACTAGCTACCTACCACCAGCTGTTAGGGTTGTCAGGGTCTCTGTCGAGGCCCAAGGCAGAGCGGGACAGATGAGTTCCCTTAGCGGTCGGGTGAACGTTCATCAACGAGCAGCGTGAATTTCTCAATTCCAGGCTATATAAGCTGGTGACGTCCAAGGTTAATAAGACGAAACAATCTATTTTGGTCTTTCTGTTATTTGCCATTTTTCTGACACGGATTTTAGCGCACCGTGATAGCTTCAAACAAGTCAAATTCTGGCTAGTGGGGGTTATCGAACCTGTATCTCTCCTACACCGCCAGCATCAATGGGCGTAGTCGGGCCAGCAAACAGTGTTTTTATTACACGCATGTGCGTAGGGAATGACTGACGTTTGGTGTATTTCGATGCAGCTTTATTTTCATTACGCAGTTGTTACCTCAAGGCATTGAGGCCTTAGGTATGCACTCGCGGACAATTTGTTTCGACTGATGAGCCTCCGTTCAGTTAACTAGCTGTCAGTCCATGTGTGTGCCTGTGTCTGCTGTTGAGTCTTGAGTTCTCGGCCGCTTGCAACCAATCAGTGGGCTGATGCAGTTTGATTGAACGTTTCAGATGACGAGCTCGGGGCTGTGATGGCTTTAACTCGTTAACCGAGGTCTCACTGTATCTTCTTTAAATGACAATAGGCCAGTATACAACTAAATTATAATTGCAGATTACGTTTCACAGATCTCCGGGGTGATTTGGACCCGGAAAGTGCATTCATATTATGAGCAGGTGAGAAGAACTCAGAAGCTTTTCGCATGTGTCTACTCCGGTGTTTGGCCCTACGAGGGGCCACACAGTAAAAATAAGGAAACCAGACCGGGGTCCAGGATCAGTTAGCAGGGTTGTGTAGAGTCCGCGTATCAAAAAAATGGCACGCGTGAGGGTGTGGCGGCATTCCAAGGTGCAGGTTGGTGCCACACCTGCCACTAGAACCCAATCCCAAAATAAGATAGATGTCCGGCTCCGAGAGTTGGTTTGTACCTGGCAGAGGGTAGAGAATACAAGACCGACTCTGCTACCTCTGTCTTCACAACACTTCAGCGCATTTCCTCACTATCTGCCGATCTGATGAACGGTCATCTGACCGCTAACGGCACTTATCTGTCCCGCTCTGCCTGGCTGACGACGGCTTATAAGCCCGAAATGGCCATTCCAGTCTCCCTTGTCTTTGCCGGCGATACTATCTACCTACTATCAGTTTTTATGGTTGTGAGGGCCTCTGTTGAGGCTAAAGACAGAGCGGGACAGATGAGTTCCGTTAACGGTCAGGTAAACATTCATTAACGAGTTTCAATGGCCCCTGACCTAAACCGGCAAGACAACGAGCTTGTGGCTCAATGGTTAGGGCGTTTGACTGATCAAAAAATGTTGCGAGTTAGAGGCTCGGTAGAACACCACTTGGGTTTAGATATGGCTGGCTTACGAGGACTATTAAGCAAGAAATGACCATTCCAGTCTCCCTGGTCTTTGCTGGAAGTACTGGCTGGATTTCTTTGTTAATAGTCCCTAATTTACCCTCATAGGGATAATTTCAACGGAGTGTTGTTTACATCATTACTTCTGTCAATAAGACTGGGTTTTGACGAAATGTCGTCGCTTTATGTTGAACAACAAGTGCACGGCACCTTGTACGGTGTATGAATTAATCAAATGTAAATTAAGGTCGTCATATGGAACTCCACTCCCTGCTCAGCATTGTATATAAAATACTAGCCAAAAGGTTGAAATCAAGCGGAATTAAAAGAAAATGTCCAACAGTCTCTTAAAATAATCAAGCATCAGTAAGTTTATCAAGCCTACTCACTGTTTACAGACATAATTTCTTAAAAAGTCAGTTTATTAGGCAAAACATCTTTTTCAGCAATTCTTCGTGAGGCCCTTAACTTTGCAAAACAATGAACATTTGAACGTGTACGTGCGCAGACTGAAAAGGTCCGCAGTGGCCAATAGGCGCCCACCTGGGACAATTATTGATTTTTGTACACGTTCAAATGTTCATTGTTTTGCAAATTTAAGGGTCTGACAAAGAATTGCCGAAAAACGTATTTTGCCTAACAAACTGACTTTTAAAGTTAACCATGGGAATATTTACCGAACTGAATTTCTGGATAAACAGTGAAGCATCATGAAACGCTACTTTCCACAAACGGCTTGAGTGTAATTCACGACCACAATAACGTATTTAAACAACGACCCTGATCGGCTTTTGAAAAATAACGGTTAATTTTATCCGGAAAAAGAAATTGGTAAGACTTGGGAAGAGTAAATTGCCCCACCGCTCCTTAAGCAATACGGGAGGCTTGTGATTCATTCCAGAAAGGCTACCAATTCCTCTGTTATTATCCTAATTGTAGGCCTTAACTAACCTTCACCCCAACCATAATTTTGAATTATGCCTAATTTTCGGTAAATATTCCCATTGTTAACTTGAAAAGTCAATCTGTTAGGCAAAAATGCTTTTCGGCAATCCTTCTTCAGGGCCTTAACTTTGCAAACGATGAAATTTTGAACATGTTCCTGGACTACATGTGTCACAGGAAAAATCCTATCCCCATTTTTTTGCCAAAAGATCTTATCAAAATTCAGAAATTAAATTTGTGCAAGACAAAACCTTTTCAAGGAAATAACCGAAATAGGCATTCTAATCTAGGAATATTTAAGTATTGGAAGCCTACCTTTCCCCAAGAAGTACTTAAAGTACCAACGCGTCTCCCTCTCCGGATTCTCCAAATGCACCGGACGTGAAACGGAGGACCGCTTGGCGTACCGCGTGTTGTCCATCACAGCAGCGGGTAGGAAGCCCGTGCTTTCTGTACTCGCCAGTTCTTCATTTGGGGCTGAGGAGCTCTGCAACTTTCTCAGGCCACCTGCAGCGACATGGGGCACTTGTGGACCGCGATGCGGCCCCGAGAGCAGAATACTCGGACAGCTGTCCTGAGAACAGGAATTTTTCAGCCGCTCGCCAGAACGAAACTGAGTTGAAACTGCTGACGAATCAGATACAACTGACCAGGCTGGAGCATGTGTGCCCCGGGCTAGTATTGGCCAAAACACCTGGACACCAGCCTCAACACGAAACTTTCCAGCGTTGTTCCGATAATCGTACAAAATGTCGTGATCCATGTTATTGAACTAAAACATACTAGATCAGAGTTACATTCATTAAATTGTTACTCGACAAAACATTTTAAAAACGTTACTAATCAAAGTTATAAATATTCACAAGTAGCAAGTCAGTTTTGACAGTTTGCATGGCTCCGAGGCAGCATTCTCTGAGAAAATGTATAAGCCCTAGTTCTCCCACCGGAGCGAAATGTGTACAACATGAGAAAGATTGTACTTCAAATTTTCTTATATTTTCGGCGATATCTTTTATGGTTAGAAAGTGTGGTATCATAAGAGTTATTAACTTATGAAGGTAAACTGTCCCGTAGGAAAATAAATTCTCTGTCACCTTCGTTGTGGCTATGTCTAGTTTCTGATGGCAAACAAGCCAGAAATTATCACTAGTGTCTGCTTGATTATTAGCAGCAGAATGTATCACAGTATTGATGTCGACATAAATAAATGCATTTTTTGAAATAATCACACCCGATTTAAATCCGGCGAAGATCGAATACAAAATGCTGTTGATTAAATAGAGGAGAACGTTTATTATTGAAGCGTTTAAAGGTCCCACCGAACAAATTTTCGAAATGACCGTTTCTCTAGAAAATCGTGAGTCTCTAAAACAGGCTAGTACAAAACTGCTGCCAACGGAGACTGGATGTAAGAGGTAGAAGCATATGTTCCATTTTAACTTTCTCAAATCTGGATACTAAGCACGATATTGTTTGGGTTACCGAATCCTGAAGTAGCTTGCTAAATTTTCCCTTTTTCTTGAATCACCCCACGGTGTTTAGGATAAATCCAGTGAACATAAGGATCTTTTGACATCCATCAACATTAATTAGCAAACTTGGGGTAGCGTCTTCCAGTTTGATTCCCGCGTTAAAATTACTGTTCAAGTTACATTTTGTTAACTTCTTCTGACTTACCATGTAACATCCGTAAGCTGTTAACTAGCAACCGATAGTATTGTAAATAACCTAAATTGCACACACGGGTTTCGCTGATGTGCCCTTACACGACGTATCCTAAAGATTTTACTCCAACTCATTGCAGTCATTTTCAATACAATTCGGAGTTGTGTTGCTTGAACTGAAGGCCTACAAGAAACCAGAATGAGAGGAGTTGGCGGGCCTAATGTTTAACCAATTCCTTCCGTAGCGGCATGAAATCGATAAAATAGATGACTGAGCTTAAACCTGGTATCTGTGTCCTATAAATAGTCTATTTTTGCCTGAATAGTGCAGTTAGCAATTTGCTGACATACATTTGAGGTAAAAGGAGCATTCTGTTATTTTTTTGTTTGCTTTTAGATTAACATTGGCTGCCATATAAGCCCATAGAGTTACGCAGTGAAAGTAGCTATCCATGGATGCCAAACTGTTTTCGAGGGCGATCTGTCTATTTTAAATTAGAATCAGGCGACTCGCAATTTATACTTTAAACCGCATTTACACGCACAACTTTTCATGGGCAATCAAAGAGACTTGAAACCCAACGACCCGGATACAGTTAAGATGGCTCACTGGCAGTCAAATACTAAAATTGGATACTAGGCTTACAGCTAGTTTTAATTGGCAGCGTCGGTGCATGCACTTAATTAAAAATACGCGAGAGTTAAACGGCCCGTGTAAGGCACAAAAAGACATCCTAGTAAAGTTAACTTCTTCAAATTAGTAACGAACCGAACAACTATAACACCTATCCAACAACCAGCAAATAACTGTGCTGCTTATAAGCTTTGTGTTGAAGTGCATATTTATGGGCCGACAGGTCTGTTGTTTTTTTTGCGAAACAACTTGCCCTTAAACATTGCCCAAGTTTAAGAAAATCCTGTTTGTCACTACTTATGTCAGAACAGCATGATAAGAAAATTAGAAGGCAGGTTAGTGACGATGGTGTTTTTAAGTGTCTCTGTTAAACAATGTTTTCTCGTTAGAAGGCGAAGAATCTCCTAAAACATGCTACATAAACAGGTCTCGGATTCCTTAGCATTCGCCGTAGAAGTAGTAAATTTTGGCCCATTGAGAAAACGCCTAGGAAAGATCACGCCCTGAAAAATCGGAACTACACGATGCTGGCGGATAACGGATAAAATGCTTGCGTCCGACCTATGAACCATTTATTAAAACAGATAATAGTGGGTGAGCCTCGCACCAATTCAGGCCTTTCTGTTATGAAAATTTTCAGTTGAAGTTAAATAAGGCTCCAGGAAAAAAAGCCTAGGCACGGTTTGTTGCTTGACACTAATTAACTTTAATGATGGTCGGAAGACGTAGATTCCGCATCGCTACCGTCCAATATGGGTACTCAAAAAGAGAGAAAGTGGGAGAAAAGCCTACCTCGCGAATCTGACGCGCGCCTAATAGAGACTACGGCAAGAGTGCAGGCGCGCGAATTGCCATTCGCATTACCACAGCCACTACCTTCTACGCTACGTGCGTTAACATTGGCTATCGACCAGTTGGGGAAGTCCGGGCTAAATGACGTTAGTAACCAATGGGCGTCCTGGGAACACTGATGGCTGTTTACAGCCCTGCCGAGTCCGTAGGCACTGGGGCGGCTGCGCACGTGAGGCATGCAGGAGCATGAACGGAGTGAGAGAGAGAGAGAGCGGGAGAGAGACAGAGGGAGTTCAATCATTTTAAACACTGATGACAGTGTATTAGCCTGAGCATAACTCGCCAGCATACTCTCTGGGGTCGGCAAAACACAACCAATCAGCTAAAAGCGGTCGTCTGTGCACTTTCGGCGTGCATGTCTCAAATGCGGTCGGTGGCAAAAACGGCGAAGACTTTGTGTAAAAAAAAGCTGAGAAAAAAGAACGAAGTTTGCGAGATGCCAAAAGTTATGGCTGCCGAGAATTTTAATGCGGGGAATAGGGAGGTTTTCATGCGTGGTATTAGACTTCTTCTTATCCTCATCAAAAATACGTACTATTTGCCAATTATTTTTGTGGGTCTTCTCATATGTAATCCCCACCTGAGTAACTAAGTCCTGCTCCCAAAAGTCGGAATTTTAATACCAACGCGGATGCCTAACTCTTTCGACACTAAGGGGCATATAACCCTGAGAGTGACACATTATCCTCAATATGCTTGAACGATGAGAGAACATTGTTATGTCTAGATAAGATCCCTGCATTGAAGACCGGAAGTGCATCTTGAAATTGTATTCACTTGAAATGATCCTCAGGGTCTTCTGATGTTTCGCTTTATGATTGCTTGATGAGTGATCGAGATTTCATAATGAGCAGATATAGCCAAAATCTCGCTGCATTGAACAAAATTGAAGAAATTAGAATCGCCGAACATGTGCTTATGTTTCATCATAACCGGTCCGGACAATAAGAGAATCTCCGGTAGGGAAGCAAGAAACAAAGAACGTAAAATGATGAAAAAGGAAATTATAAGTTGGGAAGGAATTGTTAACTAGTTCTGAACGCAGGGATCTGTGAACGCATGTTGAACACGTAGGCACCTGTCAAAGCGTAGCGAAGACACTTTTCTGCTTGACTCAATCAGGACAGGTCAAATTTCACGTACAGCAAAATCTGGAATTCACTTCTCGAAAGTAACTAGCGCGTAGAAGTCACCTGATGATTTCAACTCACCTAGGGAGTGTCAACGAAAAACTGTCAGAAGATTGAAACATTGTTTTCCCGGAAGAAATTTAAACAAGGTAAAGATCACGAGACACGCCGAATTTATTGACGTCATACAATTTCGCGACCTCCTATTCAAGTGCAAGCGGTCACTGCCTATTAATAAGTTGAATAAACTGTCCAATTAGATATCGACAGTTAATTTATCTTATTAATGGACAGTGACCGTTTGCGGTCACGAAATTTTATGACTTCGATAAATTCGGCTAGTCTCGTGATCTTTGCCTTGTTCGAAAAACTGTCAACTTGTGTGCAAGCGGATATTTGCGATAGCAGGGGCGGGGGAGGGTAAAGGCTAATGAGAGTTAACCCTAACGGCTGCGATCTTCCAAGCCCGATTCCTTAGGCGATGGGAGAGAGAAGTCTTGGCAAGGCGAGAGTGTTAAGCATAGTGTATACTGTACAGACGAGAAGGAGAATAGTTAGGACGAAGTCTTGACTACCGGAGCGCACGTCTATCTGCTAGGCGGACGAGGTCCGGAGTGATGTCTGGCGGTAGCCATGGTCTTGAGGTCTGTCCTGATGGATTAAGGTCACGTACCTGTTGGTTGAGGCCAGAATGGGCGAGACACGGTGCGTGCATTCGCTCGAGCGTCAGTTTGCGTCTGACTCGAGGCATGCCAAAAACTGCCTCCGAGCGGGGTCCCGTGCTCTGAGTGACATCGTCTGTGGCATCAAGATTTAGAAGGGTGTTGGGCAGTAGTGACTACTACAATCGTACTGTGAACCAACTCCAATCTCGTGCTTTCAGAGGAAGTTCGATCAAGACCTTAATCCCTAAGCAGCAGAACATTACGGACAAGTACCAGAAGACCAAACTGGCTATTTCAGACTTGTTAGCACGCATCAACTAGTCATACCCAACCTCAGGTTTGCATAACCTGCGGCTCGAACCCGTGACCTTTTAGTTAGAGGTCCGATGCTCTAACCACTTGATTACGGGATTCTGGCCCTGGCAGTTTAGATCAGCAGATATATCGCAGTGGGTTAAGTTAATAGGTAGAATCCTTGCCACGTCGGCCTTCGGGCCCGGTTCCTTAGGAGGATAAGTCACGGAAGGGCCACAGTGTTAGGCACAATATATTCTGTACAGTAGAAATGGAGAATGGGTAGGAGGAGATTTGACTGTCGGATCGCCCGTCCATCCACTAGGGTTGCTTTGTCCGAAGTAGCCGTCTGACAACAGTCACCGCGTTGAGGTCCATGTGAGTTGGCCTTGAGAGCCAACGACCAGACGGATTGAGGCCAACGTAATAATTGAGGCTAGCCTACTAAGGAAAGCATCTCATTGGACGGATCGAGGTTAGTCTACTAATGTGGCGTCGCACGCAGACTTGGGCCACCTTGTGGGATCGCGCGTTGACGTGGTTACGACAACAGAGGCTGGGCGACCGAGATTGCCATCACGTGTTCTCGTATTCGACGTGACGCAGGAGGAGGAAGTGCGGCTATAGAGCCACTACAGGTATTCACATTGGTGCGTAGGCGCTCACCTATCAGCTCGAAGCAGCCCGGGACGATTGAGTCCGGCAACCGGAAATTCAAGACCTCCGATTATATTGGCACAGGCTAAGAGTCACACATGCTGACCCGAATCTTACTGCATCTAAGTGTGAGCGTTCGGTCGTCGCAAGAGAGGCCGTCCACAGGGCATGACAATGAGTGGGCGCAACATAGGTGACTTACCTTTGTATCCGTTTAGGGGCAGGCTGATTTTTGCATCATCCACCACACCCTATACTGCCTCACCGACATTGCTTCCGTGGCAAAGCAGTTACTGAAACCGGGCGTGGATGTTGTCGCTGAAAAAAACTAATCAGCCCGCCAACTCATGTCACGCAAACAATCTTTTTCGCGCCTAGGAGTTCACATAAATGAAAGTACAGTAGAAGCTCAACTAAGAAAGAATCACTGTGTCCCAGTTCTCAGTCCTCCAGTCACCCCAAAATAGCCACCTAAAAATAAAGTTTTTTTTTTAAAAAATGGGAGGGAGACGTGAGATTTCCCAATGTTCGACAACAGAGATGCGCAAATCGTAAGTCATAGAAGACGGATTGGGCTGGACAAGCGTTACTGCACAGGTATCTCGGATAGCAGTCCTATCAGCATTCTCACGAGTTATGAGACCACAGAAGTGCATATGTAGTGGCCCTAGCAGCCGATTGGAACCTAAGAGCTGACGGACAGCGCCTTTGCCCTGCGCGCTAATGCTGCCTGCGGCCAGGTGCCAAGTCTCGGCACCCCCTGTCCGTTCTCGTTCAATGGTCTAAGCCACTTACGAACGCATCCAGTCTCGCCTTGCCAGCCTTGCGCCACGACAACCAATTACAGGCCGACCTTGCCATTGAACGCGCTCTGTCTCTGTTTTCTGGCATGAGGCCCACGAGGACTGCGGTGAGAGGAGACTTGGAATTCCGGCCTCGCTCGTCGCGGCGGGGGCCGGCGACGCCGCCCTGTCCTACGGGCCTCGCGGTCGTACGCCCTGCAAGACCTACTGGCAACCTTCACCTTATCCCTTCTGTAAACAATACACTGTTCCGTCTATTCTCGCTTTTCTACCGTCTTCTCTCCAATCTCCTAAGGAACCAGGGTCTGGAAGATTGTAGGTGTTAAGGCCATAACCGTCGTAGCCTTAGCTCCTATACATACATATGAAACCGGACCAAGGCGCGATGGGAGGGGGGGGGCACGGTCGTAACTGGAACAGGTAAGATTTGACTTCACACGACTAGTGGTCATGTATTAAGGCTAATAAGGTTTAAATTCTAACGGCTGCGATCTTCCAGGCCCAGTTTCCCAGGAGAGGAGAAAGAAGTCGTGAGTGGCCAGAGTACAAGGAAGAGTATATTATGTACAGAATGAATAGGAGAATAGACAGTAGGAAATTGACTACCAGACGACCACACAACCGCAAGCCAGCGGACGGCGTCTGAAGTGAGGTCAGCTCAGCAGTCATCACATGAGGCCCTGTCCGAGTCGGCATGTGATTGGCTGTTACAGAGGCCAGGAGCAAGAAGCGTTCCGAACGTGCACTTCGACTTGAGATAATTACGACAGGCGTTCACAAGTGCACTTCGTGTTGAGCTAGTCGTCACACGGGCAACGGTGGCGATGCAAGGAGCGTCCTCATTGGCTTTGCTACGGGTGGAGCTAGTGGAGGTATGTTGAGGCAGGTTCTGTTGTAATTGTAATCAGCCGCTGTGAGGTCCGATCCACGCACAGAATATCCGCAAAAAATGTTATTGCGCTGGCAAAGGTTAGATACCTATGTGAGGACCCTGTAGCGTCGGCCAGCTTCGGCGCCACGCATGAAGTCAAGTGATGCTATTTCTCGGTTGCCTCTGGGGACAGCCACGTGCTCCACGTGAACGCTTGTCTCGAGCTACCAGCTAGCATGTGCGGGTACATCAACACCCGCCCTTCCCCCAAATCTGGTCTGGCTAATCACCTTTCCAGGCTGACTCACACAAAGACCGCTCTCTGGGCGCTGAAATGACTGCCAAGCTCAGACATTTCGGACCCGGCTTGCTCACATCCAGACCGCACTCACTTTATAGTTTACTTCCTTCTACTTACTTTCCAGTTCCTCTGTATAGAACGCACTATTCCTTCCACCTGGCCTCCTGCTTTTCCGTTCCCACAAGGAGCTGTAGTGGCTCTAGCAGCCACTTGGAACCCAAGAGCTGACGGATGGCGCCTTTAGCCTGCGTGCTCAATGCCGCCTGCGGTCAGGCGCTACTTGCCAGCACCCCCTGTCCGTTCTCGCTCAATGGTCTGAGCCACTTACGAACACACCCAGTCTCGCCTTGCCAATCTTGCAACCAATCACCACCAGTCTACCGAGACAAAGCGAGTATTCGGCGGCCACCCGGGATGACTGCGGTTAGAGGACACTTTGAATTGCGCATCGCGCGTCGCGGTTGCGGCGACGCCGCCCTCTGCTACTGGCCTCACGGTCGGACGCCCTCCAAAGACCTATTGGCAACCTTCCGCTTATCCCTTCTGTAAACAGGGAGAGATTTTCCAGGTGCGTTTAAGAAACGCTCATGTCCGCTTTGTCTGCCACCACCCACAAATAATTAGCCACGGAATAGCTGCATGAGCAGAAGGTCGTCGTCCATGTTCTCGACGTGATGGCTACGTCGAAGTCCTATCTGTTCAAGCATGGCGTGAATGCTGAGGACGCCAGTTTTTGTCAAAGACTTCAGTGTGTGGAATCCTCTCCTGTCAATTCACCTTCAATATGTCATAGTCAGCTGAGTTCATAATTTCTAGGTCATTGCTAGGTCACCTTCAAAGCCAGGTCAGTTCTAGCAGTGTACACGAGCTGTCTCAGGACAACAGCCCTCTGCATCATCAGATTTCTGTCGTAGAAGTTTCCAGAACTGTTCCAGCCAGAGTGCTTTAATCGTCCGAAGCTTTGGCTGGATTTGGACATCTGACTTGCGATTTAATCTGTACTTTTATGTTTCTTAAAACCGTTAGTCTACTGTATGTAAATATCTCCATTGCCGTGGGATGAGTTCCGCTCACAGTGCTACAGGATTACTTTGACCTCCGTGCTGAATATCAGACGGAAGTTGCAGCAGCTGGAATCGAAGTGATTCTCTCTCTCTCTCTGTTGTATATATGCTGCAGAGGGGTTAAGTTAATAAGGAAAAACCCTTGCCACTACGATATTTGGACCCGGTTCCGTGTGTGAGAGGGAAGACGTGAGACGCCAGGTGAAAGGAATGGTTTATTCTGTACAGAAATAGTGTAGAACTCACTCATTCTTTCCCCATACTGCCAGCATCCAGCCACCGCCTAGCCAATCTTTTCCCTGATGGGGGATGGGCGCAGTGACAAACAGGCCGGTGAACCCGCCTGCGCGCGTCACAGCTTGACCTGCCACACATACTCCAGGGTTTACACCACCAGAGAATTAAAAGCAACCTTCGCTGGCGGACTCCCAGTGCACTCACCAGCCACTACGCACACACAAAGCACACTGGGCAATATAATACTACTAACATAACTAGTATCATTTGGTTCCACAACGGATCATGCAGGTGATACGCTTGACCAGCAGGAGGGCCGGTCGTTGCCACGACACGTGTTACCTAGACTGCAGAGAGACTATGAATGCCATGAAAAATGGCATGTGCAGGGTTTGTGTTAGCACGTGTGGGTGTAGTCGCAATCCACGTCTGTGACTTCCGCTTTGTTATGCATTCAAAACAGAAGCAGTTTGTAGGCAGGAGGTGTGCAGTAGGACAAGGAAACAGTCGTGTGTCTGAGTCATGTAAACCAAGGGGCTTTATGGCGGGACTAAAACTTCATTGGCTGAAAGGCAGTCAGTCAGAATAAAGAAGGCATTAATATGCGTCAACAATCATAAACGCCTAGTGCGAACTGCAGCATGACGTCCCAACATTACGTGCAGACATAAAGAGCACGCTCAATTTCAGAATCAAGAGACTGATTGATTCAGATCTTGGACTAGTAAATTCAAGTGGGAAGAGAGTGAGTTTGACTCTGGTGACTCCGTCCTCATGGCACTTCAGTAGATCTTCTTACTACAAAAATTCTGACATGTTTTTATAGCTATCGTGGTGAGATAAAGCTAATTGCTTGGAAGGCTGCAAACCCAGAGGACAACTCGGTCTTCTCAGAACTACGTCAGGCTGCAATGGCTCTTTCTCATTGTGGTCTTATAGGTGTTAAAGCTGAGATGGTTAACCCTAAGGGTTAAAATCTTCCAGGCCTGGTTTCTTAAGAGATGGGAGATGTCTTGGGAAAGCCAGAGTAGAAGGAAGAATATATTGCGTAGGTCTTGCCGGGCGTCTGACCGTGAGGCCATTGGCAGAGGGTGGCGCCGCCGACTGCGAAGCGCCAAGGTGGAATCCCAAGTGTCCGTCGGTGCGAGAAATGACTAGAGAACTAGAGAGCGCTTGGCCAGAGCTGATTGGCCGCGAGCACTTCGGGACGCTGATAGGTCGACCAGTTTGAGGCGCGTCTATGCAGCCGGTCGTGCGAGGGCAAAGGTCGCGTGTCGGTGCGGACTGGGCCATCGCGCTGGGAAAGGCGCGACTGGGCGACCAAGATTTACCCTGGGAGAACATATAAGAGTTAAGGCTTAGACGTTTAACCCTAATGCCTACAATCATTCAGGCCCTGGTTCCTTAGGAGATGGGAGAAGTCTTGGGAAGGCCAGAGTAGAAGGAAGAGTTTATTGTGTACACAGGACGGAGAATAGATGAGAAGAGTGTTGACTCGCGGAGGACCGCAGTCCGGCTGCTAGGGCGTCAATTCCGGAGTAACTAGAGCATAAGAAATCACCGGCGCATGCTTTGTCCCGGGGGCCAATGGGGCTGCTGATGTGTAGCCTAGCGCGTGCGCACGACCTTGAGGTTGGCTAACGCTGGCTAGCCTGAGCGCGCATTCGCGCTGAGGAGTATGTGCGCGTCGGTCAAGGAAAGTTAGCGCCTAGCCTAGCAGTGGGCGCGCAGGCAGGCTAAAGGCGCCATGCGTCAGCGATTGGTCTTGGGTTGCAAGTGGCTGCAACAAGGCCACTGCAAACACGTCAGTGGTGTCTCGAATTTGACGGAGGTTGGCTGTAGAACCAATACAGTCTCTTTGATACTTCAACTGCGAGCCGTCCACTTCTTAAATCGGTGAAGCCTGGGTCGAACCATGTGCACCGACGAATTGTTTAGGATTGTCAGCTGCTGCGCATTATCTCGCTTCATTCCTTCTCGTCCCATTCTTGACGCTGGAATCAGGTTGCCGAGTGAGGAAATCGTGCGGCAGATGCCGCGCAAGTCTGTCATCACTGCAGGCTGGTTTTCCTGAGACCACCATACAATGCAGCAAATACTGAATAATAATGGCGGCAACGCGAGTAATATAAATAGTAGTAGTACTAATAGTAGTAGTAGTAGTAGCGGATGCCGTGCCCAATTTCCTTACCTTTAAATTTTTTGTGTTTTTATAAATGAGCATTTTCTTCTTCGGCGTCGCCGCACACCGTCCTCGGTCTAGGCGGGACCTAATGCGCCAGCCTGCTCTCGTGATCGTCAAAGCTGTATGTACTTTGCCTCCAGTCCGCCTACCACCACTGAGAAACGGTGCGTGTGCGGGGGACTCAACCTTAACCCCGTTGGCGCCTTGGCACCAATTGATATTCCGCTCTGCCCGACTTGTCTTTTTAACTGGCACAAACAACGTCACAACGTCAATTAATAATTTGCTAGTGATCAATAATCTGATCTAATGCTAAAACTGCGAGTCGTATTTGGCCAAACATGTCTGCTGCCCGAATAAGTCCTGTCGAGTTGTGACACACACACAGACAGAAAGACATGAAACGAAGAGGATTCTGCTAGCAACTGGTTTTGTTTCTGTTAAATTGGGACGGCACATGTTGTTAAGCTTTATTTATATCGGTTTATGCTGAAATGCACAAATAACCAATGGAATGATTATGTCCAGTTGGTTAACGAAATTATTATAACTCCGTCCGGTCAGGACACGAGTTTGTCTTTCTCAGCATTTTTTGCTGCAGTAAGCGCCTGCTTTGCAAAATGAAAATCGAGCATTTAAGCTTCAATCTATATTCAAACGAGATCACTGAAAGTGTAGCGACCCCCTTTCTTAGTCATGCTTTCCTCGGACGCCGCGCGGACTCGGTCATGTCTGGTGTGACCACCACGCGTCCGCAAGACACCATACTCAAGGTCTCCGTTCAAGGTCACTCCTGTCTGGCTTTCTCAATGCGGTCTAGTCTCACTAGCCAACCACTTCTCAAGGTTAGACCAGTGCCCGAGATGCGGACGATTTTTCTACGCTCATTCACTTCCAGAGCCGACGACTAACTGTTCGGTTGCAGAACTCCAGACCCGGTGATCGACTTGCCGGAATGTGACTCTGGACTCCACTCGTCTGGAAGTCCCTTCTACTATTGCTTACATACTATGCTTGTTCCTACCTTCGCAAATTCTCCCTGACACTATGGCCTTCCACGCTTAATTCTATTTAAC
The DNA here is from genome assembly GCA_036362985.1 of Ligula intestinalis. Taxonomy (NCBI): domain Eukaryota; kingdom Metazoa; phylum Platyhelminthes; class Cestoda; order Diphyllobothriidea; family Diphyllobothriidae; genus Ligula; species Ligula intestinalis. The sequence goes on along the minus strand of JAYGXS010000001.1, from coordinate 36,207,397 downwards.
TAGCTTAAACATGTTGGGATACGTTCTCTCGTCTATTATCTGGCTGGATCACATCGTATCCCACAAACGTGCTTCCCAGATTACTCGGAATGCCTGAGATGGTGGGCGAGTAACTCCAGAATTATCAAAAGGCGTTGCACCGACAAAACGAAGGTTTTGCCTATCAGAAGTCAGGGCTAGAACAGCGTAGCTTTCGGTCAATTCTCCTCGGGCCATTACATTTATATAGGGAGGGAGTAAAAAGTAACGTTCTGACAATTATGTCGATTATTACAGGCAAATTAGTCGTGGGAGTAGGGGAGGCGGGGTGGGGTGGATAGTACTCAGCTGGTTGCGAAGCTATGAGGGTTTGTTAAATCCGGACAGGGGGAAGGGTGGGAAAGGGGGAGAAAGCGTGGAAAGATGCAGGCAGTTATGTAATCGAGACGAAGACGACTTGATCGCTGGTACAATACTTTAATTCGCCTGACGTTTAAATATCCGTCGCGGATTCGTCATCAGAGACATATCAGAGATCCTATCAGTTATGTAACCGTTGGCCATACCAAACTCGGAGCTTGCAGGAGGTTCTTTTTGCACAAACAAAACCGGTTTCCTCAACCGGATTGCGGTTACTTCTGTTGTTGCTAGCAAACGCTGACCCAGGGACTTTGGGTAGTTTGGTGAGACCTTATTAATGACCTTAAGGACTTTGCTGGGTTCCACAGGATGTCCGGAGTCAACCATGTAAGCGAGGATGGTGCTGTTGATGCTTCTGACTTCACCTTTGCTCAGTTATGCCGGGAGGTACTCCCGTATTCTTCTGGATAAGCGCTGACTCGTGCGACCGATATAACCTGCTCAACAGGAGCAAGTTAATGAGAAGATGCTCGTAGAAGTGGTCTGAGCTCGCAGCCTACCCTTACCTTCGCTGCGCAGGACCGGGTTGGTTGAGAATAACACCCAATTTTTCGCTACTGGGAAGGTTCGTGATACGGCTTGGTTGAGGCGTCTGCTTAGGAGTTCACTTGCCGCATCCTTTTGAGAGTAAACTTTGAGGAATAGGGTCTTCTCACCACCGTACTTGTGTTGGGTTTTGTTTCGCTCTTCAACTCATTCTTTATGATAAATCCATCCGGATATCCGTTCTCTCGAAGAAGGTCCTGGATTTTCTAGAGTTCCATTTCAATAGTTTCTGCTGAGCAGATTTTTCTGGCTCTTTGCACTAAGCAGCTGACTAAGTTACGCTTCTGTTGGACACCTTCAAAACTTTTTAAAGCTTGCATACTGTCCAGAGCAGGTATTCTTTTGATAAACGTTCCTTCAGACGTTACCATCGGGTCTTCGACTTAGGAGGACATCCAAGAAAGAAAGCGAACCTGCCGTCTCCACCTCCACTTTGAACTTAATGGAGGGGTGTGCTTGATTAACAGTATTTAGAAGCACATTTACATTGGTTTCTGTTAGGATGATGACGAAGATTTCATCGACATATCCACCGTAGTGTTCTAGCTCATGAATCTGCTTGCTGAGTTGAAATGCCTCCAGCTTGTCTATGAAGATGTTTTCCAAGAGAGGCCCGAGGGGCGAGCCCATAGCGACGCCGTCTATTTGTCTATGGAGTTGGTTGTCAAAAAGTAACTGCACATTTAATGTGCATTTAAGTAATAGTTCTTTTAATGCAGCAGTTGGTATTCTCATCTCGATCTGGTTGACCGCTAAGAATTCGCAGACGTAGTCGACTGTCTCTGCGACTGGGGCGTTTTTAAACGGTGATGAGATGTCTAAGGAGAGCATCATGCCGGTTAAGTTCACTTCTTTGACGCCGTCAATAAATTGGATAAACTTCAAAATGATCTTTACAAAGGGCTCTGCCACGCGATAGCTCCCAGTTGTGAAAGCGTATGCGCGCTGTTGGGATGCCTTGACTGCGGGATCTGGCCAATCACAAGAAGCGGCGCGCATCGATTGGCTTTGAGCTTGTGCGCGCATGACAAAGTAGACTTCCGAACCGCTGACTGTTTTGAACTCGTACATTCTCTTGTTCTGACAAAACAGTAGCGTGGACAGAGACCGGATTCAAGGAAGAAACCGTTTTCACGAACAGCCTGTCATGACGATGAAATCAGCCATACAAGTCAACAAACAAGGGAAGTGACATGCTCAGAAGAAACCCTCTACTTAAACAAGACGGCTTATGAGTTCTGCTTTCCCCAACTTTAAGCAGACAAAATTAGGTAACGATCGGCAGAATGGCGTATATGCAGATTAATATGCATCCTTGAAATCATGTTATCGTCCTTTAAAGGTTGTATATTAATAGGTAAAAAGACAAAAATCTGGTAATATTAGAAGCTCTCCATTAAGTGAATAAAAATCAAAAGAAACAAGACTAGGAATAAACATATCGACTTATTGAAAATCGGAACATTTTTTCCCAGAAGAAATTTGAATAAGGTAACGATCACGAGACTAGCAGAATGTATTGACGTCATAAGATTTAGCGACCTCTTATTCAACTGCAAACGGTCATTGCCTATTAATAAAATAAATGAACTGTTCAATTAAGTGTCGACCTAGATGAGCGAAATTTGACAGGTAAATAGATTAGGATCTGTTTGTCTTAGATGTGGGTGCTTGGCGAGGGGGTGGAGTACGGGGAGGTAGTTACCACACCAAGGCAGTTCACGTTACAGTGAAAGTCTGCGAAGCGTGATTAACAGGGGTGGAGGGGGGGGGGGTGGGCTGGCAGCAGTCGCTCATGAGGGGGAGGGAGAAGGCGTGAGAGGCGCTGAGTTTATCGATCGTTACCATGGCAATACGAGGCTGATCACATGATCCGACTGCTAACAGAGTTCTGGTTTTCTCCGCCGTATTGCAGCGGCTTCCGCAAAACCTGGGCGGCGCCCGACCGTCGTCTGCAGTACGACGTTAAATGCAGTCCTTTGGCCGACTGTATGGCCAGTGCCAACTAGGAGCTTTGTTATTGAGCGCTTGGGTATTTTATTTTACGCCCTGAGCGACCACTTCGACCTATGTTCAGCTGACCGCGCTGCTAACTGCTAAACTCGTGATCTTTGCTTTGTCTGTCTATATTTCCGAGGAAGACACAATGAATTTGGCGCGGATATTGATAAAAACGGTAACAGCTGAGGGGTACATAAATCACTAGGACTACTTGTCAAAATATGAGGTCAATGGTCAAGCATCAGCAGCAGAATTATCGAGCAGTCGAAAGAAGTTTTGTGAAGGTTAAAGTAGAAGGAACTGAATATTCTGTACAGAATAATTTTGAGAATGGTTAGGTGGAAGTTGGCACTCGGTCTGGCATGGCGTTCGATCGTAAAGGCCGTGTGAGAGCCCGGGATCGTCACAGCGGCCGACGACGCTGCCTGTGTCTGCTCCCGCTCGGAGCGGATCCGGGTGTCATGACCGTCGGACCACACGTCCGTCCACTAGAGCGGCGTGGCCCGAAGTGATTTCTGGGCCGCAGTCACCACACTGATATCTGTGTCCAGAGGTGTTGAGGGCAACCTACTAATTAAGCTAGTCTACTAAAGCGAACATGCGAGTCCCAGGGAGTAATTGAGAAGAAGATGATTCGATCGCAAGGACAATACTTTTTTCGCCTGATGTTTCGATATCCTTCGTGGATTCATCATCAGAGACATAAACAATAGCGGATATGGCTATCACATGCAAAGGAATTTGTAGCATTTATAGGATACAGTCATTACTGCAAATATATAACGGCAATTAACGGTAATTGCGATCTCGCGCGTTGATAGTTTGTCGACCGGCATGCGGACTCTGGCTTGCTGAACTTTCATCACGCATGATGGGTTTGGGCGTGACGATTGCTCGGCCATCTGGCTTTCCTGTGTTGGCGTAAGACCACGCGGTGGCCTGTGCATTCCCCAAGTGGCGACTTGATTTGGCCAAATTGAGTCTCAGCACCGAATATGAACTGGGAAAATTGTTGCACTTGTTCATGGATTGGGGGCCTGCGAACCATGACTCGAATAATTCTCGGCTTACCCGACTGTCACCTCCTGTGAGAATTTCGGCCTCATCAAATTCGAATGTGTGGTCGGGTCTCATCGAATAAGCCGCAACTTGAGAACTGACATAATTTCGCTGCTGCCACGTGTTCGGTTATTCGCGTCTTGAGAAGTCTGCCAGTTTCTTCGACATAGCGGACATCTCGTTGGATGGATTAAGGCCAGAAATGGGAAAGCGAGGTGCGCACGTTTGTGCCTAGTCTCAGAGGTGCAATGAGTCAGCACGTGGTAGACATTCAAGTACGGTTGATCATGGATTACAACTAGCACTAGTGGCCACTACAAGCCCTCCCCCTCCCACCGAAAATACAGGTGTTATTGCACAACAGTCTAGGGAAGGGCTGTAATTATAATCATAACCTTGGACCTAGTACTGACTATTACCCTAACAGTTACCTTAACTCTGAGCCTAATCCTCCTGGAAATAATCCCAAGAGTGCAGTTCCTATTTCAATGTCAACAATGCCGCAATTAATAAAATGAAAGAGGAGATACGCTATCTAAAGTCTTCCCGTTGGATTAAATGTACGACATTTTTTTAAAATTAACATAGAGCAATTCACCTTAAGTAATTTTCAAGAAGGTGAATGCGCGAAGCTTGACTACGTCCCTTTCAGGCTCAGTCCAGAAGACGGTATGAATTTTTGAACTGGAAGTCATCAGCTACTGTAAAATAACTGCGCAAAATTTACAAACAAGCCAACAGGTATTCATTATGATACTAGAATTCATTTGAAATGGTTGCAAAAACGTCGGCAGCCTTGGTGATATTCGAATGCAGGATAGCGAATGGAAGGCTTTAGCACTAGCAGCGCGCCGGTCAGCTGAGCTTTGAGGCCCCACCGGGAGCCATCGGGACAGTAGACTTGGGCCGTATGGTACCAATTCTTCCAATGCCAAACATAACTTGCCATACAAGAAGAATTGCAAAAATTGTAGCCTGGACTTAATTCGAACGACTTTTGGGAATAAATTTGAAAAGCAATCAGACAGCCATCTCTCTTAGGTGCAGACGCAATCGCTTGGACAGGAACTAATACTGCCTCTGATGATGAGTTCGACCTGGAATCCAAAACTTCGGGTGAATAAAGTTCTTCTTCTATTGCTTCTTCTCAATTACTTTCTGGGACTCATATTTTAGCTTCTATAAGTTTCCGTATCTTGTTACTTAAGACAACGCAAATGGAACATCTCGCTCAAATTAACAGCCAGTCGCTCCAGCACACAAAATCTTCTCAGATAAACGTGAATTTTCTATTACTGGCTCGCAATGCCCTTCTTAGACAGATTAAGGATGTCTCGGCATTTGCCGTCTTCTGAACATAAGAGTTTCTACACGTATTCGGTAGCAGACAAGCATTGCAAAAAATCGTTAAAATCGCCGCGTCAATTAATATATGCTCAACTACTGCTGTAACGGCGGGCAAAGTCTGTCATAACCACCCACGCCATCTACTGCATGAAATCAGCCAATAGGAGTTTGAAAAAAATAGCTGATGCTTAGCAGTGTCGGTTTTCCATTAGCTTATATCGTGCTTTTGAAAAAAAAAGTAAATGAGGTAGAGGCTGTAGAAACCAGAAAAGTACGGTCAACAAGAAAAAAAGGACAAAAAGAAAGTTATATTTGAGTTGACCCAATTGTCAAAAAAACTCGAGCCATTCGGCGGGATATGAAACCGCGTATCAGAGAATACAACCGGCTGTTTGACATAGCTAGCAGCCGATTAACATGCTAGCCTGTTGCGTGTAAATTGAAGTTCTTAAGAATTTACCTTAGCTCAGCTTTCGTAATTGCTTTTTTGCCTTTTGCGAAAGCCGCCTACTTCAGTCAAACATGTTTTGTCCATTTAAGTCCATAGTGGTTTTTGGACTGAGAGCTACCGACGGCTCATGCACGCCTGGTGTCGACCGTAAAGCGGCAAGAAGTGTGTTTCCCTTCACGGTACCAGTGCCCTGGAGAAGGAAGAGATAATAAGCTCGAATCGACCCAGTTTCCACGATACGTAGCTAACGTTACCTACTATAAACAAACGGACGCGCTTTAAGCTTGTCACGTTCGAAAGGCTGCCAAATGACGGAATAATAAGGTTCTGCTTTGAGGACGGAAAAGCAGGTTGCAATAGGGCGTTCCTGATTTGGCCTTCAAGACACTCCTTCTTATTTGAGGCTCATTGCTTGGCATGTAAAAGCCTAGTCTATTATGCGCAGACCAGAACGGTGTGACAGGCGTAGACTGGCCTTGACGCCTTCTTGAAGCTGGGCTTAGGTGGACAAAGGACAAGGCAGTTTGAGATGAAGACGACTCGAACGCTGGGACAATGCGTTTATTCGCCTGAAGTTTCGACATCCGTCGCGGAATCATCTTCGGAGACATTGACAGAAAATAGTAGCAGAAGACCCGTTTCTGCTACTGTTTTTTGTTAAGGTCTCTGAAGATGAATCTGCAACGGATGTCGAAAGGTCAGGCGAATAAACGTATTGTTCCAGCGCTCGAGTCGTCTTCTTCTCAATTACTTCCTGGGACTCGCATGTTCGCTGGTATTGACAAGGCAGTTTGTATTGCCAGCAAAGATAAAGGAAACTGGAATAGCCATTTCTGGCTTATGAACCGTCATCAGCCAGTCATACCCAACCCCAAGGTGGGCATCACCAGAGGCTCGTGCTCGCGACCTTTAGGATCAGAATTTAATGTCCTAACCGCTGAACCACGAGCTCGTTGTCTTCCGGTTTAGGTCGGGAGATATTGACAATCGTCGATGAATGTTCAATATCTGCTGACGTTAACAGGCAAGAAAACATGCTCATGACTTACGTATTTCAGGATTAAAATGTTGTATGAATCTCAAGCTATGACGTGAGCAAACCAAAAACTCGTGCTATATTGGCTTCCCTTAAATCGTTATAAATGGATTTGTAAAATTTACTTGATTTATCACGAAAAGGAAGGCCACTCTCAGACTCCTCAGCCTTTCGAACAATAGTGAAAGACTGCTAATACACTTTGCGCAAATACACTAGTAAGAAGAAGATGAATCTGGGGTCTAGGCTACGGTGTGAAAAATAAATTGTATCTCCTCGATTCCCCAACTTATTTCAAAAATATTACTTGCATCTGTTATGCTACCTAACTTTGTACGCCTTTACTGTTTAAACTATTTTTTACTGTGATAAATCGATAAAAGCCAACGCATCTCAAATTACTACGCAGGTGATAGAGTCGTGGCTTGAGTGTCACTAAAAAAGATCAGATACATTCCATAAGGCAAGCTGGTCTCCCAGACCCGAAATAAACTCCCTAGATTGAGGTTAACGGGGCTAACTCACATAATTCTGGGAAAAGCTGTGAGACACAAAGCTGTGTGGTTGTCGTGACTAGCTCGCGTCGAAGTGAGCTCCGCCAAAATCTTATGACCGCTGATCTCAATTGCTGGGAACAGCCAATCACAGCTGTCGCAATGCTGGTCCATGGCCCGGAAACGAATAGGAGGCCTGCACGCGTGAACGCTCTCTCTCTGGCTGCGGGTTCCCTGTAGCTAAGCCGCACTTCGGACCACGTCACTCCAGGGGAATGACATGCGTTCCAAGGTCAACACTCTTTCCATCTATTCTCCGTTCCTCGATATGCTGAATAAACTATTCCTTCTACGCTGGCCTCCACCGATTTCATCTCTCCGAAGGAACCATGGTCTGAAGGTCGCAATTACGAGGGTTTATCTCAATTAACCCCTTCTTTATAGTCTAAAACTGTCAAACCTTCCTTTCTGACTGCTTGAGAAAACAGCTCGCCGGTTCTACTCTACTCGTTCGCTTGCATATGTTCGCCAAAATACACCTTAAATAAGTAATTTTTTGCATGGAATTGGAGTAGTAATAAGTTCGCATGCTTAAAATGGCGTATGGCCGTCTGACAGGGAACATTCACAGAAAGTTATATATATTTTGAGCCTTCAATGTTATGAAATGGGCGCAGACCAGACGGGAAGTTTTTATTTTGCTAACTATAAAATGAAACTTTATATATTTAAAACTGTTTACTTAATAGTTACAAGTAGATGTATTTAGTACACCTAAAATACAAAAAGGCTGGCCCTGATTTGGAGTTCTCCCAAGCCTGCACACTGACAGAGTGCATGTAAAAAAGGACATCAGAAATACAGAAGTTTAATATGCAACAATTTTACGAAATAAAACCCCTTGATATTTCACATTATGGCTCCGGTTTTAGAGAAGTCACATGGTCTCAGTCTCGAAAATCTCCAATAAAAATCGCAAAACAATAATTATTGTGGAGGCAGACTAACAAAGAATCTAAAGCAAACCTGGAAAAGTCAAAAGTCCCGTATGCTGTCACGAAAACCAAGTAGAAGCAAAAGTAACTGTATAAGAGTTCGAAGGAATGTCATGCTCAATGGCCCATCCATATTGTTTTGAAGTTAGATAGTACTTCAGAAAACTTTTCCAGGGTTCTATGAGGGGTATAGTAGTAGCACGTTCTTAGAAAAAAGTTGTTGGCTTTATGACCTTCTCCATAGCCTAGATGGTTCAGAAATGAATTGGTTCATGCGTCAGTCTTGGATTTGTGATACGTATCTAGTAACCTTCACTGAAAGAGGAAAAAGCCATGTTAAATATCCTCACACAATCGTAACTAACGTCTTATTCTAACCTTCATTTCAACCAATTATAAGTAAAATTTTATTTTAAAAAGTGGTCAAATTTTTGATCATAAGGAGTTTAAGGATAATTGATTGCTTATAAAATCACGGAGAATTGTTCGCACATCTCTATAGTGCTTGATAAACACTTATATTTTCAGACCGCATTCTTATAAGCCTAGTGTATGAATAAAAATGCATATTTCGTGTGGTTTTCCTCTCGCCTAGTAGAAAAACATCACATAACTGACACACGTAAATTTTGCAGTTATTCAGAACAATAAATGCACAAAAGCTGTTGACATAGACCACTGCATATTTTATCACAAAAACTAAGTAAATGAATTTATAACATCTTAAGTGCCTTTAGATAGTTTTTGGCGTTCCACCCAATAGTTATATCCAAGGGCCAAAAGTTTATGGGACTTTCAAGCAAGAAAGTTTTGATGAAAAGTTTTAACGCTTCAAATCTGGTCAGATTCATGCAGAAGTTATCCGTTTGTCAATTGACTGGCCAAAATATCCCAAATTATGTTAAACAAAAGTAGTTTATGCAGTGCACCTCATAAACCCCTAGTCCCAGCATTTTGGCCTACGGAAGCGGTGACTATAGGGCGCGGCATATTGAAATAGCAAACAGTAATGACTCCAAATATGTGAAGGTAAAATACCCAGGTTCACAAAGGTAAGAGTACCAGCTTGATGGTGTGAGATGGAGTAAGAAGTCACTGAGGCAGATTTGTGGTGTTGCTATGGTGTTTTTATGGTGTTAGACAACAAAAAGGCAGGCACCTTCACCGAAAGGTCTGCAATAACCTAAGCATATCTCCGTGAATTCTTTACCCTTCTTAAAATAACACAAACCACCAGAACCTCATCCGAAAACGATACTCATGAATTACATGATTACTCAATTGTATCTCGGTTCTAAGGAATGGAGTATCAGTATCAGTATATTAAATAATACATTTTATGTTCCGACTTTGTAAGAGCGTACTACAGTAGTCGCCAGTTATTAAGCCCACCTCGGACCTAGACCAAATTGGGCTTAATAAGCGGCGGGCGCACTAACCAGAGAGTCCTAGTTCAGTAGTTGCCGGGTATTAAGCCCGCCGGCCCAGAAAAAATTGGGCTTGATAAGCGGCTGGCATATAAACCGTAGGCGACTACTATTTTTGGTCTGTTTTAGAGTTTTAAGCATTCCCATCCGAGAATACGGAAAAGAAGTTAGCGCGCATACGCAAGCTTTCGATAAATTCTAATCGGGCCGTTACATTTATATGGTGGCGCGGTACAAGTTAAAACCTCTTCGAGTTTTTATACAAGTGAACAGGGACCTTGAGGAACAGCGTCTTATTTTCCACAGTGGGTGTGGTGGGCTTTATTTCTCTCGTCACCATATTCCTCGTGATAAATCTCTCAGGATACCTGTTCTCACGAAACAGTTCCTGAATTTTACTGAATTCCATTTCAATACTCTGTCGAGAAAATGTTCCCAGCCCTTTTTGTTAAGCATCGAACTAGATTGCGTTTCTGTTAGGTGAGAACGAAACTTTTAAAGTGCGTCAGCTTGTTTATATTCATTAAATCACAGAATTGCTGGGAAGCTGGGGAACCCTTACACTAATCCCGTCCCGGGAAACAGTTAACTCCTCGAGTCAGTCAGCCACCTGAAAGAGGTCCACGTAGCGAGGGCCTGCGTTCAGCCATGCCACCAAACACTCACATTCAGCATCGTTTATGGCATAAACAGAAACCAGGCATTCTGAAAACCATTTCGGTCCGTTTTTGGGTGCGTAAACATATCCAGACAAAATGCGTGGAATGTGTTTTTTTCAATAAGACGGAAGTAAAGGCATTAGACTAGTGGCCCCTTCCCAATGAGGTGTTATGTACTCCCTTTTGCATGGAAGGCGACACTTCTGAAATATTTTTTAACAGGTATTAAAGAAAAGACTAGGTGAGTGCATTAGGAGCAAATTTACCAAGTTAAGCACAACGTTGACGGCGACCACCAATTTTCTTAACTTGTTTTGCCATAAGAACGGCCTGAATGAGAGAAGGCAGATAAGGATGGGATCTGTAGAAGACAGAATTCTTCTAAACAAATTTACCTACAGCTCGCAGATGCATCCACCGCGACATATAGTTAGGAAAGGCTTCACTGCAAATAAAAGGCCATAGTCTTAAAGGGATGTTAGTTTTACTGTCTTCAACTTTGTTTTATTCGTGAACATTTGTGCTTTTCTTTTTACCTACACAATAAGTCCCTTTTTCTACACCTATAACTACCGCTTTTTAAATATTTCTTCCGTGTTTATCAATATTTTTTCACAAGGTTTTGAGGTTACTGTTGCATGAAATCCTACTGCCACGGGACGGCCAATCGTGTATATGTCCCAAAATCGCAAATAAGTACTGCTATATTTTCTTTATGAGTGAAACTGATCATAAAGTAACCAAACATAGTTAAGACAAATAAAGGGGTCTTCAGTCTATTCAAGAGTTTAACTTAGGAATATAATTTACAAGGGAACCAAATGGTGGTTATACCTGCCCCTTGATTCTTATTCCTCCCCACCGAACTCGATTTTGGTACGGGAATCAATGACTACTTCAATTGAATATTTCTGTACAAATCGTAAAATCTGGCTACTTATAATTTTAAAGTAGCAAAATACATGTAAGTTAGTTAATGTACATATTTTCCAGATGTGGGTAGGCATAGGTCTGCCTTGCCAGAAAGTTTATCACCTGTAAACAGTGAACTCACAGACAACGACTAAACTGTTTAGCCAGTGAATATCATGGATGTTTACACGCTGTGTGTCTAATACCGGTTATGCAAGGCATGGATTTCCGGCAAGATAGTCGCATGCTCTATTTTCAAGGCATATAAAAACTGCAAATTTAACTCAACCACATGGTTTGGATAGTCTAGTTTTTCCTAATAGAAGCCACATGGAAGTTGTTCAATGTGAGCCTCCTACAATCGTTGTAATAGTTGCAGTCATTAATCTTTTTTAGAAAAAAATAATAAGATTAATTTCAGCGATGATACCCATGTAAGCATTAAGGAAGTCAAGTTAAGCGAACGAACGTATTCGATTAATTCATCATCAGGCAATACCGTTATATAAGGGAGGGTTGAGTTAACGAAAGTTTTAGGCAAACCAATCTCCCCCTCTCTCCCCCTTGTTACTACTGATTGGTTTGCCTAAAACTTTCGTTAACTCTACCCTCCCTCATATTACTGTATTGCCTGATGATGAATTAATCGAAAACGTTCGTTCGCTTAACTTGACTTCCTTAATGATAAGATTAATGCTTAAAAGTGTTAAAAACCGGTTTCCCAAGTCCTCTGTAGAGTTCAAAATAAATGTGCTTAAGTAGTTTAGGTTTTGAATCTTCGTTACATCCAATACAATTGCAGAGCTTATGACAGTGACCGGCTGACGTAAATGGATTAATAACGAAGCATTACATAAAACCATTCGTTTTATAAATAACGCTACAAATGTTAGCATACATCTGAAAGCATATATTGCACAACATCAACCAGTGCATCATATAAGCCTCACATTTGGCTGTTTTCCACAGAAAAGCTTAAACAAAGAAAATATACAGCCCTCATAGAATCACGTTTCTGTGCATTTCTTGTGAGCATTTCTATCTAAAAGTGTCAAAGACCACAATAATATCAAGCTGGTCAGCGTTATTCCCAACTTTTCTATTTCTAGACATGGTGGCCCGGACAATGCGTTTTAAAAAACTATATTTCTTTTCGTTTTATTAACACCTAGTCGAATAAAATAGCGCAATAAAATCGGTTGTACATTATTTTGCCTATATTAACCTCTTTAATTTGGCCACATAAAAGACCACTATGATAAAAATGGGATCCATTCAGCATGAAAAAGTTGACTGCTAAAAACGCAAGCTTCAAAGAGGTTGCGCTTTTTGAGTCAATTAATGGGCCATGAATCGGCCACGATTCATCATCAAAAATAGTGTGGTAGCATTTGCCTGACAATTCAAAGGCATTCACTGGCGCCAGTTTTAAGCTAATGAAAGTAAGAAATACGCTATCCTATACTGCATGTTAAGCGAATTAAACTTAAAAAGTTGATCATTTACTGAGATAATTTTTTAACGGTGTCAGGCTCTATTAAAAGCTAGGTTTTTAAAAAGTCTACCTTTTATGCTCAAATTTATCACCAAGTGATTAAATATTTACTGCACAAAAAGGATGCCAGGCAAGAGGTTAATATAACGTAAAAGTGTATCGAAAAAAACCTATTTATTTTTAAGTTTTAGCATTCAACTAGAGGAATTAAACAGCTGTGTTCTGTATCCAAAGTAGTGTTTACAAAGAATAAAGTGAACACATAAACCATATGGCGCTTGAAAGAGATGAGTAGGTTCGCATAGTTTCTCCCTTAAAATATACTTGAAAGGAAATGTAAGAGCTGTCTTCAAAGAGCGGACTTGAATTTTTATTGGCCCAGGGGTCCTCGATGTTGCGTTTTGTGTGAGGAACCACCAGTTTGTGGACTGTTTTTGGTCCTAAAAATAATTCTCAAGAGCCTTTTTTGAAAGGCTTGAACCCAGGAAGGTCACCATTTTCCAAACCTCCGATTAAGTGTAGACCTGATGGCAAGTGTTAGTTTTGAATTCAGTCCGGAAACCCTTTACAAATCTAAGATGACACTTACATATTACGCTTGTTTTTTACAGAGGCTTCAGGAAAAACCGGGATTTTCTACATATTGAATGAAAGAGATTTATTCAATGGCGCAATGTGGCTGTAAAATAATGCGTTTATGGTGGTCTGCAGCAACATTTCCACACCGATTACATGAGTTATGTGAATAGAGGTTAGTAGTGAAAAAGATTTTAAAATAAAACTAGCGATTTAAAAACACAAAAATGGCGACCAAAAACATCTACTGGCGTCGGATGTTTGAATTAAGGGGCAAAGCAAGCAGATGTTGACGGCAGTCAAACTCATAAAAAGAAGCTTGTAAAGGCGGAGAGGTTAAAATTCTATGACAGATTTTAGTGCTGCAAAAGTATTTTTCCAAGAAAATGCAGATTGCCTCGATAACTGTTATCCTCGGTGGTGGTTTCCTTTTTTCAAAGTGTTTCATAATGCTTGGTGTGAACATTCTGTAGCATCAGGCAAGCATGTGCCTCACGTGCAGAGAAGAAAGCTATCATAGACTGTTTCGCCGCGGTAGACGGTAATTTTTCATAAAACTGCCTAACCTCTCATCTGCGAGTCCTAGGTTCAAATAAGGTTATAAGATGTGGAAAACACTAAATATAGTTCTTAACCGAAGAGGCGAAGAATCGCAGTCGTCGAAAAACCAACGTACTGCAGAAGCCAATATACACAGCTCCATAAAAGTTATATTGCTTAAGAAAAGGGCCATTCTGTCAAGTAAAGCAGCATTAAGTTGTTAATTATTACTTCTTATATTGCAAAAAACCCTTAAATTAAAAAAATGGCTTCATGACGGGCGTAATAAAACCGATAGCTGACACCAAATGCATAAAGAAACAATAATATTATTCGAAAATTTAACAATTACCACGTGACAGTAATTTATGGATAATGCTTTTGCATGTAACAATGATGCAACTATGACTGACATAAAACCAGTCACCTTGTTTATGGTGGACTAATCCATGAAAATACTCTGTGCAAAACCAGGCTTTTGTTGCATCGAGTAATGTTTCTGCGCTCCATTCAATTTCCTTCCGCGTACTGGGAAAATATCTTCAATAGGACTCACGTTCCGGTCGTTAGCAGGAATAAATGGTTCACAATCCGCAGACGGAGACAGAAGCTGTGGTCAAAAATGTGCTCATGAGCGTAAATGTAAAAAGAACCATAACTTCATTTATGATCGTTCACCGACCACTAACCAAACTCACCAGTCCCGTTCTGCCTTGGGCATCGACAGAGGTTCTGACAGCCTATACTACCAGCAATCTAAACTTCACGGACATGAATTAAGTGGCTTCTACAGAACAAAAGTTTTTTCAACGACTGCGATTTTTCACCTCATAGGTTAGGAACTATATTTAGTGTTTTCCACATCTTATAACCTTATTTAAGCCTAAGACTCGCACGTGGGAGGTTAGGCAGTTTTACAAAAACTTCTGTCTACCGCGGCAAAACGGCCTACAGTAGCTTCTTCCTCTACAACTGAGGCAAATGCTTGCTTTACGCAACAGAATATGCACATTACGCACTATGAAAGACTGAAAAAAAATTCCGAGGGAATTTGCATTTTCTTAGAAAAAATGTTTCGCAACACTAAAATCTGTCAAAGAATTTTAACCTCTTCGCCTTTGTAAGTCACATTTTATGCGTTTCGCTGCCTTCAACCTCTGCTTGCTCTGCCCCTCAAATTAAACATTTGACGTCAGTATATTTTTTGGCTGCCATGCTCGTGTTTTGAAATCATAAGTTATATTTTAAAATTTTTTTCACTACTGACCGCCATTTACATGCTACGGCTGTCAGGAACTCTGTCGAGGCCCAAGGCAGAGTGGGTCAGATGAGTTCCGTTAGCGGTCGGTGAACGTTCATCAAAGAGTGACAGCTTCCTTCGACCTAAACGCGCATAGCAAAGAGCTCGTGTATCAACGGTCAGGATGCCTGACTCTGACCAAAAAGTTCGCGATTTGGAGGCTGGAGTGGGGCACGACTTGAGTCTTGGGTATGACTGGTTGACGACGGCTAATAAACCGAAAATTGCCCTTCCAGTCTCCCTTCTTCTTTGCCGGCAATACTAGCTGCCAGTAATCATTTATTAATGTTAATGAACGCCTTCCTAGTTGTGGTTTCAAATGCCTACTATTACATCGACCACTAACGGACTTTAACGACCATCCACACGGTAAGATTTCCAAAGGTATTCAGACTTGCCGCCAATATCGTGTGTTTTCGGAGGAAACTTGCGGTGTGATTAATAAAATATTTAAGAGCAGGTTTATGACCACTTTTCGACAAAAAGCGTCACAACCTTGCAGGAAGCTGAATTTGTACATTAATTCTGAAAAGAATAGTGTGATTTCGCATATGCTACTTCCTCTGATTTTCGCTCAAGCAAGGTCATTATTTTCTTTTTTAGGAGAGGGGTTGTTTGAAACCGTCTTGTTTACATAAATGCTCTTTTGCAGCACAATGTAAAATGATCTGTGTTATCAAATAGTTTGTGAAATTGCTTGAGTAACCGGAAAAGTCGTAGTAAACCCAAAATGATGCTGCTTTGCTTCAACCAAATACATTAGTAAATGACGATTTTTGATAAAGGAATTTTGAAACCCTAGATAGATTAAAAGAGAATATAAAAAATCCTAAGTGTATGCGGAACTACCCACTGAACAGTAAGCTGTTAAATTGGAGGAGTTAGTTGATATACTGTTTCGTTTCAAAACCCGTTTTGAAAACTGACAAATCATACAAAGATTTATGTTTTGCATCATTGTATTCAGCAGTTAGACAATTATCTAGGAAAAAGTGGTTCTACGATAAAGTGAAACTGTCCTTACAAACTTTGACTATGACTAGAGGGGAAAACATATTAGATGTTTAGGGTTCAAATGTTAAAATCGAATGTCATGAGCATCAGTGAAATATATGTGGATAGTTCGTAGTTGTACAGAATACAGAAATAGCACCACACGCATCCATATTTAAAATTAACTTGTTCAAAATTCCACCATGCTCTTTCAAGTTTCTGTAGTATATTTGTAGCAAACAAAAACATAGTCTTAATATATAGGTGGCTGCGTTTTACAGGAATTTTTATTAAATGCTGGGATAGGTCTCATATTAAGGACCTTACGCCTCAAATATGGCTGCTTCGGAAAAGTTGTGCACCTTAATAGATGGTATGGTTTCCATGCCCAATTAATTTTAAGATAAATACTATTAACTACGCCAATGGTTATTGAGTCCAAAAGAAAAGTCTAGGGTGATATTTGGGTGTAAATTGCTGAACCAGGTTTTTCACTTCTTATATGCAAATACGTTTGTCTCTAGTGAATGGAAAAACAGGGGCATAGTCTTGCAGCATCACACTGGGTATTGCAAATAGATGAATGCCATTTAAACCGTTTTCTAGTGCCAATGAATATTTTGAAATTTACGGTCACCGTTGTCAATCGCCAGATTGGTCCCTTCTTAAATTTTCTGGCCTCCAATTCAAAGTTGCTGGTGACACAAGGCGTTTTTTTTGGAGGTTTTCCCTACATACGACCACCTGAGCTGACTTCGGTGACCAATCTAAAAATAAGACCTCGTAACAGAACTGTAGTGCAAATTAAAAAGTTCTCTAGATAGCTGCCAACTTAAAAGTCACATCGTCAAAGAACGTAGCTGATGGGAACTTAATGTATCCGGCATTTATCGATTTATGCTTACATAGTACATTTAACAGCGTTTCATGTGAATAGTTCTAAGAAGGCGTATACTGGTGCTTTTTGTCTAGGCCGGGTACAATCGCTTTATGTAATATTTAGATCAGCCTTGCCTACTTATCGGCAGATTTCCCTAGTAAGAAATACTCCAGATAAGTATTCAAAATATAAGCTTATGAATCACGTGGAGGTCCTTCGACTTCAAACTTCCCTATCAGACCAAACGCAAACTTCGACAGGGACTATTTTTTAGATCACAATCGTACAGTTTGTCACAGAAAAGATAAAAAGTATTGCGGGTACTTAGCACAGTGTTTTTGGTTTCCGTTTCTCGGTGTTATAAAACAAAATACTGTCAACCCTCTATAGCAATAACATTTGCGACAAAAAATTTATTCTTTAACATATAATTTTTTTAACAATACGATTATTTATATTTCCCTTCAGCTGATTTTAATTTATGTAAGATCATATTTTTTGGTTCCAAAAGAAATTTGTGTGAAATGTTTTGTGTTAATTTAAAGTGTCCTTATAGCAAAGTGCACACCATAAACAAGCTGATATCTGTTATATTAAGTGGAGGACATTGCTTTTCTATGCACAAAAGTCTGATTAAGCAATAGACCAGAAATTAATTCTTTCTTAAAAAAATTTGAAATGCATTTTTTGTAAATATCGTTTAAGAAGCAAAGCAACCACATCTAAAATTTTCCCAAACGCAGTCTTCCGTTCAACCATGACATACCAGGATTTAGGATCATATGCTCTACGTCAATGTTATCCGATGTGTGTGCATATTATAGGGTTTTCCATCGAAGAAGTCCGTTTTTAACTATTCTTCTGCGATTCGACAATGTTGGTGAGTATGGTGGAGTATGCACTTCCATAGAAAAGGGCGATTTGTCAATTCGTTTTTTATTTATGCGCAAAAGAACATCAGCCCCTTGATAAGATTGTACAATGCAAGATAGACTAAGCTAAAAATATTTTTTATAATTAACGCTTATAAGAAAAAAACAGCCTTCCAAATATAGAGTAAAACGACATAAATTATTCCTCTTTCAGATAAGCGAATAAACAGACCACAGAGACCATGCCTGTGCATACCATTAATTCTGTTTCCATCAGTTTGGTAATTGCGCAAACACTCATTTATCAGTCCTCAGTTATGAACCAACTTAATGTAATAATAACTGATACCTAATGGACCCGAACGACTAGAAAATATTTGATCGCAAGATAGGACCTTCTTTAAAATACCTCTCTTTCTTCATCAACAAGTATCTATGTTGCTGGTTTCTTATTTAATCTAATCTAGTTTCTATATATAGAGTTTTCTAGAGCTCAAGGCTGATATGTTTGGTGACAAGCAATTCTAGCTTCTTACTTTTTTTGGCGACAAAACCATCAAAATAACGTTTCTTTGCGTATATTATCAAGAACTGTAGTTTATAAGGATCAATCTTAATAAACAACAAAAAACGTGAAATTTGTGAATACAGATAACGTGGCGAAAACAGACCTTCGTTGGAAGGGTTTCCCTTTCATGTGCTAAAGATACTAAGGAGAAATTTGTCACAATGATGCAGACAAAGTTAGATGAGTTGAACTGCAGCGATGTCATGTCAATGGTCCTCGTTGCTTCTACAATACGTATACATCCACTCGCTTCCTGCAACTATGCGAAACTGATCCACCACTCCAAATTCTAAGGCGTAATTTCCAACCCTCAACCGTATAAGAGGAATGTTCCTACACCTAATCACATAGTATGCGGATCTCGCTACAAGATCAATTTTCATAGTCCCTCTTCCTAGCAATTCAACGTTGGACCTTGCGTGAATTTGAGTACATAACTGTTTTTGATGTACTATATCTATTTTCGTCAATGCAAAATGCATGGGCCATGAATTTTAAATAAAACTTAATAAATACAGTAGATTACCTATCTTGTGAAATGTGAAGACCAAATTTTAATGTGAAGTTACCATACATTTAAGGTTGTTTATATTGTTCATTGTGTTGACTTCAGGCGCAAAATACTGTTGACAGTTTCCGTTCATACAATCCTAATGGGGAAAATATAGACGGAAATGAGCAAAATCTGGCGTTTGTTGGTATCGAGAAGTTTTCTACGCTATTAAACGCTGCGAAAAAAACTGCATCGTTGTAAACTGCCTGTAAATTGTCTGTAAACTGGCATAATAAACCTATAAATTGTACTTTAAAAGAACATTCATAACGAGCAGGAACTTATTTAGTGCGTTGTGTATTGATTGTGTGAAATATAAACGAAGCTTTTTCATGCCAAAAACCAAGGGAATATAACCACGCAAGTAGACTTCGTTGGAAAAAAATTATTTTGTAACATTTTTGGAAAAATATGCTTACAAATTAAGTGAAATGTAACGTGGTATCGTCACCGAACAGCCCAACATACGATTATATAATTCAAGACAGTTTCACATGAATTACTTGTTGGTTCTTTCGCTTATACATTGTTTGATTAAACTTTGGACTACGGCAACTAAATGTTCTTTTCATTGTGCAGACTCGGAGTACACAGGAGTAAAATACTCCGTAAGCTCACATGTGGACATGCCGGGCAGTGACTAAGAAATTTTAATGTAATTGTCAGATGCACTAGTAACTGTACCGTGTTTGCGTGCACTAAGAGAACCTTTCTTCCGTCATATCTCTTTGTAATTATTCCCGGATTTTGATTATGACTAGGTTCAGATCGTTCTTGAAAGGGTTATTGACACTTAATGATTTTCACTGGCTGCAGTCAGTTGGCCATACATAAAGACCATCTTCTACGTGCTTACCAAAACCTTCAAAATAAGATATGTATTAAACGCAGTATCCTACATTGTGAGTTTTCAGGCATTTTTTTTAAAGCACTTGTTTGTCAAGGTTATAGTTTTAGAATAAACCAAACATATGAATTAATTGCCAAGAAAAATGAACATCAGCAAAAGAACTCACAAACTTATATGCTGAGGATGAGTTAAAAGCTCTGTGTAAGAACGTATCTCTTGAAGAAGAGCTGTATTTGGATATGCACGTCGACTATCTGCGTACTTTACCGTTTTTGAAGATAAAGTCGAGATAAAAATGGCAAAGTGGGACCGATTTTGACTTAATGGAGTATAAAGGGTGTCTCAAAAAATTTATAAACTTTTTACATATTTTTAAAATTGATGTTTATTATAATTTTGTTATTATAAAATGTAAAAGAATTTACCAGCTTCATTGTATTCCTTTTTTTACTTAATGTTCTGAAACTGATGTCAATTTTGATCACAGCTCTGCTGACAACGCGAAGCAATGAAAAACTACACACAACGAAACAATTTACTTCGTGTTTGGCAGCATTCATGTTCAATGGCTTCTCTTAATTAGGTTACTGTTTCTATAGTCAAAATGCAGTGAAAAAAAACAATAAAATGACATATTTAAATATATTTTGTGTTGGAAATAATAAAATTATAATAAAAAAGGGTACAATTAAGTAAAATATGCATACATTTTTGTGACACCCTGTACATTTTCTGAAAGTGAAAGAACACACTTTTGCTGTATACTAGAGCATTTTTTTTTTACATCTCTACTTTTAGACCCCGTTCTAAGATTGCAAAAATGCGTTAAAGTGGCAAAATATACACATCGATCTTGCGTAAACTGAGAATTTTCTACTCATTCCATTTCAAATTTCCTTATCCGTTCATAGTGAAATATAAAATAAAAGTGTTTGGACATCGTTTGTTTATGCCTTACTTAGAAAAGCAATGGAATATCTCAGATTCATATATATATATATCTTTGCCTGTTAACTGTCCTTATATTCGTAATGATAAAAGTAACTGGCGCCTTATAAATGTACTAATTAATTTTCTGGCACAAAACTTGGCAGATTTTCAAAACAGAATTTTTTAAACTGAATCCACTTTTAATTTCCTGAAAGCAGTTTTTTATCGTATGCTTGCACACACCTCAATTTGATGAACCTAAAACGTCATTTTTCGTTCTCTGAAAAGATATACTTAAAAATTTACTTGTTTTTATTAATACTCTTATCGAGTAAAACATACACAAACAAAAGGCTTTCGTTTGGAGCGTTTAATTACGTAAGAAATCCCTTGAATATCTCCAAAATGTGGATTTTGCTCAATTCTACCTCTATTTTCTTTCGATATGCTGATCCGATTTTAAATAGTTTCTGTTATGCAGTATTATCCATCTCAGGTTAATTCAGTGAACAAAATGAAGAACTTCAAATGTGTTTTAAATCACCCACTTAAATTTTGCTATTCATATTTCATCAGATATACAATCTACTGTAAATATATGTTATGGGAATGCTAACTGATCGCATTAGTTTATGACTTGAAGTTCGCTTTCTATCTTCACCAGAAGCCATCTAGGAACTAGTCTTTTAGGCAAGACAACCTAATTGCTAAAAATTAGGTAAACTGGCATGACCATTTCTAACTCATTAACCACTAACAGGCCGCCACCTCCAGTCCCAGATTTTGCAACGCCCGAAGCCCATACCCATGAACAGTTTAATGTATTTATGTACCTTTGAAGGGTTACAGGCAAAGTATGCCCCTGAGAACCCTAATAATGTAAATTAAACTATATCATTGTTACAGTCGATATGAAGTTTAAGGAAGATATATGATACCATGACACACTTTCAAATGAATAGTCGCGGAAACCGACTTGAGCCAGTAAAATTGTTTACATTACTGGCAATAAAAATTCATGCTGTGAAAGCACTTTTTGTCAAATAAAAGGACAAAAAGCCTTCTTTTAAATTCCACAATGGTGCCAACGGAAACCGTCTCGCTTGGTAGCAAGTCCCAGTGTCAGACCATGCGTTGGCTGAAAAAAACTTTTCGGAGGTCCAATCGAGGGCGTTTGTTTGTCGTCTTGTATGGATAGCCAAGCAGGTGAGTTGTGTTGTTTAATTCGAAAAATCCTGAAATTTCAGGGAGAAACCATGGCCCCGCATTATCCGGAATGTCCGGAGCAGGCTGCACTGAAGACTTCAGTAAGACAAGGGAAAAAGGTCAAGCTTGATCAACCTCTCCTGATACGGTAAGTCCCTGAGACCATCGACTATCTTTGTTGCCCTGTGTTGCAATTGTTCAAAAATGCCCATATCTTTTTTCAACCACGGTGTCCAAATTGGCATTCCATAGTCAAGATGTGGTCTCACGAAGGCGCCAAATATTTTTCCGAAGAGTTCACATGGTAAGATTTTGAACGCTCGTCTAATCCAGTTTAGC
The DNA here is from genome assembly GCA_036362985.1 of Ligula intestinalis. Lineage (NCBI taxonomy): Eukaryota > Metazoa > Platyhelminthes > Cestoda > Diphyllobothriidea > Diphyllobothriidae > Ligula > Ligula intestinalis. The sequence goes on along the minus strand of JAYGXS010000001.1, from coordinate 36,184,969 downwards.
GTACTAGTTGCCTTTTGGACGGCCTTTTTAAAGGACTCTGTTCGTATAAGTTCGCGGTTGTCCACATTTAGTTAGGATTTACACTGCCTTACCATTAAGATACGAGTTTGATGTTCTGTCAGCCGCGATTTTCTATATTAAAAAGGGCAGATAGACTCTGGTCAATGGTCTTACGGGACAAACACACCCCGTCGTGCTTTGGAGTTTATACTCAGGCTCTGCCAACAGCAGCTAGCAATATAGACGTAATTAAATAAAGGAATCAGGTAAGAAAGGCTGAAATCACAAATAATGCCTCAGCAACTGTCATCAACCAGTCAGCCAGCCCCAGGGTTTAAAAAAACCCACAGTCAATTTGAATTGTCAACAAACATGCTTTTATTAAGGCAAAATTATACTAAGCTTCCTTGTGTCAATAGCAAAGAATAACTGACTACTAAAAATCAGGCGAACCTGATTGCAAATCCATATGTGCTACTTAACCAGGAGTGTTTTTCTGACATAATTGCAAATACCACGGACTTTGAAAATGCAACAAAAGTCAGAACGGATGTTTTGCTCTCGTTGGCTGTGTGTCAACTGCTTCTTTAACTTATTTTAAGAAAATTAACCTGACATTTTTATATTTACATCCATTTACGCATGTTTGTTTGTCAAATATGCTGACGATATGGTTGTCGGCCATCCTCTCAAAAGCCAGACCGATCTCCAAACACTGAAGAATGGACTGCACCAAGTCACAGCCTGGTCCTCAGACAATTGCCTTTTACTTGATTAGCGGAAGTCAGTCCAGTGTATCTTTCAGCTGCGACCCTCTCCTATTCCTGAAACCATTGACTTTCTGCCCAACACGGTATCTTCCTTCCAACTCCTTGGTGTAACACTAGCTTCCAACCTCTCATTTACTCTTCATACTGAAGACCTTTTTATAAAAATCCGCAAACTTTTCTATAACATCCGCCGCTTGCGTTCATATTGCACCTCGCAAGTCCTCGTCTGGCGATTTATAGATGTTTGTATCCTCTCTCTCATCTTTTTACTGCTCTCCAGTTACTTTTCCAGCATTACTCAAGAAAGACTTACTTATTATTAAACGTATTCTCCGCATGCTCTCTTCAGCTGCCATTTATTCCTATGCTTTTTAGCTGACCTTATAATTCAGTGACATTTCAAATCGGTCCAGAACTTCGTGGACCGTATCCTTAGTGAGGTCACTCACCCTCTCCACTCTGAATTAATGGCTGCGAAGTCTTATCGTACGATGCACTGACGCTTCCATCATATGACATGCCGTACATCGGCCTACCAGTACTCGGTAATCCCATTCTTAGCACGATTCCACACGTGTGAAGAAACGGAAATTGAGAAGATGAAGGCAGACCTGTCTCCATACTTGATGTGTAAACCGTGTCGATTTCTTGCTTTGAGTATTTTGTGATCTTTGACCGGTTATTCTTGAGCTTTTTGGACCCCATAATTTACCTGAGTTTTTGCTCTCCATGAATGGAGCCATTTTTTGCTGAAAATGTTGATATTATCATCAAAATACAGTTCTCTATCTATCTATCATCTATCAAATATCCACAATATTGCCAAAAAATTTAGTCTTTGTATTTTTAGAAAGTTAGTGAACTGCTTCCCATTTGCGAGTGTTATAGGGATTGCTATTCACTACCCAATTATCGCAGAAATGAAAAGCAAATAGCTGAAATTGCTGTGTTTTTCCAGAGACTATGGCTTAGCTGCATTTTATACTTTCATGAAAGAAATAGAAACGGTTTCATAGAGACACAATGCATCAGACGCTGAATTTTCTATGTGATTATAGTACGTTGGCACCAAGTATGTTTGGAATGCTGCACAATCAACCAGCCTGTAGACGATCATTTTGCCGTTTTCCGACTAAGAAGCAATTTATTGTGCACATTTGTATGAATCCGGTATAACAAAAAGTATAAGTAATATGAATGTCATAGTAATAGGGGCACATTTACGCTATGAATGATTATTTTTGGAAAGAGTAGTTGAGAAAAGGGTAGGGCGGAAAGATGGACGGCGGGATTTGACTACTAGTGTTTTAGATGCATTAGGGACTTAGGACTTGGAGCGCACGTTCAAGGACCGTGAGAAGGATGTGTCCGCTAAAAGAGTGCAGTCAGCAGCAGTTACGTGCGAAAAGGCAGGATATACATCAACCACTTGAATTGGCCGTCAGCTACGTAACACATCAGCATAATCAGGAAGTCAAAGTACTTATTAATCAGGAATATGTGTTTTTTCTATAAACGGAACATAATTTAATTTTTTATATTATATAAGTAGTCGGTTCCATATCCGGAATTTTTTGTTTGAGTGCTGTTACGAATGGTATTTACGTTTCACAGAGCTTTTTGCTTCCTAATATTTAGGTCAGAAAATCAAACAGTCTGAATCCAATGGTTACTCCTGAAATACTGGCAAAATTTTATGGTTTTGGATTAAAAGTTTTTTTATATTTAGATGAGAAACATTTCAGTTGTCAAAGGCTGATAATTTTGAGGAGTAAGAAAAAGCCATTAATGTTTTATTGTTACCTACCACGAAAACTGTAATGTAATATTTTAGAAGCCTAGTGGACCGATTATAGGAAATAAGTAGACGGTTTAAGAACAAGAACTTTAAATGCCATTTTAAAGTTTTTGAGATGGTTATAGCAGAGCTCTTATTCAAAAATAAACATGAACAGAATTCACTTCGTAAAAATTAACATATGAGTTAAGATCTTCAAATAAATATGTGAAATAAGCAAGGTTTTACACACATAATCTTCTAGTTGCTGCTCCTGGAAAATATGGCTAATTTTAACCGGGCAACAACGATGCATTTAAGAGGCACACGATTTTAAACTAAACTTTGTAAAACGATGCTTAAAAAAATCGTGCCAGTGGAAAAAACAAAGGCCACGCCTGTTGCATTATGCATTTATTTTAAAGCTTGCTTTAAACATTTTTATAAAAATTTGTATGAGTAGTTGCATACTATTTGCACATTACATGGCTGTAAGTGCGTAAATGGTAAAAAATGTCCAACTGGAGGAGGAAAGTACGTCTGAGCATTTTTGGCAAAGCTAAATGAAACTTTCAAATGATAAAAAGACTGCCATAAACAGAATTAAATTTGCTTTATTTTTTATTAAACTTACATTATGTAGTCCAGGTGTTTGGATGGAAATGGGTCAAGGGTACTTAAGTTTAAATGCGTAGTTAGAAGGGATATGCGTAAGATAAAGGATTGCATTGCAATCCACTCAACTACACAATTTTTCAGCAGTTAGTTCACAGTAAAACAATACTTAAGCTAGTAAATAATATAAAAGTCCAATTTTTACTTGGTATGGTCAAAAAAGAAAAAAAACGATAATTTTACTTAGTAGCAGGTAGCATGTCAATGCTTCAAATTTCTTCTTGCTTCCAATGTACCAAGTGACTCATATGCTGTCCAAAATGGTTAACCTAACCTGCAAAGTGAATAAAGGCAGATTCTTTCAAAGCATTTCTATTACATGAAACATATTTTAGCAATGACTACCAATTTGTCTGTCTACAGGAATTGGAGTATTACTTGCAATGGGTGTCACTTAGCCAAATAAGCTGATATTTCTTCCGTATATTTCAAAATGTCTACAACACAAATGGGCATAATATACTTTCGAGAATTTTTTAAATCCCTAAGATGCATTGAAAATGTGATTCAATGAGTTCTAGATGGTCCCACAGTTTCAGTAGAACTCATTGAATGATAAACGTATTCTCGCAACTAACCCCGTTACCCGTTATAAGTAAATACAGTCTAACATTTTTAGGCATATACGTAAGTAATATGTAGTTATCAGTTCAATACATGTATACAAATAAAAAATACGTTTTTGGAAACAGGCAGAAATGTAGCACAGAAGAAGAATGAAACAAGTTATGACATTTTTTAAAATTCTAAAAATATAATCAATGCTACAGCGCTTTAACATGGATGGACATTTTTGCCATTCAAAGCTAAGATATCGGAGCAAAAAACCAATTTTATAGGTCCATTTTGCTGATAAACTGTAGAAAATCCACATTTAAGGGAATTTAAAAATTTATTCATTATCTTAATTCATTGACTTTAATTTTTTTCGTTTTGGTCTAAAAGGGCGTATGATATGTGAAAAATAAGGGTATAGAAAGCCTACGCTCAATTATGCCTGCAAATATTTACAAATTTCAAAAAGACGGAAAATTCCCATGCAATAAAGCTAACCCTAGAACGAAACCTAAACTCTAGCCCTGCGCCTGCGTTAATTCTTAATCTAACTCAAATCTACCATTATATCACCTCATCTCCTGAATTTTACATTGATCATAACCCCAAACCTCACTTTTAGCTCAGCTGCAGCCCCACTGCTCAACATAATTAATTCTGCAACGAATTTTTCTCCTCTAATGAACCCTTAGTCTAACCTTAACCCTTAAACTAATATTCTGGGAAATTAGCAGAAAAGACCTTGACGATAAGTGGTTGCTGTTTCCCTATTTTGTCGTATCAGCCGATGAAAAGCCTGGTATTAACATAGGTTATCTACTAACTGAAATCATATCCACTCAGTAGCTTGAAAACACGGACATAAGGAAAATTATATATGCCTGTAGAAAGGGATGTTATGCAGACTATTATCCACCGCCGCTAGAAGTCGCCTCAAGAGAATTAAGAAAAAACGATATACGGTTCGCTGTAGCCAAGTAATCGGTCTGCAAAGTCAGCTCAACTCCAACTTGCCATTGTTCCATTCATCTATTTTTCCAAAACACAGTCTGGAGCCGATCTTGCTTTATTATTTAACAGTAAGACTAAATAACTCCATTTTATTACACGTCCACCCACGGTAAAAAACATGCTACTGTTAACCGCAGGTGGTAGGGTAAATGTGGGATTATTGCCCCAGTTTTATTTGAGTTGGAAAAGTATTGCTTGCTGAAAACTGCATTGCACATGCAATGGCACAAATATTTTGCAGCAGGAAAACACAAATATTCTCATTTATCGTCAAAGCGTAGTCAGCATTGTGAGGTAGGGCTTTGCGGTAGATATAAACTGATAAGCTTATCAAGATGCCCTAGTAACCAATTGAAGGGCACCTGTAGATAATGTTGCCTATATTGAGGGTAAAATATTGCAGCTATTGTTTTTGCACAAAAAAAATGATAGCGTGATTCGTGCTATTTTTTTAAGTCCCATGGAGGCCGATATCTTCATTTCAAGTGCTGCTTGAGCATAATAGTATTAACTCGTTTCCCTAGATAAGAAAAATTAAAATTGGTGTAGGCATCTTCAAAAGCGTGAGACAGACTATTGCAAACACTTCTTTCAATTTCCAATTTCATTTTTCAAGCCGGGTGTTAAATTAAATATCTATTAAGACATCATTTTGTGTAAAAGCTATCCACTAATCACCATATGATTAAATACTGTTAAATACTATCAGGTAGTAAAACAGCATAAGATTTAACGCCATAACAAGGAATAATCGACTTTAAACAATACGTGCTCTTTGATTTTCGTGCAACATGGCACACACTCTCTACCGTGAACATTTAAGCGCAGTAAACAGAAACATATTGAGCCACAAACCATTACATTTATCGTAAAATTACGTGTAGATGGAGGAAATTAGCCTACAAAAAGTTTTCTTTACTGGCGAACGACGAATAGCTTTGGTTAACAAACGTCTCCATGCATGTTGCAGCTGCATTTTAGAATTGCAAACCATTAATACAACCCTCAAGTGACATGTTAGTCGTCAAAGTGATTGTCAACGTTTTCATTTTACAGAGAGGGTGAGAATCGGAGGCCCAATTTTACTGATTTACTCATAGGCAAGTTCCGCAGCCAAAAGTAAAAAAATGAGGCACTGTTAACCCAGACAAATGAACAACAAAAAGCTTTAAACGACGAGGGTTCTCGGTTAATTTAATTAACAACGAAGTTGAAAAGCAGCGATGCAATCATTAAATTATGTGCCAACTGGAGAGTAAATGTTGGTGTTAGCAAAAGTAAAATACTTTCGGTGGAAATTTAATTTGTATAAATGATTCGATGTAGCGGAGTACTAGAAATTACATTTGCAATACTATAGCATTGTTTAAACCTATGTCATTTTGTTTCCGTGTTGATCAAAGCAACCATAGCAGCACAGCAACCAAACTAAGCTGGTTGGCCCTACTGTTGTAAGCCAAGCGGAATGCTTTTTGATATTAAGCAGTCATCTACATCAATCATCATGTAGTTTAAATGTTAAATAATTTCTACTCCGGGGAAAAAAGGCCAAAAAGAACTTGCTGTGTAAATTTAACTGCTTCAACACCACTTTTCAAGCCAAAATAGCCCATAAATCTTTCGTTATAGATTCTTTCACGTAAAGCACATATGGAAGCCAAAATATTGTATCTATGGGGATGAAACGCATAATAATGCCTGAAAAAGTATCACTGGCATAAACTATGTCCGGTTTAATGTGTTTTTATTCCCCGTGAATAAAGTGAGAAGGTAAACTTGGTATCTGAGCGTCGAACCAATGTGTGGAACCCATATGTGACACTGGTGCATTTTTGCTCCACAAACCCGCAGCATCTAAGGAGAGTTTGTTGCGTTTTTGGCAATGGTCAAGTAATATGTGCAGAGAAGAGTCAGGTGAGGCTATGATAAAATCTTTTTAAACCGTAGCAAATCGCCGTACGGAAAACAGAGGGGCCGCTACATCATCTTATGCCAATACCGCAAGGCCAGATGGTCATGGCTGACGCGACGAATCAGATCACACTCAGCGCATTTATCGATTTTTCTGTAAGTCAAATTTTATGGCGGAACCCTGTGCACACAAACTGTTTCTGCTACTGTTCTGTGACTATGTCTATGATGATATCGAAACGTCAGTCGAATAAACAAAGTGTCCCAGCGATCGAGTTGTCTTCTTCTTATCAACTCCAAGAACTGCAAGTTAAAGGAAGGCATTCTGTTGGGAAAGTAGAGTAAGTTTATTGAGTTTTCCTGTTAACCACCGTGTTACTCGATTTAGCAAGGAAATACATCGAGGGCGTCCTAAAGACCGAGCGAAGACACACTACTTTGACGAAGAAACCTACCCAATCGAGCTAAATTATCTATTTGATTTTTTTCCCGATGCATGAAACAACACCCATCCAGACAAAAGGAATCAGGTAATTTTATCCAGGCGCCAAAGACAAATACATGGTGAATTATTCCTTATAAAAGGAAATTGCCTGAACTCTTTGAAAGACACTTGCGAAAATACCAAATAAAGGTGGCACACAAACCAAGGGCTACTTTACGCACCCAGCTTGCATCCCTTTATGTTAAGGTTAGCTACCTCGTTAAAGGAAGAAGCTTGTTATACACTTATACTGAAACAAAAAATGAAGGTTCGTCTCTACACGCATCCACGAGCACGAGCTGGCAATGAAGAATCCTGACTATTTATCTGAAAAGGCTTTGCATAGCCTTGATACAGGATAAACCTTTGCATGGGATAAAACACGCATCGTCGGAGTTAACCCGTCCATAAACGGTCCATAATTGTTTTTGAGAGCATGCACTCCGATTAATTATGCATAAACCGATGTATCAAGCTGAAGGTACAAACACATTAAACAAAGATGGAAGTGGCGACAGCTGATAAAGATGGACTAACGTTTACTGCAAATGCTAATTCTCTTTCATGGCTAATAACTTGTCATTTTCTACCCCAGACTGACGCAAATTACAGTTTTTCACCGGCACTTGCGTCTATTAATTTGTTAACCATGGACTGACGAAAATAAAATTTGCCAATTAGCGCTTACAATAGATGACTATATAACTGAAACGTCGCTTCTGAAATTTAAAGTGCTTTTCGCACATATTTTGAAGTTTGCGTCAATAATTTACTCAATCCCGTCACCCTATTTTCCTAACGAACGCCCTCTTTTTAAGTAATTCTTATGTATTTTTTTATCTGAAGCTGCCATAGATTATATCCAAACAATGAAGGTGGTTAAGCGTAAAAATACATTTTATCATTCATGCAAAATTCACATTCAAACACTTTAAAAACGAAGAATTCCTATTAACATCTTTGATGGATTACTAAATATTAACACAGAAAGCCAAAGGATTTTTAATATTTATAGGTAATTGTCCGATCATGAAAACATCTGCTGCCCATAAGAAGAGGAACGTTAAACAGATGTCAGTTCAGTACCACTTCAAGCTAAAATATAGTTTTCATATGCCGCATTATCTATGCTTATTGAGTAAATAATTGTTAAAAAATACAGTTATCAAAAAAAAAAATTTGGTAGCTTCAGCAATTGATTGTATTATGCTCAAACTGTAATCGGCTTATTTTGCTTTTTGCAAATCTTAAAATAAATAAATAAGATTTGAATACCCACTGAAGCTAATCTTTTTAATGTGTCACTTACTCGAGTATACTTTACACGATCTTTACATTTGTCATCCAGACTTTTAAGTCTGTGCAATTTCACAAAGCTTTTTAATTGGTAAAAGCCAGGCAATATTACGTAAATAAATCATGCAGTACATTCATCATTAAAATAAGTTTAAAAAAATACAAAATAGGTTTCTCGAGATTGTCTTCCTTTGCGCTAGACATTGAAACAGTAATCTGAAAGTATATCGCCTGCCAAACAATCAGTTAATTATGGTTATTTAGAATACTCAGACAAAAATAGTAAATTATAGAACACTGTTGTGTGATACCTTTCTCAGAAACTCAAGTCTATTATTAGAGTCTGTTTATGCTTTTCACTTCCTTTGGCTTTCTTTTGTTTTCGCAGACGACTGTTTCAGGTCAGGAGCCCCGATTTTTTTAAACAGCTGTGTAAGCCTTATAATTCAACAGTGCTATAAGAAAGATAGCGTTCTATATCGGGAATTCCGAAATATATTTTTGAAGCTATTATCTTTTAATGTCTACAATACTTTCTATAGCCTATTAAAAAGTGCGTAAGCATTCGATTTTCTTTTATAACTGCAATGAGAGGCTTGTAAATAACTACCATGGGTTTGTCGATTTTCGATGTAATAATAGTAGAAACGCATTCCAATTGACAGTGTATTTGATATCTCATAAAATGCCAATTGAAAATTTCATATACGTTTGCAACTTAAATGTGATCCTTAGTTAATTTTGTAAGATAAAGTATCGTGTATCACAAGCTCAAGCTATTTGTGTAATTTCAGGAATTTTGCCGTTGAGCAAGCTTTTTGCATGCCATCTGTGAAAACTGCATTGTAAAAAAGACTATCTAATAGACTGATAAATTCAAGCATATTTTATAGAAAACATGCATATTATTTATCTTTTGTCATTTTTAGTTGAGAAAGAGTTTTATTTATGGTGTTTTGAAACAATATAAACCTATTTTAATAAGGACCTAATCTGTCAAGTTGATATTTCTAGGCTTTTTGCTTATAAAATACACAGAATGTATACATAATGCAATTCGGAAGCCCTTAATGCATTTTTAACATCATGGCACATTAACAGATATTTTCCATTTGCAAGATTGCCTTCTTGAATGAAAGTTCACCCTTATCAGCCCTATTTGAGGATGCAAGTCACGTCCCAAAGCTTACAAAAATTATATTTGTGTTAATTTTTTTGTAAAATAAATGTTAATTGGCAAAAGCATCGAAACTGAACGGAAACAACATTTAAGGCAATAAATAATTTTCCTCAGAGTGTTTCTTCTGAAATTGGTCCAAAAAAGCTCCTTAGAACGCAGACAAATGAAAGATCTAGAGCTAGGTTGCAGTAAAATTATAACCAAAATCCTACTTAAGGGAGCTTTTCAAAGCAAATCGTTTTGGTATTCCGGTTAGTCTTTCATGAGACAGCACAACTTTCCTACTTGTTTAATGATTAGCCTTGAATTGATGTTGCTCAAATTATAACAAAAACAGAGTGTTTTAGCCCCACCCTCAAAAAGGTGGTTTTAACAGCGATCATTCTAGGCTTTTTAGAGTATATTGACCTTAAATATCATAGTTTTACCCTCGAGTAAAATATCGATAAATCCGATTATTTCGTCAAATCATCCTTTAATTAAGGTATATGTTAGCCATCCGCTGCTTTTGATATAGTTTGATATCGTTTCGGATAACATTAAGTTCCGAAGCTGGTTGTTTCAAAGTTAGACGTCTTAGCACGACGAATGAATAATGTTTGTAACGCAAAATATTTATGAACGGTTAACATTAAGTTACAAAAATTAAACGCAAAGCTTTTAATTCCCTAGCCGCAACCGAAAACTGATACATAGGTAAGTTATTTAATACCAGTGCTCTAGAGACCAATCTGTTTGGAGAAGCCGCCATATATTTTCTTCTGGATAAGTCAAGACTATAAACAGCAATATGCTAACAATTTTTGCGAGAACGTTTTGGAAAATCAGCAAAACTTGCCAAGTCTTTCTTAAGTTAAGTGAAAAAAAAGGAATATGAGCATATGTCGGATAATTCACAATTAATTCGAATGAAAGTCGTAATTTGCAGCTTTGACGAATCTATAACACAAATTATATCAATATTCAATGAAGGCAGTGAATAAGCAAGTTAGTTAGGGTACAGTTGCATCGTATTTTAAACCAGAAAGTTGGTCTACTTCATCTAAATTATTTAAAGATAACACTAATCAGAAGTGTTCATAATTAATGCACTTTTAAACGACTGACAATCTCGATTTAGACATTTCTTTTTAAAATACTATTATATATAAGCCGTGGGAAGGTTCTTATTTATAATCACAGTTAAAGTAAATGAAGTCTACGTAGGATTAACTTTGGTCATAAAATTACGTTTTTCACAAAAACGAAACTAATTAAACTGCCAAAAAGAATTGAATATTTTTAATTGGATAAAAAATACGTTTTTATTGTTAAGAGTTATCAATCGGCACAAACTGACATGCATGCTTTAACAGAAGTGTTGAACACGATTTTTGTTATCATCCGGTGAAATTACAATGGAAAATACCTTCATAGACCTACATGAGTTTTAAAAGTGACATAAGTGGCCACGTATTAAGCAAATACTTGACCACGCAGCGTTCGACATAATCATGCCTTGTAAGACCGGATACCAAATTATTGAGTAAAAAGTTGCAAAAAATTATTTTGCTACATCAAACTGAGGCTAATCAAGAATTTTACTCACATTTTAACAAAGTCCTCTTACTGAACTAATTTTAATAATTAGATAAGTTAATTGCATAGCCATTGCAGAAGAAAACCTATGTCAAATCGTGGTTTTGTTGAATAGGCAACTGCGTCCACAAGCATAAGAGCTACGGCTTATTGATATAGACTAAAACGTTCTTGTAAAAGACTTGAAAAAATTTTTAACGGAGGAGCGGATTAACCCATCGAAGTAGTGGCTGCCTGTCTAATTTTTTCTTGAAATCAAGAATGCCTTGAATGACACTCGTAAGTGAACGTTTATCAACAGCCGGCGGATCTCACTTGTCACCCTTCGCCTTTGCCTTGGATCGCAATTATCGGGTTTTGACAGCAGTTCTAGCAGCTAAAACAGTAGTCGCCGAGGATCACGCAACATGCAAACATATGCAAAAGATTGGTACTCTTTCGCTCATCGGCATTGACTCAAAATATGAGACTGATTGTCATGTAGGCTATTTCATAGTCATTTCAGTCCTTATAGGATTCGAACTTTTTAACGATCTTCGTTTTGACCACTAGCAAAATGTTTCTATTGCAAAAACTCGCTACTTATGAACAGTAAACGCCATTGATCATGCAATATTTCGACATATGTGAAATACTAATACTCTGTTGGTAATCGGAATTGAATCCAGTTGTGATACTGATTATTGTTTAGTCTATTCTGAAGTCATTTCAGTCAGAACAGGATATCGGCTTTTTAAAACACATCGTTTTGACACCTAACAAAATGTATCTATTGTAAAAACTGACCATTTACGTAGTATGCCTATTTATTATTGATTTTGATTGCCTTTATAAATTTAAATATTTTTTATGAAAAACATGGACAAAAACATTATTTATTGTTCATGTTTGATAGCAAATTACGCCTTCTTTTAATTTTATACTCGAAGAAAGGGCTGCTTTCTTGTTTAAAAAAGTTCCTAATTATGAGCTTTTCTACAACTGTGAGGCGTTTATTCATAAAACATCGATCTTTCAGTTTATTAACACTACCTTAACAGCAAAAAATATGTTGCACATCTATTTTAATATTTTATGACCACTATGTGACATCTTCTGCAGACTGTAGGTGAAAACATACTTTTTCCTAGGCGAGATGTACATAGTGCGCAGTTTCTAAACCTTGAATTCGAGTAAAGAAATCACAAGGTAAGAAAATTATTCGGCAATTGAGCAACTTCTTTAAAACTCAAAGTTACCCTCCCTTCAAGTATAAAATTTAAAAAAGGCTTGATTTGCTATCAAAAATGTACAAAAAATAATTGTTTTGTCCGTGTTTTCCACAAAATATATTAAAATTTATAAAGGCCATCAAAATCAATGATGAAAAGGCATGCAACTTAAGTAGTCAGTTTTTGAAATAGATGCGTTTTACTAGGTGTCAAAACGAAGCTCTTTAAAAAGCCGACATCCTATCCTGACTGAAATGACTTCAGAAAAGGCTACACAATAATCAGTAGCACAACTGGAGTCAATTCCGATTAGCAAAAAAGTAGGTCTTTCGCATATGTCAAAATATTGCATGATCAACGGCGTTCACTGTTGTATGCCTGTTTATCATTTAGTTTGACTGCATAGATAAATTTTAATATATTTAATGAAAAGAATGCACGAAAAATTATTGCGTGTACTTATTTGATAGCAAATTATGCCTTTTTTAAATGAAATACGCAAAGAAAGGGAACCTTTTGGTTTTAAAAAAGCGCAACGATTTGGTGTTCCCATACGGTGTACTGAGAAATTTCCTGAGCAAGAAAATCAGTCACGTGGGAAAGACTGGGCGCAAATCTGACGACAGCGGGCTTAATTGTCGAACAATTATCAAACCTGCATCTGACGCGGACAAGAACGCTATTGCAATTAAAAAGCAATCACCGGACCAATTAAGACCTCCAGTGGTGGCTACAGGAACAGAAAATTATAGTACACATGTGGGTAACCGCTGTGAACTATAAACTCCGTGCAATCTGTGCATGTATCACCCCTTATCTGCGCATGTCTCAGACCTGTTTACGATAACCTATGACTAGGGATTCCCGACGGAATCCGAAACGTCAGGAAAATAAAGTCCTTGTTCCATTGATCGCATCTTCTTCGGAGTTGCCTTATTGTTGAAAACTTTTCTAACTTAGTGACTGTTACATTGGAATTAAAGGTTTAAAAACTGTGCTCTGTGTTCATCCTGTTTAAGAAAAAGAACGTTTTCGCATACAGTTTGAGGAATAAGTCACATAGTCATCATGAAATATTCGAATAGATGTGGAGCATATTTTACGCAATAAAGGCAGAATTCATAGTTTGATGGAAACGACGTATTATGAATAAACAGCTCAAAATTGTAAAAAGGTCATAATCAGCATTTCTAAACCAAAAGCTACCCCTTCTTTGAGTATAGCATTTAAAGAAGGCAACATGTTCTATCAAACAAGTACACACAATATTTTTTTCGTTCGTAGGTTCCATAAATAATATCCAAATTTATATATAAAGTCAAAATAAAGGATAAAAAGGCGTACTACGTAAGTAGCCAGTTTTTACGATATAAACGTTTTGCTAGTGGCAAGAAGGAAGCTTGTTAAAAAATTCATATTTTTTAATGACTAAAATGACTTCAGAATGGACTACATGACAACCAATATCACAACTTGAGTCAATGCCGACTAGTGCAAGGGAAGCAATCTTTCGCATATGCCGACATGTTGTGGGATCTTTTGCGACTACGGTAGTATAGACAGATGTTATTACCAGCGAGGGAAAGAGAGCCTGGAGTGAGCTGTTTTAGCGTATAATCCGTCCCTAGCCACTTGTGCTTGGTATGCTGGCTGTCCATGCCCAAGTAATTATGTCCAAGAAAAAGGTTGAGCGGGAAAAGTGATTTTTGTTTTTGGTCGGATAATGCTAATTAACGACTGTCAATACCTCCTAACCGAAACTAGCAAGAAATCTAGCTCGTGTTTCAATGGTTAGAGCGTTGGATTCTGATAAAAAATGTTTTGAGTACGAGCCATGAGTAATGCAACATTTGGGAATAGGTATGACTACCTGACGATGATTAATAAATAAGAAGTGCGCACTCCAGTCTCTTTAGTCTTTGCCAGCAATACAAAATGCTTTAATTATTTTAACAGCCAGTACTCCGTAAAGTGAGCAGAAAATGAAACCAAAGGGAAGATTAACAAGGCGGTAAATCAGTAATGACATCGATATGTCAGAATCGCATGAAAAAACATTTAATTAACACGCTTATGTTCATCTCGATCTTCAGGTTATATTTTTAGCTGAAATCCCATCACTAATGAGTTGGAATAAAAACTCGGCAGTTTTTGTTATTTTTTATTTTTTTTCGTATAAATAAACTCGGGGAAACGGAGAGTTCACAATGAGGTTAAAATAAGGGGTTGACACCAAAGGCTGAATGACTGGCCGGCGAGAATTAGCGATTCAGTCGATGTCGCCGGGGTGCACCAAGGCCCAGGAAGAATTTCTTCACTTGAGAGCGAGGTGGCACTCCAAGGCCCAGCATAAATCGTTTCTGCAGATGCTCCAACAGCTCCGGGTAGGAGTAAGGACGATCTTCTAGTTGAGCCATTTGCCGGGCAGCATATTCGGCATCATCGAAATCCATATCTTCTGCGGCAGGACGTGCGTTTGTGCATTTGTATCCCAGTAACAGCAAAGCAATACAGGCAAAAGTTAAAGGACAGGAACTGGGGGATGCCATCGCTAGTAAAAAAACAGAAAAAATAAGTCATATTACTTTTTGCAGACGCTGGCGGTACACGCTGGCGCTTACTTGTGCAACTGCATCAGTAAATAGAAACTCCGGTTGAAACCTCAAATATTTTTACAAAAATAAAAAGTTTAATCCGTTTTACAGTTTTTGAGTTCCTTAGTTGCTAAAAGTCCCATCAGGGAATTCAAAAGTGTAAATGGCGAAAATACATGGGCTTTCGATAATTTTTAATAATAAGATAGTCACTCTTGGTTTGCTTTGTCTAAATTCTTGAGCAACTGCCTCTTTGACAGTAGTTCCTTCTTCACAGCTAAGATGACTTTGATGACAGAACTTTACATTGTTCTTAAATCAGACAAGTACTTTGAGTACGTAAAAAATTCTACGTTCAATAATTGAAACTGCATGTCGATAAAATATGAACATGGCGAACAGATACATATCAAATTGCAGTTAAGTTTCCAATGCCCGTGTGTGGGTATATTATTTTTAAATTTCTTCGCTTCCTTTATAAAATGAGAACTACCCAGGGTTTTGCGTGTAAATGTGAATTCTTAGTTTTTTGTGCACCAGATTAAGAAGGCCTGACGGAAAGATGTTGTTCAAAAAACCTTAAAGAAGGTATTTTCGAATTGTTAAAAAGATTATAGAATGAGCACTATGAAAATTGAGTAATTTCATATGATTTTAATACTGGGTTTATAATAGTGAATGTTCATGAAATGTATATACATGCTTGAGGTTTCCAGGAAACTTATGCTCGCAAAATGGCAGATAAATGGTAAATTTAAAAATATAAAGAACATCTACCTGCAAAAACGTAGCATAAGTTATTCCTGGTTAGATATAGCCGTGCATTTGCGTAAGCATTAACTATATCCTTTTTGGAAATGCAAAAGAAACAATTACCTTGCTAAAGTCGAGTAAATCACTTAAAGACTTCTTCATACTAATCAAGGAAAAGATGCATAAGTTCAATTTTTACCTGGATCACCTGTATTCACGACCTTTAGAACAGACTGTCGAGTTACAGTAACGCACATCAATATATCAGCTTTATGTTTCCATTTTAACCAATCGCATGTGGTGTGCATATACAGAATGACCGGAAGACTAGAACCATACTATCCAATAAGAAAGATGCATTTGTGCGAACAAAACAAAACTTAAAATATTATAAAGATTGTACGATATTCAAGATAAAAATAAAATTTCTTAATGCTCAGATTATATATTAGTGTTAAATAGTAGATAATTATGTCGAAATGTCGTCATTAATCTGGATATTTTGTAAATAATTGCTAATAAGCCAGATGACAAAAATCAATATTGGACAAAGCACGGATATTGAAAAGTTTAATGAAATCAATGGTTAAAGATAAGATTATTTTATGAATCAAAGCAACGTACTTAGCGCTAAACGGCTGCAAATCACTTACATATTTTAGTTCTTAACCTGTTCTTAAATATATCATGCACAACCATTTTTCTTTTGGAAGTACGGCAACTCAATTCCGCAATTTTGAAGGCAAGCACCACCCTGGATTAATCTTTTATAATCACTGATGCATTCTATAATTAATGGTTTGCATCTTTCAATTAACTCGATATTTTTACACATCAATCACGTAAAACATACGGTCCGTTGAAGTGCAAAGCATCCAAGCTGCCCTTATTTGAAAGGGAAGATACATAAAAAGCACTTCTGAGAGCCTGCTAGAATTCTTAGAAAATGCAGACACTTATACAATCAGGTTTTCTAGAATAAGTGCTTTTGCTCTCTTAGAGAGACAAAGAAAAGCATACTGATAACTTCAAACAAGCACATTGAAAATCAAAGCTTCCTGGCATATTACTGTGCTCTGAAAATGGCAAGGTAACTTTAGAGATTTCCCAGATATTCGCGGAATTTGAGTTTGAAATATAGAAAATTATGGCTAACTATGTTTCTTAATCTACAGTTGCCACCAAAGACCATGCAACCTTCATGATAAAATATGCCTAGGTACTTAAGCGTATATTAAGTAACAATGTTTTGATTCAATTAACTTTATTGAATTCTACATAGGCATTTAATAAGTAACATCGTCATTTAAGTTAGGTATACTAAGAGAAATAGCCATTAATTTTGGGGAAATTGAGAGAAGTCTCATAGTGAAGGAGTGACATATGTTTTTACGAAAGAGAGGACCAAACTT
This sequence comes from Ligula intestinalis, assembly GCA_036362985.1. Classification (NCBI taxonomy): domain Eukaryota; kingdom Metazoa; phylum Platyhelminthes; class Cestoda; order Diphyllobothriidea; family Diphyllobothriidae; genus Ligula; species Ligula intestinalis. The sequence continues at coordinate 36,167,762 of JAYGXS010000001.1, read as the reverse complement.
TATGTTAATATTGATTAAAGTATGAAGAAACTCCAAAATAAGTAGAATATGTATAAAAGATATCCCGTCCCGAACCAGAACATATTGTCAAACATTTTTCAGATTCAAACGGAGCAAAGTTGAAGGAATCACATTTATTTGCAGTTACATTGCAGATTTGTATTAAAAAATTATGCTGAGCTATACTGCGGAGTTATTTTCCACAAAATGCAGTAACAGAAGTTTTTTTGTTTGAATGAATAAATTATGCGCATTTTGTCTGTGCACAAAAACAAAAAATTGAGCATGCTAACGCGAATGTTAGAAAAAGAAGGCCTTATTGGATGTAGGTCGTGTAAAATATAGTTTTTGCGTATTTACGTTCATCTTTTGTGTTATTTAGAAACAAAACAGACAGTAGAATAATAATAATTTCAAAAATGGCAATGTAAATGGCCAGTTTTTTAAATTCGCAAGATTATATCAGAAAGAAAATAAATTCACTCATGCGAAAAATATTCCATTATAAGGAAAAAAGAAATTTCATCTCCAGTCAAATTGAATTGCTTTTTAAGGAAACTAAAAAATTCTCAAAATTCTCAAATTTAATTGTGATATTACGTTGGAAAATCTAACTATGTGCAGAAGTTTGTCAGCCAACTATCTAATCACTGTTTTTTGTAAGAGGAAACCGTTTTTGGAAAGTGTTTTTATAAATCTTAGGAGGAGTAGTTTTACAACTCCACAGCAGACAAGATTTACTCTCGACAATGTGGTTTGCTGTTTTGAGGCATTTCTGCATATCAAAAACGTTGCCATATTCATAAGAACTAATATCGGAGAACACGTTATCTCGGTAACTGCTCTATATGTCTATCTTATATAAAAGTTTTGGTGCAAACGTCGAACAGATACAGAATTTATAAATTTATCAATGAAGACAGTAAATGCAAGGAAAATGATAACACACATTTTTGATGAAATTCAATGAATATTTATCCAGTAAGAGTAAAATTTAGAGAATATCTTGACTAAAAAATAGTTTTTTATAAACATAGAAAGTGGTTGCTTCAAGTTTTAAATTTAATAAATAATCTTTATTTATTTTTCTAATTTATAGCTCTTTTTACGTCTCGAGAACCACGGAATTTTCGAGAAAATTGAATGTTTCTTTACAAAAACTTAGTAATTACTATAGTCATTTTAAGTTCTTAATATGCCAGATATAGTCCGTTATTATTTTTTAACCTCCCTAATGCATTCACACTGGTATTCGAGTAATGATCAAACTTGAACAAAGTTTTGAAAATTGCATGGTCTGTGGCGACAAAGGAGTTAAAATTAGGATCAGATGTTTCCCTTTATTGAACCAAAATGCATATTTCGCGCTTGCTTCACCTGTGATGGATATGATGCCTATCATACATCTTCCAAAGATGTATTTCGGCTTTTATAAACCGTTTTAAAATGAAACAGTAGATCATTTGACTCATAAAATGCGGCAATCTACTATTTTTTCGTTAATTCAGCATATACTCATAGTCTCTTTGAATTGATTGAGGACTTATAACCCGTTTAACCTAACAATATTTATTTCCCAATGTATTTTTTGAGGCAAAGTGGTCTAGATTTTTGTCCACTGTGACGTTTTCGCTTACTCAAGAAATTTCCAAAACAATTTGAAATTGCAGATCAAAACCTCGATTCCGTGTGTTTCGTGCTTTAAAAGGGCATTAACGTCACCAAGGACACCTCTTTTCCAAAAACGACATGTTTGAGTTTGGTTCAATGAAAAACAAATGAAAAAGAGTATGAAATGTCATACGAAATTTCAGTAGAGGCTGTTCTTGAACTGAGTTATTGTAAAGTTGTGACGCTTTTTTAATGGAAAGGCAGCAACCAACTTGGTCTAGTGTATTTCGTTGAAACATACTGACATTATCTTCAGAAAACTTAAGATGGCGACAACTTATGATTTAAATGGCCTTCAAATTAAGGTCCGACCTGATAGTAGATATTGAAGAGCATAAATACAAAGATGTTCATCGACATTGTGAAAGACGCTTTCGGTTATAATGATTATCACAGAGATAGAATGCACATCTCGATGTTGCGGAAAAATTTTGCCGTTTATTGCACAAAGAAGGTATGTATAGAATAAGCAGAAACAATTACTTAAACAAGAGTTTTAGTGTCCTGACGTTTTGGATTCTGTCGAGAGATATAGTATTCTCTCGGTCTGCGGGCTGTGAAACACTTTATTCCTGCTAACAGGTAACATATCCATTCTATAGAAAATATATCTGCATTTATTTCACTGAAAATTATAAATTGATCAGAAATATTGATAAACGCATGAAAAGCTTGATTTTATGTGCGATCACCTCATGAATTAGTCCGCCATAAGGAAGGTGGTAGTTTTATATCAGTGCAATTAACAGCGGTCTTACACACAAAAATGGTCCACAAAGGACTGTTATAGTGTGTCCCAACATTATTTTCACCAATTAAAAGTAAGGTTACGTATTTGAAATCAAATAACCAGCACAAGAAAATTCGCAGAGAAATTGGATGCTTGAAGGGTTCTAGATCCAGTTTGCACAAATATTTGTGTGAATGTTTATGTGTTGCCGCCTATTACCGAAAAAGTATCCCTAGCTTATCAGACAAACAAATGAAAGCTAGAATGTTTTTGTGTATGATGTTCAGGAGGTCAACTGTAGGTGACTGGAAAGAAGTCGTCTTCTCTGATGAATTGCCATATGACCTGTTCCATCTGCCACTCTAACACATGACGTTTTAGGATTTCAAGTCATAACATGGTTGAGAATTTTTAAAAGTGGCAAAGAATAACCAGCAGTCAAGATGGAAGGTGCTATGCCTTCAAAGTTGTATATAATTAACAACGAGTGAGTGACAAATATTGTGAAGACGAGATCCTAAAGAAAACGAAAGTTAAAAAAGGAAGCAAATTATATGGTCAGGTCAAAATTTGAGAATCAATTTGTTAATGACATATCAAGGATTATTTGTATGCTGTCATAGAAAAGTTCCCAATTCTAAAGGAAACACATGTGACCAGAAAATTCTCATGACTTCAACCCATTTAAAAATATATGGTCAATTTTTAGAAAGATCGTTGACGATAAACTGTCAGTTTTTTATACTTCTGCCGGATTGGAGAGATCCCTGTTGAACACCTCGAGAAAGAGTCTATAGGATAACGTCTGGAATCTTATACATTCGATGGCAAGTAGGGCTGAGTTTTCCTCAAGGCCAAAGGAAACTTTGCTGTTAAATAAATTTTGAAATACATATAAGTTTTAGACTGTGAATGTTAGGGTCAAAGAATTTTAGGACACCCCTTCTTTAATATTTCTTATTTTCATTGCATAATGTTTTGGATGCCTTTTTCTTTCCTTTGCGGCTATACTTATGAGTATATTATAAAAATTTGCCAAACCCTTTCCAATTATGGTTAGCCTAGTAGTTGATCCGGTGGAACCTAGATGATTACTTAGGAAATCCTGCCTGGGCAGTCAACTAACTGTATCCGTAATGGTGGATTTAATACGAGCAGTTAAGTTGGGCGAGCAAATCTAACCAAGTGTGATTAAACTCATAGCCCATGGTAAGCATTGTAGCGGAATGGTAGAGCTGTGTTTGCGCAAAAGTCTTCCCTACTGTTTAGGTTCGACTCCCATCGAGGGCTCGAATGTTTCACAATTGGGTCAGCTGAAAAATGCGTAACCTTTTATAAGTCCTCTTCCAGTTGTATGGTTTTCTATGAAATGAAATATTTTTAGTTCAATCGTAACAACGACTAAAACAAACTATGTTGTCCTATGAAAAGTGGCATTTTTTCTGCAGCAATGTATTGTTTGAGAATGCGCGATATATGGCCTGTGCATTTCAACGGGTCTTTTTTGACGCAATGGCCATTCATCTGTTAATTTACGTACCCTATTTGCAGGAATAATTTATCTTTTGCCAAGACAAATACTTATTGAATCGCTTGCACGTCTCTTTTTCACAAAGTACAGGAGAAATTTCTTGAAACTCCCGTAGTTTTTTTATAATCCACATATAGCTGGTAGCAATTAAGTTTCCATGACCATATTGTTGAAGGTTATGATTTACGCCAGGACCATTTGATGCTTAAGGTTTTGGCTTTATTGACCCACCGAACTCTACTTTGTCTCGTAAAAATAAAGTCAGTCACGAGCCTCTTAGTAGTCATTGAGTACATCATGTTATTATTGGGGCGGAGGCTGAGGAGAGCAGTAACGGCTAGTGTTGGTTTGCAAGGAAGATTCAAAATGCAACCATCAGAACATTTAAATTATTTGCGTGTACTTAAAAAGTTGTGCGCGTTATTTAATTTCGCTTGACAGTATTTGCACTGATAAAGGAAGTTTTATGGGAAGGTTCACGGTAATAAGTAAAGAATTAATTGGGAGGAAAATTTACCGCATGCTCAATCGAATTTGTGTTTGCTTTTCTACACTATATGTTTTAACTTTGAGCATAAATGACAACCAACATTACTTTTCAACTATCTACTGAGTTCTGTATCATAAAATGTCTATAAGGATCTTGAAATTTATTTTTCACTTGAACAGCAAAATTTAGTTTCTAGAAAGTATAATGGTAGCTAATTTTGTCCTTCAACTAAGCTGACAGTTAACGCCTATTCAAACTACCTGAGAAAATGGCAACATTTCAGCCAAATACCATCTGTCAGCTGTCATTAGTGGGCACACAGAGGAATATATCTGACGTTCTTAAAGTAAAAATACCTAAAAGTTAATTTGTATTATGGAATTTAACTTAATTTCTGCGAGATCATAATAAGGATATATATTGTACAAGATTAGATTTGCATCATTTAACCAATTACCAAATGAACTTAACTGTGATATGAGAAAATGGTACTGTGGTTTAATTATACACATTTTCAAAAACAAAGCCAGTCATTGGTTTTCTACAAAAGACCAGAGTTATTTTTTATAGAACTCAAAATTTTCATGTTCTGTTTATTTTCCGAAGAATGTTATGCACGGGTCTGAATCAAAAAGTTCCGAATAAAAATTCTCAGGCTCAGTATAAATAGAAATATGAATATCAGACTTAAAGTCTTTAATCTACTGCAAAATTCCAAGCTGCAAACAGGCAGTTAGCATTGTGTCAACATTTAGCTATGAAATAAACAGCGATGGGTCTTTATTTGCAGCTAAAGGGTGCCTTTGCAACGATAAATATTAGATTATAACTTCAAATTTTCGATTTTAACCAACTTTAAGAAAATATATATTGATAGTAGATAAGACCTCTTTATACATATTGCCCAGTTGACATACCTAACACCGTAATATAACAAAAACAGTGTGCTTCAATACGAAACAAGAAAAGACATAATATATGAACAGGATTTTGATAGCAAACTAAATAAAAAACTTTTTCTCGTTGAAATTTACTTTTCTTATCTCAATAAAAGTTTCCGGCCTTTACATAGACTGCAAATTTAACGTAAAATATTCGCAAAAAATGCCCTTTTACTATTCTGTTCATTCTAGGCCAACGAGGGGCATTGCACTTTTGTTTTATCTGATAACAATAAAGATTTATTCGGGAATTTATAAGCATGGCGCACGGATACGGCTAGTGACGTTATTGCTAAACAAAACATCCCCTCTGGCAGTTGGTTGGACAAATATTTCGAATGATTTTGCGACTTTACTTTGCACCCTTATGTGAGAAATTTAGTTACAACTTTTAACTGCGTACATAACAGAACAATCAAAACCCTTGGATCAATATCATGGTCAATTTTCTTAACAGTATCTTATGACATAAGGAACGCTTCATGTTCATGAGGCCAGGCTCTGTCAGTATCTCATCACACGGGTGATATACGGTTTTCGTTGCCTTCTTCTAGCCTGTATTAATAAAGCCTTTATTCTAACGTGGTACTGCAACTGATATGAAGCGAATTTGTTTGCGTTCAATCTCACTAAAATTCCTTACTTCAACGATACTAAGATTACTGTCGTAGCACATCGGCTGCATAGGTTTGATGAAGTTCACTTCATTTAAATCAAGTGGCAACTGATGTTCTTGATCCATAAGGAAAAGATGCAGCAAACATTTATCGTAGCCCAAGATTAAAGTTTGCATGAACGGATGCAAAGGTCTGAGCTCCAGATGTTTGGGTTTTGACTACAGTAAATTCTCTTACTCATGCAATTTCAACTGAAATTCTGTAATGTGTTTAGATTACGGCATATTAAATAATAATCGTTGCAAAAATGCTTATCTTACGGTCTACTCTCAAAATACTTCAGACACTAAAAGATGCTTACTTTTGGATGAACAACCTTTTGACCACCCTCACAAAGTATATTTTGTAAGAAATGGCTGCTTAGATGGTATGCATTTTCCCATTAATTTTCACTGTCTTATAAATTCAGACACATTTCGTGAAAAACAGGAACAGAAATATTCGTTATTGTACTCGTCTGATATCCGACTACGCTTTTTCAAACGTTGTGTTTGAAGACAGGGTATCTGTCCGTTAAGGTACTTATTTCTAACTGTGTGAGTTTTTGCGACCTGAAATGTGCAGTCATAAAGTGACACATCTGTCCATTTTTATTGCTATTTATAAGTTATGCAACCTAGTCCCATTTTATTTTGGAACATTTTATGAGATCCATGTGACTTATTTCTGATACCATTGAGAAGTGTTTACATTCCCCTAGAGGGATAATATACAACATATAGTTTGGAGAACTTGAAGTCAAGCGTAGAGAACGATATGATCCAAAAATATGCGGCAAGTATAAAATTTGAAGTAGACATAATCGGCTCCCAAAATGAGTACAAGAACATGTATTTTTGTTCATGTTTTTCGATAAAATAGGTCTGAATTTATAAGGACAGTAAAATCACTGATAAAATGCAAACCATTTAAGTAGTCATTTCTATAATAATATACTGTGAAGAGGTGGACAGACGCATGCTCGTCTAAAAGTGGGCATCTTGAAGTATACTGAAATTAGACTGTACGATAAGCATTATTGCAGCATTTTGAATTGAAAATAATTATAAGAAATAAAGTTAGGATTTTCTGGGTTAGATAATTTACTATAATGCTCATTTGAAGAACAGTGCTGTCTTTTTTATGAGTGTTAACGCGCACAATTCACTAGCCGGTAATTAACCTATTTTAACATGCCTCAATTGAGTGATCATTATCCTTCATTGACTCTGCCGATTACTGCCTCTTACGAGAATGTTAAGACTTCTAGTATCCGAAATATAGACAGATTTGAGCTAAAACCTCATAACGAGAATGATCTCTAGCTTAATTCCCCACGGCTGGCCACTTGCTACCACCAGGTGCTTTTACGCAGTAACGCATCAGATATTACAATGATGACCATTCAGTTCGTCGAAATTTCAGCAGTTTAGTCAATTCATGCATTACAAACCGACTACACGACAGCAAGCCATTGTAAAATAATAAACATGTCTGCGCCTACGTATGTTTTGCAAATAGTTCAACTTTCACTTCTTTTTCACTGACATATTTTATAAGAGACGTTTTTTTGCCAAGGATTAAGGTAGTTCAGTCAGGCTGATGAGATAAGCACAGAAATCCGGTCTCGCTCTGCATCTTGAGTTAGATAAGAGGTAAGTACTTAAGTTCTTGGTCAACGAGAAAGCCATAAACATTCTGCTATTCACTCACCTATAGTTTTCTGCCATGCTGTTACAGCTAGACGCCCTCTTCCCATTCCATGTAACAACTCAAAGCCTTTATGCGTTTTAATAACGATCCTACGCATCGACTGATCTTGTTCCTGATAGGATCGCTGATTCGATCATTGAAATGACAACTAGATTTGAGCCCTGGTGCAAACCACTCAACAAAGTTTAGATTCCACTCTTTTTCAGAAGAATTTTATTCCTCTATGGCCTCTGCAGCACCATTTAACCCTTCTTTTTAGGTTGTCATCGTTGAAACAAAATTTAGTAGCCCCGTTGATACCTGCAAATCACCTGTAAATTCTGTCGTACTGGACTCATAATACAGTGGTCGCCGGCTATTAAGCCCACTTCAGGCCCAGACCAAATTTGGCTTACTAAGCGGCTGGGCTTATTAACCGTGGGCTTAATACAATAGTTGCAGTTTATTAAGCCCACATCGGGCCGGACCAAATTGGGCTTAATAAGCGGCTGGGCTTATTAACTGTGGGGTTAATAGCCGGTGACTACTGTATGATTATATTGGCTTGTTGAGACGCAATTTAGGAACGATGAATAGATTTAAAAACTCCCTATGCCTATTTGCAAGAAGAAAAATGAACCATCGTACAAAAACCTCTAAGAAGTCAGTTTCGTGGAATTTGCTATAGAAATTTTCGCCATTACTATCATCTACGGCCTCGAACTGCGAGTGACTTGCGCTGCTGTAGTAAGTGCACTGAGTTTTACTTTAACGCAACTGTTTCCATCTAGACTGTCTACCATTCAGAAACTAAGGGCGAACCTATGGCGAAGGTTGGCATTCAGTTAACTGTCTGCAGAAAGTTACGCCGCATTCTGGGTCTTCCACGCTACATTGTCTGATGAATATCAAACATTTGACTCTGTTCGATATTCGATCTGACCTGCTGCATGGCTGCACGCACACATCCATTCTTTTTAACTGGGTTAATTACTAAATGTGTGTGTGAGGTGACTGGGCAAGAGGTTGACGGCGCTTAGGTTACTGTTGGGCGCAATTTAGCTGATTTAGGCTTAGCAAACAATTTGGCTTGACTGGCCCCAAACCAGTGTGACCTGAAGGATATATTGTCCTGGGTGAATGAGGTCACTAGAGTTATGGGCTATTTTATTGGAGTTGTGGAGGCAGAATTTTCTACAATGCATTACTCAATAGAAGGCAACACTGCCATGAATTAGTAGCTGAAAACTATAAAAATGGGAAATTTCATAATACCTTTTGACGAAATTACTACCAAATGGTCAGTTTATGAGAAAATTGATCATTTGAATTCATGCAAATTGCAGGATGCTAAGAAGCTCTTAAAGGCTTTATGCAGTTGTGGATATGAATACCTTGTTACCAGTTGGTCTCTCTATAGGGTATTTTTTGGGCTTCCACTCGAAGGGCAGCGGCCGATCAGCTGCTTGTCTAAAAAGGCAGAAAATAGGATTTTTGACTTACGTTGCCTAGAGTATGATTTGACAGACAAAGAAAGCTGGATTGACGCCAAAATAAATATTAAGCTTGATGAACTCACAGCAAGAGAAACCAGAGCATTGGCAAGGCCATACTTACGTGGTTTAAGTATATTCCCTTCCGCAGTGGCAAGAATTCTAATAGTTGATTATATCTTGCTGAAAATTTGTACATGTGCCAATTAGCCTAGTTCACTGCTGATTTTTTAAATTTTTAACAATTGACCGAAAATTTGAAGGAATGGAAAAAGCAACTAACCAACACACGAGTAGAATTGGTGGATACAATGGTATGCAGAAACCCTCACAGTTGTGTCATACAGCGTCACAACAACTGTAGAACATATACCTGGGATTAAAGCTGGTATCTGTGGTATCACAAGGATATATCGTGTCATCTGAATATATACTACTGAATGCTTCTGAATAGTTCGGAGTTTGGATCATACATATGAAAATTTTGCTGTATGGCGTACAAAAACATTAATACAAAATAGATCATTTCATGGACATCGCTAGTTCAGATTCTCAATTATTTGTCCCGATCAGAAAAATAGCTAACCATTCAACCTGTACAACTAAAATACAGAGCTCCTAATAATAACTACAATTTCCTCCCTCTTCATCTTCAAAAAGGCGTCTGGTACGGACTCGAATGAAACACGTTTTGTTTGCCTTTAGGCAATCACTAATTCTATTGCCGAAATTGTTGAACGTGCTCTACGGTTAGTTCACGCCTTACTCAGATCTTTATGTTACTTTTTAAAATCTTTAATTATTCTCTATCTAGCTTACTGTTTTAATTACTTTCCGTGAAAAAAACTTATTGTAGTAAGCGTTTAGCAACATTTAATCTGGTGATGTATTTTCCCACACATAAATTCTTTTTTTCATTCCCAATTTTTGCGGTTTCTTTATTGCTGCATAAATAAAGGATGATGTCTTTATTGTCAGACCAGTTTACCGCATGCTGCATTGTGTCACCCTCGCCCATTACTTCTTTAAGTCGACACCATAGTACATCAACCACACCCAAAGGTTGAACAAAAGGCCAGTCGGCACTTTTTGCGAGCCGTACCCAGAATAAGATTCCAACACTGACACGATAATAATTTAATGTTGAATGTTGGCAAGGTTTTCTTTTCGTCATAGTATCTAGTTGTTGGAGAAGTGTCTGGCTGAAGTTGAGGAAACAATTTTTTGAAATTGCTTACTATACTTTCTCTAATTCAATTGTAACTCTTTCTTATTTCGAAGTTTTACGCAATTTAATCCTTTGTTGGGGTTAACTATTAATGTATATTGTTAAACTGCATGTTCGTGGGAAGTATTTCACAACTTCGCAATTCGGTTAATTGGTAACGGATCATAAAGTGGAGAACAAGTTGAAGCCGAACATTTCAGAGAAAATGTTGGACAGAGGCTCGTTGGATAAAAAATATTTTAAGGAAGATACCTGTCTGATAGTCTTGATTCTCTTTTTAATATTCAGAAATAAATGGCAAGGCTAAAATGTCACCTTAGTCCGTGTCACGATCAGTTAAGTCAAATCATCCTTTAAAGACAACCGATTATCTCAAATTATTCTGGAGATGAAATGTTGAACATACGTTTGTTTCGTATGAACTGAAAGGCAGGCATCCCAAGAAACGTAATTTCAAGGAAAGGCATCCTGTGGGAAAATGAGTAAGCTTATTCAGTAAATTTTTGAAACTGAATTCCTAGGTCATCGTCAGACTTGAGAGTAATGTGCAACTGTTCTTTGCGCATTACTCTCAAGTCTGACGATGACCTAGGAATTCAGTTTCAAAAATTTACTGAATAAGCTTACTCATTTTCCCAAAGGACGCCTTTCTTTGAAAGAACATGCGTTTGTTTTCGATAATTCTCATCAGGCCTTTGCATTTATATGGTAATTAAATAAATTTAGTATGCGGGTTGGTAGAAACATAGAACTGTTGTCAGGACAGGGGGAATGTGGGGGGAGGAAACGGGGGTCAAAATCTACTCAGCATTAGGGGTAACAGGTAGTCGGCTGAGGTGTTAAGCTGCTGGCTGTTGGATTAGCAGCTTTTGACCATGGCAACTGCGGCGCCGTGACGAAGTTCTTTAAGGCGCACAGTATCGGTCGGCGTAGCCTGATGGCGGTCGCTTGTGCCGTAGCCAACAGAAGCTGTCCAAGAAATTTTGAGTAGCCTGAAGGGACCTTGTAGATCACTCGTAAGGCATCTTCGGCATCCACGCGATGATCTGAGTCTACGAGGTGCGCTAGAAAGGAACTATTTACTCCATAACCATGCTGAAATGTGTTCTCGTAGTCTGTTGGACAAACGCTGGCTCGTGTGACCAATATACCCCACCCCACAGGAGCAGGTAAATGAATATATGCCCATAGAGATGGTCTAGGCTGGCAGTTTGTCCTTGATCTCTCCATATAGGATAAAAGTCGTCGAGAACAGTACATGGACGTTGGCTGCTGGGAAGGTGGTTGCTACAACGTGACTCAGGCGCCTCCTTAGGAGTTCGCTTGGTCCGTCCCTTTGAAATGGGACTCTGATGAATATTCGCTTCTTCTCTGCGGTTGATACTGCGGGTATTGATAGCATTTCAGCCATGCTCTTGGTGATAAATTGACTAGGATACCCATTTTGTCAAAACTTGCCTTCAATCACCTTTAGCTCCTCTTCTTTGCTATCATTCGAGCAGATACTTTTCGCCCTTTGCGTTAAACATCGTATTAAATTACGTTTGAAGTTAACCCTTTACGAAACTAGCGAAATAGATGTTGTGCCCGGACCACATCCTCTAACGATATACCTTCCGTTAAATACTAATATCAGTCCTTTTACTCAGCAGTACATAAAGGAATTGGAGCGATCAAGATTGTTCTTTTTCTACTGTAAACTTAATAGACGGGTACGCCTGATTCACTGATTAATTAGAGCTGACAGGTTGGTTTGGCAATAGAGGAGAGTATACGAGTTCCGGGCAGCAGTTCCGTAGAAAAAGATGCGATCACTGAAACAAGGACTTTATTTTCCTGACGTTTCGGATTCCGTTGGGAATCCTTAGTCATAGGTAATCGTACAGGTCTGAGACATGCGCAGATAAGGGGTGATACATGCACAGATTGCACGATATTTATAGTTCACAGCGGTCACCCGCATGCCTTCTATAATTGTCCATTCCTGTAGCCACCACTGGAGGTCTTAATTGGTCCGGTGATTGCTCCTTAATTGCAACAATGTTCTTGTCTGCGTCGGATGCAGGTTTGATAATTGCTCGACAATTAGGCCCGCTGTCGTCCGAGTTGCGCCCAGTCCTTCCCACGTGACTGATTTTCTTGCTCAGGAAATTTCTCACTACACCATATGGGAACGCCAAATCGTTGCGCTTGTTGATGGACTGGGGGCCTGAGAACCATGACTCGAGCAGCTCGCGGCTCACGCGGTTGTCCCCTCTTGCGAGGATTTCGGCCTCGTCAAACTTGAAAATATGGCCGGGTCCCGTTGAGTGAGCTGCAGCCTGGGAGTTGACGGCTTTCTTCCTCACTGCCACTGCATGCTCGGCCATTCGCGTCTGGAGTAATCTCCCAGTTTCTCCGACGTAGTTACTTTGTCAACAACAACACCAGATCCGGTAAACGACTCCAGCCGTTTCCTGCCGTGGCAGTGGGTCTTTCGGCCTCATGAATCGGCGTCTGATGGCTGCTTTCGGCCTGTGTGCAACTCCAACTCCAAGTGGGGTGAGTAGGTTTGGTCTGATGCAACCGCGAATATATCATCTAAGTAACGTTTGTAGTACGTCAGCTTATTTATCTGGTGGCTAAGTTGCGTAGCCTCTAGTTGGCCCATGAATATATTTGCTAGAAGCGGACCCAGGGCTGAGCCCATAGCTACTCCATCCAATCGCCTGTACATGTTGTTGTCGAAAAGAAACTGTACATTCAAGGTGCATTTTAGTAGCAATTCCTTGAGTGCATTTACTGGCACTCCTATGTCCTAGTGATTTGAGCTAATGAATTCACAGATTTAATCTACTTATCTTGGTGTTCTTCTATAGCACAACGTTAAAAATAAAAAAAGGTTTATTTTTGTCATGCTTAATAGCATAGTAAGTATCATCGATATTGGGGTGAGGTTGTTATACTAATTCCCATGCTGAATGATCCTAATATGTTTTAGACACGCTAAGATACAGACTTTTGAACGTTCGCTTGGTCCGTCCCCTTGAAATGGGACCCTGATGAATATTCACTTCTTCTCTGCGGTTGACTGCGGGTTTTGGTGGTCTTTCATTCAAATTCTTGGCGATAAATCGACTGGGATACCCATTTTTTCGAAACACGCCTTCAATCGTATTTAGCTCCTCTTCTACGCTATCATTCGAGCAGATTCTTTTCGCCCTGTGCATCAAACATCGTATTTAATTACGTTTGAAGTTTAACGGCACGAAGCTAGCAAAATTTATGTATTGCCCGGACCACGTCTTCTTACGATATAATTTCCGTTGAATTCTCCCATCAACCCTTTTAATCAGTAGTACATCAAGGAATGAGAGCGATCCAGATTGTTCTTCTTCTACTGTAAACTTAATAGATGGGTGCGCCTGATTCACTGCATTCATTAGAGCTGACAGGTTGGTTTGGTCTGATGCAACTGCGAATATCTCATCTAAGTAACGTTTGTAGTACGTCAGATTTTTTATCTGGTGGCTAAGTTGCGTAGCCTCCAGTTGGCCCATGAATATATTTGCTAGAAGCGGACCCAGGGTTGAGCCCATAGCTACTCCATCCAATTGCCTGTACATGTTGTTGTCGAAAAGAAACTGCACATTATTCTGCCAGTTTTAGAAAAACAATTAAATTTTTTAAAGAATACTTGCATACTTTTGTATAGAAATCCACGAAGTTACATTAGCATTTAACTGAAATAACTTTTGCTTTTTTAAAAAGCGTATGTTATGCTCAGCTACCATATTATCATATTTTCATGCGAAACCAGTTACGCAAAATAATTAGCAAGATAAAGGTTTGGATAAAATTTTTAAGTGAAAAATTTTCTATTGGCTGCCACTCAGCGAAGGGAACAATCTGCATTATATCATTCATTAGCGCGAAAGCGTTGACCTCCAATCTTGTTGCAGTCTGGAGTATGCTTCAAATATGACGTTTTGAGGCTATTGTAGACAGTCGTATGCTGAAGAGTAATAAATCAGAATCCATTTCGCGGCACACAGAGGGTAAAATCTTCCATGCTGCGAGAAACGTATCGAACGATTTCCCTTCTCCCTCTCATTAATATGACGTTCCAACGACATGGTAGTATAGCTTGCGCTTAGGCAAACAATCAAACAATCAACAATCAAATTCTTGGTTGACGCAAGGACGTAGACGAAAGTGTTTGAGTCGGCCATCAGCCATCGATACATGACGACGAAAGCTCCATAAGTTAGTCGGGAGACCAAGCAGTCTACATTGTGTCTTAATAAATGAGCAAGGCCGTTATTCTCCGCACGGGATAGCTTGTCAAACCATGTAACCAACGAACGCGCACATTTCTGAACAAAACTTATTTCACAATGGCAATCAGACAGCTTAATATGACCATTAATTTTGTAGCCGGGCACCTATCGATCGTTTTACGGAGCACATTCGTTCTGTTGTGCCTTGGACCTTTCTCTCAATGGCCACCAACAATCACTCAGTGGCAAGAAGAAAATCAGGTAAGCACCGCCCACAAAGACAAAGGAGACTATGACGGCAATTGCTGGCTCACTAGCCGTAATCAGGCTAGCATACCCAAGGACAGATGATGCTACAACCTAAGGCTCTAACCCGCGACCTGCCGGTAAGCCTTCCGTCGAAAATCGTGTGGGGCACATCATGAGGCTGCGTATGACTGGCTGATGATGAGCCAGAAAAACCGATTTCAGTGTCTCTTGTCTTTGAAGGTAATGTTCAACTGCCTACGCTATCAGCCGCTAAGTAGATTCCGGGAGAGTACAAGAGTAACCTAAAAAAGGAGAAGTGTAATCCGTAAAGCGATCGGTGAGCGTTCATAAACGTATATCATGGTTACAATTACTTTTTGTTTGGTTTAATTTTAGGTCGGAGACGGGTCAATATTTATTCTTTATGAAAGTTATCAAATAAAGACATGGATTTTAAAGTCTGCCGTTCCCCTTGTCGTTGTTGGTAGTCTCTTATGCTGTTTAACCTCACCGTTACGTTAGTTCATTAATGCGTGTTACTCAAGTAGGGGACATTGACTAAAATAAGAAAGTTGTTTTCTAGAAAAAAATAAATTGATTTTAACCGTTTTTACGTTGTTTTGAGGGAAATAAAAAATAACAGTACCGTCGTTAGAAACTGGAAAGCATATCTACCATGAAAATTATGATCCTTATTTGTATGAAACCTGGTGGTTGTTATTATTTTAGCAGCCAATATTCTGGTCTTAGATGTCCATATTCTCTAGGTACCTACATATTTATTGAAACTAATTTTTTTTTAAAATGGCAAGCAACAAACGAAGTGTCATTATAAAACCTTTTACGGGGTTGCTTACGCCTTGGATGTACTTTGAAGTGTAATGGATAAGGCAATGGCAATTAAAAAACATTGTTCCATTTGCATGGGACCATTTTATAGTGTTGCAATAATCATTAAAGTATAAATATTATTAAAACTCCTTCAACATAAGATGTTCAACAACTTTTTTTGTTTCCGGAATAAAGATTTTCAATATCCAGCGGGAAAATGTGTCAATGTATAGGAGGGCTTAATTCTGCCCGAGTCCTTGCTCTGTATAAGCTGAGGCGCATGGGTCTTTATCTGTGCTAATGCTCATAACAAACCTGCTTTAATAAGATTACACACTGACAAGCCTTCCTGCTCTTCATGACAATATACCCCAGACACCTTCACTGTTGCCAATCAATTTATTTGCGCTAATGCGTTTTCAATAAACAACTGCAAAAAATTACTAAAGCTGCTATTGTTAGGAACCACGATGATCATGAACTGGGTATATCTTTAATGGCTACGTTCTTTGAATATTGTACTATTTTAATCACGATAAATGCAGAAAATGAGCTCATCAGTGCAAATATTCGAAAAAACAAACCCAGTCACTTTTTGTTTAGAACGCTTCTAAACGTACAGAAAGTTAACTTTGACAGAAACAATTTTACCTAATGAATATACTTCTAAAAGATATGAACTAGTGTGTTGATAAGCTCAGTTGCAAAATATTCGTTAAGTGTTCAGTCACTAGATGGCCGTTTAAGGTAGAAAATTACGTGAAATTCAATTATTGTGATCCCGCCATAAACAACAGAAATTTACTCAAGTAAAAAGACATCGGAATTGATAACTCCAAAGGTTACTCAAATAGCAGCCACATTTTGCAAAAGCTCACTTACTTATACACTGAACACAAAAGTATTTTTAGAAGATACTATATCTGAACATATGCCATGTAAGTAGCACTTTGCGCTGTTGTAAACGCGTTTTTTTCTCTCTGAAATTCAGCTAGGTATGCTGCATTTACAGTTACAAATAATGCTAAACAGTTATAATGCAACACAATTTTTCATCGCAACACTTACTCTTTAAAAAATGCTCCTTAACAATGCTAGGTAATTTTTCTGATCAAATGTAACAAACAATAATTTTGTCAACTTATAGGCCGATAGTGTTTGTACACTAGGCAGATATTATTGTCTTCAAACACGAGGGAGACTTCATTTGTCATTTTGGATTTACTAGCCGTCGTCAGCCACTAGCTAACGACTGCTTATAAGCCAGAAATGGGCATTCTAGTCTCCCTTTCATAAGCCGGCATTAGCCTTTGCCTAGTTTACAAACACTATCTGCCTTCATGTGCCCAAATGTATTTGGGTTTTTAAATTGTATCAGAAAAATTAGCCACTTTATTGTATAAACCATTGACCTTGAGCAATTATTTCGAATTTGCAGTGGTCAGTGAATTATATATTGTCTACACGTTTGAGGCTTAGAAGCTACTCCCTAGCCCAGCATTAGTTACCGACTGAAAATATTCCATATTTTTTTCGTGACACTTTGAAATACTGACTTTCAAAAAAACTTCTAAGACAAACTGATATGATCCATAGATTTATTTCCCTGGGAAGTCATATCAAATAATATTCCTTATAATTTACTATCAAGCACCCTGATTATTTTACATTAACCATCAAGTGAGTTTGCCTGTTTTGACAAACAAAAGTCCCGAGCAACATATAGTTTAGGTTATTCCAGAAACAAGGCTATTTGCCTGGTCTCTTTTGTATAACAAATCCTAGAAAATGGTTACTGCTCCCTGGCATAAACTTATCTTGGATAGCATTATTACCACGTCCAAAAACCGTCTGTTTGTAATAAATGGCTGCCAATTAGCTAAAAAACCATTGTGTTGCTCTAATGTATTTAAAGCTCGTAAAAATTGTAGCGAGTTTGCTAGTGTTTTTTATCCTGTTCGATAACGTGCTTCGGAGATACTTCTAGCAAAATAGGCTAGTATTCAAGAATTTGAAACACTTAGGACATTTTTTATAATGATTGCATGAAATTCTCCACTATCTTTGATTCTCTTGCACCGTTTTACGTTACTCCTCCCAATTCTGACCGCCTCTTCTATACCCTTGATTATATTTCCCCAAACTGTTTGGGATTTAAGCTGAAGCAATGACATGTTTTACTTGACTCCTCTCTCTGTCTCAAATGATTGAAAACAAAATGATGCCTGCCGACTGTTCTGCTACATAAGCATATCTTCTACTTACTTTAAACTTAATGAGCGTTATCAAGTAACTTGCCACTAAATCGGTTTAATCATTAAAAATAACAGAGGCTATGAATTTTCCAACTGCTTTTAAATTAAAATACAACCTTGTGTAAGAATCCCTCTGCCAGCTACATCCACTAGAATACGTTAGGCCATTTAACCTACAAAGTAAAACGCAAGCAAATGTTTATTTAAAAATATGTTTTTAATTATTTAATATTAGTCAGATATCTCAATGTTTTCTACGAAAGGAAGAGTAAGACTATGAAAAACAACGACAAGGAAGACCTGAATGTCCGTTTCTGGCTTTTAGCCCTCATCTGCCCGACACACCTACGTCCAAGTTTTGCATCGATCGAAGCGTGAAATGGCGACCTATTGATTAGTATTCCAACGTACTAGCCACTAAGACAAAGGCTCGTTGTCTTGGTGATTTGGGTCATGTGTTCTAAAACTGGTGAAAGAAGAAGTTTTCACAGTAGCCAGAAACCTTAGACTATTTCTTCAATTTCCATAGTGTTTATCATAGAAAGCTATATTTACTGTCTTATCTTGGTGAACCAATATAAGTATTTGTGTGGGGGATAACCTCACCCGGCGTCAGAGATGATAACCGTTGTATTTAAATCGGTATTTAAAAAATATAAACAAATCAAATATTGGCAGGTCTTGAAGAGACCCTTGTAATCATCCTGCTGCATTCATCTGAAACTCAATGACCCCAAACTAGCTATTTATAAAAATCTGTGAACGAATACATCGAGATCGGATCACTCGTCCGTACCATGTTAATGTTAGGCATACACTTATAACTTTCATGGCAGTTTCTTTCAAATAACTCCTCTGGTTTCTTTATAAGACATATTTGCTTGCCAGTTTTCTCTAGAGATCTCGTTTAGAATTCAAACAGCTAATAAAATAGAAGAAAGAAAACAGCAAACATACAAAAATGGAATTGTAAATTGAATTTTCGGCTTCGACCCCGAGGGAATTGTTGAACTAGCTGACGCGGTACTTTAACCGGAAATGGTCGGTCCGTTTTCTACTATTTTCTTCTGTATTTTTTGGTGACTGAAACGTTTTTATTGCAAAGGAAGCCCCTGTGAAGATTTCAGGCCATATTGCCAAACAACCAGAAACATCTGCGTTATATTATACCAACAGGATAGTTCTTAGTTGCCAATCCCATCGAACAGAGGTTTTCTTTGCAAACTCCCACTGGTAGGATACCCATAGGCGTCTTTAAGCAAATTATCTTTTTGAAAGTGGCTGCTACCTAAATCATCCACCCTCTGCCATGTGACTGTTATAGTTCCACATACGGCGACAACGCGATAACCTTATGCCTGCGAAATACCCCGCTGTCCCCTATTTATTTCCATTATGATGATTTAATCATAGACAGCCTAACAAAATTGGGGAATTAGTTCAAAGAGTGATTACAAATAAAACCAGATTTTCTTGTCTTTTCATCGTATTTTTCAAAGCAATTGCATGTGTAGTATATAATCACCTATAAAAAAGTGCAACTTCGACGTCGAAGAGTTAGAGCATTAAAGTAACATTTATGGCCGGCAGCAATAAGCAGGTATGCCCTTTCTTGTCAATATAAAAAGCTTGTGCCAACTATGAACAAAAAATTACAAGTTTTACTGACCATTAAGGACAGAATCAAGTCTCATACAGGTTAAAACCATAGGGACTGTCTATCATTTCTTCACTATGTGCCATCAATCCTTCATCTTATTTTAAAAAAGCCTGGAAGTTGGAGACTTACGCTCTGCCAATTAGGCATAAATGAAACATCTCCATCTGAAATACATGTTTTTGTTATCCCTTCGATTACAGCACAAAATATGCATGATAAAAGAAACAGCATTTTGGAGGTTTTATAACATGCCATGACAGGATCCTTTCAATTGCACTCAACCATTTTAACAGCAATCGTATAGCAGAATAAATAGCGTCTGAGTTAGACGAAAATATCTATTATTCTAACATTTAACCATAAAAATATATTAATTATTTGGAGGAAAGTTGGTTAGTAAATTAAATTCAACCCTCTCTGTATTTAGCTATGTCAAGCGGATTAGCCCAAGAGAACACGCAAATAGGACTTTGCGTTAAACATGCGTCCTTAGATTGGGCTCATGGTTAAAGTTGGGGTAAAATTAAAGCTGAATTTAGCTCAAGGGTACCTTTTAGCATCAAAAAACGGGACTATATATAAAAGTATCGCAAAGGAGTTAACGCTAAGCCAGTTTAACCCTAACCACTGCAATGTTCCAGGCTCTGTTCCTTAGAAGAAGAATGAAGTCGTGGAAGCCAAGGTAGAAAGAGATTGTCTTCTGTACAGAATGAGTAGGAAAATAATTAACAGAAGGGTTACCTCAGCCTGGGGTGGAGTTTGACCATGAGGAGTGAGAGAGAGAGCGCCGCAGCCTCGCGTCCTCCGCGCAACGGCGCGAAATGCCGAGTAAATTGGCTTAGTGTGAAGTTTTTTCTGCCAGCGCTGACAAAATATCCGGTGCATATCAGTAATCAGCGATACGCAAAATCGATTAACTGATTGAATGACTTGACTGCCAACTTACGCTTCGTAGATCAGTCATCACAAGTGGCGAGGCGAGTTCAGTGTGAACCAGTCATCAGCGATAAGTAAAAATCAATTGACTGGCCACGTTGACAGAGCAGGCAAAATGAGTGATCATCGCAGCGTTTGGGGGCAGGCTTCTACAATAGTGCAGGTCTTTAGAACATGAATGTCGCTAATACGAGATTAAATCCTTATTTCACGTAATATTTTTATAAAAATAAAGTTATTTCAGCATAAAAAGAGAAAATACTTACCATTTTATTGCAGATTGCTTTTAAAAACCGTGGTTTTTTCCACTCAGTTAGTCATTACACACAGCTTTAATGACAGTATAGTTTTTTTTAGTCTATTGCAAATTTATTTGCGTTTGTCGATTATCTGAATACACAGCACACATAGAAACATAAAGAACGTTAACAATTTTTGCGTAAAGGGGAATAAAATCTTAGCTACTAAGTAATATACTATTTTTCTTGACTTTCTTGTAAATAATAATGAATTCAGTTTTCAGAAAACTACCTATATATCGCGAACAGTATCGAACATTAAACTTTGTCTTGCTTGTTTTATTTTCATGTCCTTAAAATAAACGATACAACACTCTCCACTCCTTCTTTTATCTGCTAAATTTAATTGTAAAATCTTGTGCACTTTTTGCGCAGAGATGGGCATCCGAAATCTGTAAATGAATTAAATGCTGCGTTGTGTCGAATAATCTTCAGTAAATTTAGCACCCATTCATACGGCTGACAAACCTCCCAAATCCTGTCAACCTAAAGTCAATTAATATAGGAAATTATTAAGTTTGACATTCTAAACAAGTTTTTTCTCCTAAAATAACCGGTCAACTAAAAGTACTAAGAGGAAACTGCTTTCAATATGCTTATATTTGCATAGTTAATTAGGTCCAAGAGAAAATGTACAAGTTCAGACTTGCGAAGCGTATCTGGCGTAAATAATATCGCAAGTCTAATTGTTTCAAAAGCGATCCATATCTTATTGTTTTGAGAAGGATAAAAATTGCTTCATTTTTAACTATGCAGTAAGGAACGATTTTTTTTACAGCTAAATACTTCATTTTCTCTGTGGAGTGTTCTATCCGCTGCACTAGCAAAATAATTTGCTATATTATGGCCAATCAACGGCACTCGATGATACCAAATATAAGTTACCACAAATAAAACTGAAGAAAGAAATTTCGCGAATTTATTCATTGAAGGACGGTCTATTTATGCATACCTTTGAATTGTGAATGGTTAAACTTCCCCTGATAATCATTTCTTATTACACGTCCTTTTTTCTGTGCTTCTGAAAATGAAATAAAGCTCCAGGCACGTCATTTAGTTCATTTCAGTAATAAATTTGACATTTAACACCCTAACTGCCTGTCGCAACTTCCATTCAATTGAATATGTAAGCCTGCTGATGAATCCTTGATGACCATTTAAAAATAATTTTCTGGCATCGATGCACGCTTGTGTGGCAAGACTGCCTTTAACAGGTAAAGAAAAGAAGGTTTAAAGAGGGAAGAAGCGTTTGAAGGCAAAATATGCACTTGTTTTCGCAGTTCCATTCAAAATAACCGTACTACATAAACCGGATTTTCACCGGTTTGTAACAGCTTTCATATTTAGAGTTCTTACAGCTCAACCAGTCAGTTTCACACGTAAAAGTTCCACAATTAGTTTACTACTTTTTAATACTATTTTCAAGCTCTGTTTACATTGCTATGATGTTGTACGAAACAATGTTTGGAAGTGACTCCACTAGGCACAAACAGAGTTTAGAAGGCTAGTTGGCGAGCGGACGTAGGCTTTCGATTGATTCACGTCAGGCCAGTATATTTATATTGTAAAGGGGTACAATTTAAAATGAATTCGTCTTTTCTTACAAAAGAGTCGTGGGAATAGGGTGGAGGAGGTCGCTAAGGGAAGGCTATTTACGTGGGAAGGGTGTGGTGGAGCCAGTCTAGAGGAAGGGTGAAGATCGGAGGAAGACAAGTAACCTGCAAAAAGCCCTTTTCTGCATACAACACCGGCTTCCTCAACCTGATAGTAGTCGCTTCTACGGTTGCTGCCAAGCGCTGGCCCAGGGACTTTGGAATGCCTCATGAAATCGTATAAATCATCCATAGGGCTTCGTGGAGATGTCCGGAATCAACAATGCAGCCCACACATGGCGCTGTTTGCGCTTTTGACTTCACCTTTGCTCAGCCATGCTGCGAGGTTCTCCCGTATTTTGTTGTATAAGTGCCGACACGAGCGACCGAGATAATTTGTTCCATGGGAGCAAATAAATGTGTATATGCACATGGAGGTGGTCTGAGCTGACAACCTCTCATTACTTTCCCCGTGCAGGTTCGGGTTGGTTGAGAATAATACCCGAACACTCGCTGTTGGGAGGGTTCGTGACGTGGCCTGGTCAAGGCGTCTTCTTAGCATTTCACTTGCCGCATCTCTTTGAAAGGGTGCCTTTAGGAATATTATCTTCTTTTCCACAGTGGGTGTGGTGCGCTTTATTTCATTCAGCACCAACCAACAACCGCAGAAGCGACCACTATCAGGTGGAGGGAGCTGGCGTTGTGTGCAGAAAGAAGTTTCATGCGGGCTCCGCGTCTAAATGTAACGCCCGAGTGCCCTGTTGTCCTTTGGTAGCGTATCTTCTTCCTGATTATGGCTGGTACTCAGTCGTTTGTCTACGTCCGTTGTCTTCTGGCTGTGTCCACGCACGGTTATTCCACTAGAATGCTCGATCACAGGAACAGTCACTCATCGAGATGATAAGCCGAGGCCAAGTGTTAACACGCATATTTATTACGAGTACAGTAGAATAATAACGATAATATACTGTCATACAGGCGAACACGTAACCGAAGCAGACAATCAGGGGAAGGTGGAGCTGAAGACTACCACCGGGGAAAGGAAACACTCCGTGGGATACTCGCAGGAAGGGCAACTTTTATTCACAACTGTCTACTAGCGAGGGTGGGGCTGAATACCACCACCAGGGAAGGGACAACCAATAAACCACTTTACCTGCGAGTTCACACCACCTACAACATCCTGGACTAGACTCAAAGTCACCGCGCCGACGTAATTAAAACAAGGATCAATCTCATTGTTCTCTGGGTACTGCATAACATTGCCCACAACCACTTAGTTGCATGCAGTTGTCTGCGCTCTCTTTGTCTCTGTTGGGACGCCGCGCGCCCCATGATGAGTCAACGCACTCAACGGAGTCGCGAGAGCCACTTACAGTGAGCCAGTATTGTATGCTCAATCCTGATTGGCCCCTTTTGTCGAACGATGTCTCTCGCGTTCCCTTTAAAGTACATACACCCTGTGTCTGAATGACTTGCGCTGGCCTACTCGCTCTGATGCGCTGTACCGTGCTCTTGGCTGAGTAGAATCTTTGTCTGGCAGACTGGTCTCCTTACTGTCTCTCTTACGGGCTCTTGGCGTATCGGTTCGTGCTGATTAGAAGTACCAAGGTGGGTCATTACAGTCTCCCTCCCCTCCTCTCTGTTCCCATTTTCTTCCTCCAGCCAAACTCGGCCCACGTAACCAGCCTTCTATTACCGACACCCCTTCCCCCGATTCCCACAACTCACTTGTACGAAAAGTTAACACGTTTTAACTTGTACTCCGCTCTCCCATATAAATGTACTGGCCCGACGATAATTTAGTTAAAGCCTATGTACGCTCACGAGCTAGTCTTCTGAATTCTCTGATGGGAATTTTCGCCACGCTAAGACAGAGTTTACTTTAAAATAAACAGAAAGCAGCTTTTGTGCAATCGGTAGGTGGTCTAAGTTGACAGCTGATCTGAACTAGCAAAGTGGTGCGATCTAAATGCAGGGCTGCGTTCAAATTGACTTAGTTGTCAAAAAACAACACACTGGCTGAGTTGCGCTCTTAAGTCGACATTTTATAAAACTTAATCTATTGTTCACCTGTCACAAAGCAATCAGCGAGCATATGGTGTTTAATATGCATTTGGTCAGTAGGATGGAATAGGGGCTAAAAACTGAAGATAAATAAGAGGAATACCTGGCCAGCTGAGAGTGCCGACCTTAACTTAACTGATAATTTATGGGGACAGTCATACACTCAAGTATATTTTGTAACAGTTAAAAGGAAAATGTAGGCCTGTATATTTTTTACTTTTTAGGGGTGTACCTCTGCCAACCGAGTTTTGTTTCTATGCATTACATTTACACTTGCTTGAATACATACTTCTTCTGCCTTGAACCTTTGCAAACGTGTGTACTGTGATATCGCAGGCAGGGGTCATCTTGGTTCTGACTGCGAACTGATTGGAAGGTGGGCTTGAAAAAGGTTCTAAAGGCAACCTTCCCCGTTTAAAGCATTCGCTCAACGACTATATCAAACTTCGCGTCATTGGACGAGCAAGCCCGGTTAGCAAATCTAGGCAACTGCTTTTTCAACAAAAGTCGTTTCTGCGACTACTGTTGAAGCGGACAATCGGGATTTTTTAAAATCTGTATCACCCTTTTCTATACTAAACTTTTGTACGTTTTTATTCATTTTTGTCTACTACCATATTTAGTAGTAGTTTAGTTGATATTCTCTAAGATTTGTGTTGCACCGTTTCTAACACACTTTTTGCGTTTTGTAGGCATTAGGTTCGTTAGGCTATTAAGGAATATTAAGGATCAACAGAAGGACGCCGTACAGCACACGCAGAGTGCGTAGAAGTTACCTGAACTTTGAAGGTTGTTTAATAACACGAGCAACTGCAGACTTGAAATTAGACAGTTACGTGCACTTTAGGTATCCTTTTTCATGTAAACAGTAACGCAAAACTATGGTTTGACTAATAACCATTGTTCGATATAACATGAAACCGGTTTGTGATTAAATGCTTTTTGCATTAAGAGCTCTCATTCCGTACTACCTGCTGCACGTAATAGCTTAACTTTTTGTTATTTCGTAGCAATTGCAGCAGAAAAGGCGGCATCATAAATATGAAACGACGCGTATACGCTCAAATGCAGTGTCTGTAAAGTGAAAAAGTACTGCTTGGCTTTGTGCATTTTGAAGTTCACATATAATATTGAATGGTGAGCAGAAAATAGCACCCATCCGCATGAGCAGACAAACGTTTTCAGATGACATTCACTTTTCGAACGACGCATTCTTAATCATCCCCCATAAACACTGAATAGACATCCCTCAAATAAGTGCTTATTACGGATCTTGGAATTAATCTCCTTGAGCGAAAAACAATCCGTTATAAAGAGAAAGGTATGTTATTTCAAATCCAGTCAAATTTTATCGTTTTTCTTCAGATAACTTAAAGAAATGGTCAAAAGTCCCCAATTTCCCTGTGGGATTACCTTAGAAAAAGTTAATATACGCAGAAGTTTGTCAGCTAAATATCCAATAAAAGCACTTTTTATGCTTAGAAATAACAATATGAGTGGTATCTAGCAGACATGTTGTATGCTCGAAAATGTGGTTTGCTGTTTTGAAGCATTTCAAAATTTTGCTAACATGACCATCTGCATAGGAAGTAATATCCAAAAGCTCGTTTTTTTGGTAAATACTGTTTAGTTTTAACTTATTTGAAAGGGTTTGATGTAAACGTCAAACAGACGGGCAATTAGTCAACTTATCAATGAAGACACCGAAACAAGCGAAATGAAGAGAGATTTTATTCCATGATATTCAATAACTACGTATCCACTCATTACCAAATTTAAAAAATATTTTGACTAAAGGCAAGTTCTGTTTGTATAAAGAACGTGGCTGCTTTACGTTATATACTTAACAAACTATTTAAATTTATTGTTCTAATTTATAGCTATTTTTGACGTCTCCACAAGCTGGAAATTATCGAGAAATTTTTATTTTTCCTAACAACCACTTGGTACATCTTATACTTCTTTTAAGTACTTAATATGCCTAATGCTGCTTATTATTATAAGTTTTCGTAAATGCGTTCTTGCTGGTATGGGAGAAATAATCAAGCATTTACAAATTTAGGCAAGTTGCTTGCAGGACTCGCAGAACTGTAAATGTATTGGGTCGACGGGAATTTATCGGTAGCCTACATGCGCTCGCCAACTATTCGTCCGAAAATCGATTGTTTGACTAGTTTTTGCGTAGTCCTTCGGGCACTCTACCACAGGCACATAAGCTTCTCGTCGCCCTCCGCAGGTGAGAGTAATGTTATTTGATTGCTTCTCCATGTGGGCTCTATGGCACTCGCAGTTATGTCACATCCAAGCAGCCCATTTTCCTTATTTGAAAATTCGGTGTGTTTTGTGGGGGACAGGTCGTATGTGACAGTAGTCAGTGGAATGCTAAGCTCCACCAACCACCTGCGGCCAATCTCAGAATCAGTTGGCTTATGGAATCACCTACTGTATTAGTGCAATGCAGAAGTGTTAATACCCGCTCCTAGCTCCTCTTATTAACACGAACGCCGGACCAAAGAGCCAGTACGGGGGAGACAGAGAAAAGACCATTCGGCCGGAGAGAGTGTTTACACAGACAAGCGCTTTAAGAAAGTCAGCACATGTCTTTGAGAGTAAAAGGTACCACATATTAAGGTCAACAAACGAGTGTAAGCTAGGTCCTTCGAGCCAATCAGATTCTGTTCTGGCTTGGCTACTGGAACAATTAGCTCTAACTCAGCGACTGAATGCAATATAAATTGTGGATTATTGATTGCTTGATTGTCTGCATGCGTTTGTCTCATGTAGGCCGATCGATAGCCTGCTATGGGTGCGGCCGCTTGCTGCATGCACCAAACAAAAAGGAAGATTGAATGAAACCGATTCTAGAATCTCCGGATTTCAGTACATCCCTTTCTGTCTCAATAACCCGCCCTGCTTGAATATAATGCAACACACTAAACCTCGCGGTGTTGAGCGGTTGTTAACATCCAATGTAATGTAAAATGCCCACAGTCAGCTCTACCTGTGCGTATGAACAGTGAATTACTGGTAAACTGGTAAGAGTTTGACACAACGAGATCTTCGTAAAGTGGCCTCTCTGGCGCACGCTCGCATGTGACGCGCAGGCCACAAAACGTCCTCGTATGAAAGCTGACCACAAATTTTGGGGAGCCATCCCATACGCCAAAAACGTCTCGGAAGCCGTCGGCCGCCTTCTCACACCATTCGAAGTTGGAGTCGCACACAGACCGGAGGCAATCACATAGCGTCAGATAGTGAAATTGAAAGACCCACTGCCACGGCAATAAACATCTGCAGTCGTCTATGGGATCTGGTGCAGTTGCGGATGACGCACGTACTTCGGAGACACTGGCAGACTTCTCAAGACGCGAAATGCCGAGCTCGTGGCAGAAGTGCGGCGAAACGACGTCAATTGTCAGTTTGCGGCTAATTCGACGAGGTGATAAACGTGTACGCCGAGAATTACCTGAGCCATGCTTCACGGGCGCCAGTCTATAAACAAGTGCAATGACCTGCCCAACCCATATCCGGTACTTAGGCTCAATTTGGCCAAAACATGTCGCCACTTGGGGAACGCACAGGGCACCGCGTCGTCTTACGCCAACATTGGGGAACCAGATGACTAAACAATAATGGCGTCCAGTTCTGCCACATGCGCTGAAAGTTAAGGAGGTCATGGCCCTCATGCCGATCACCAAACCACCCATGCGCAGAAGGGCAATTGTCATAGGTGTGCAGTAATGACTGTGTCTGTCAGGGGAATAAAAGCCTTGTCCCAGCGATCCCCTCATCGTCAAAATCATCACCATCATCATTAGCTTCTTCTTCTTCCTCTTTTTCTTCTCAATTACTTTCTGGGAGTCACATGTTTGCTTGTATTGACAAAACCCCGCGTGTTTTCGTAGGGGCCAGGTCGCGTGCGACACATGCAGGCAGAATCCTGCAGTTATCTTAGCAGCGCGCTGCACCAGATGACTTTCCTTTTCTTGCAGCGTTGATTGATGCCTGGTTGAGGTGAGAAAGAGTAAGGTTAACCCTGGGACTGCAAGGCTACAGCATGCTGGAAATATTCCTCACAATCAGTCATACAGTGCACTTCTAAACCATAAATGTGCCCTAAACTCGTGGCTTGCAGGGGTTGTCAGCTCAAAAAATAACTCAGTTTCCTTCTAAGTACGAAGAAACAGGCTATAATGGCTCCTCCCAAAAATACTGTCTATGAAACTACCATTCAGCTGGAATTAGATGGGCCACTTTATTTTTGTGTGAAAATTTGTTTGAAACAGGCTTGTGTGTGTCGTGAAGGGCTGCTCCCACCTTTCTGAGACTCAACGTCTGTATGCATATGCAATGTCAGACTTCGGCCAACCACGGTCCCTGCGACCTGGTAGTCGCTGGCACTTTCTCTCGTTTCTGGTTCCCTGTCGGTGCATGTGCTCGCGCTCCCACTGGGTTTCAGGCCCCACCTCAGGTGACTGACCAGCTAGGAAATTGCTAGACGGTGGGGGCGAGAGAGGTCGACCGTCAGCGCGCTGCTTCCCTCACTTTAATAAATATGAATGTGTTTGAATCTATCACGGTGCGCTAAAAGCCGTGGCTTAGAGGTTTTGCCAACTGACAGGATAACTCGGGCCACCTACACTGCTGCTCCTCTATTATGCGTGTGTTTGCGTGTGCGTATGTGAGGAGGTGGAGGACTGAGAGCCAGGCTGCCATGGCTTCTTCTTAATGTAGCCTTTGTGGCACTCCCGCGTGCACAGGAGCCTACCTAGCGAAATGCGCTGAGTCAAGTGTGCGCGTGTTGAGTGACTATCGCGCCAACCACCTACACGCTCCCTCGTCCCCTTTTCTACTGACTTAGTCTTTACACCGGAAACGGATGTGGGATCGGCGAGCGAGTGGGTAAATTCCCTGCGAGTCGGCTTTACCTCCTGTTTTTCACTCGCGGTAGTTCGATGCGTTGCTTTAGCTTGGTGTAGCCTTCGTGCAGCTTGCTCGGCTTGCCTCAGTGTCTGCCTCGGCTTGCTTCAACGGTTGCTGTGGCTTGTTGGAGCACGCGGCTGCCCATCGTCGAAATCGACAGGGGAACCGTCGTACGTGAATGTAAGAAATTTAGACTGCGCGTGATCTCGTATCTGGTAAACGCACCTCTGTCTTAAACCCCCGGGCTCGGGTTAGTGAAAAGTCGTATAGTGGCACGGATGCCTCGCAAGTCTACTTTTTATACGCACCAAGTCACCTGCCATTCACCGTTGGGGCACAGCGTAAACATAGTCGGCAACGACGGTCAAACTGTCATGCTGCCAAGGTCTAGAGTGCAGACACAGAGGTAGCCTGCAGTCTGACAGCGAACCGCCGTACGCTCCTGTAAGCTAGAGGTAGCTGGACAGGCCAGGGCTGGTCAACTGAAACCCGTTAGAGCCAGGCTGCCCGAACTATACCAAATGTGTACCAGCTCCAGAGTTATGACTCCTAGCCACTTTCGATACAGTAATCCTTTTAACCCAAGGTCTTGTAGAAACGATGAAAGGGTCTTCTTAAGTAAAGTACATGAAAACATATTAAATTCTGACAGTTAGTTTTTTCAATGCCCTTAATTAGAAATTTGCATGAATTAAATTCAAAGGGCCACAAATCTACGTTTCCTAACCAGGTGAGAAAATTTACCAAAGCCTAGCTTTGCATATCATTTGATGTGCAGCATACGAGAGGCCATTTGGAGACACTTCGTAATAATCTAGTCACATAAATGCTATTATTGTGGATGTGGAGGGGGTTGATAAGAGGGGTAAGAGAAAAGAGATCGCAGAAAATGGCATGTACTTTAGTAAGTTTTGACCTGGCTGGCTGCGGAACCTGAACGAAGTTCTCCTTTTTTAAATATTGTATTGTGCAATCTAATTGTGTTTGCCACTACTGTTGCCAGTGGTTTTGGACAGTTCGGTAGGAAATTTCATATCAATCGGACGTATTCACTACAAATCACAGACTGCCCGGAGTCAAACATGTGCAATAAGCTGACGCTGTCAGCCCTCCTTAGTTCACCTATGATCAACCATACTGCGAGTAGTCCACATTCCTCGTTCGATGGGTGACGACCCATACGACCACTATATCCGGCCGCATAGGCGTAAGCAAAAGATGTAAATTCACGTATAGATGATCCTTGCTGGGAATCTACTTTTTCCGTTTCCGTGTTGACTCTGGGTTATCTACAAAGACAGCCAAACTTTAGGGAAGGTTTGTGTAACATCTGAGTCAAGGCCTGTTATGAGGCATTTACTCTCGTGTTTCCTTGGTATCAAAGAAGCAGGATTACAGTTGTTTGCTGTCAACAAAGTGGATTTTGTAGATTTTTTAATTATATTTTCCGTATAAGCTGTCGGTATATTCGTTCCTAGGAAGCTGGCTCTGGGCGTTTTTAAGCTCTTGTCAACCATATCTACCGTAATTTTTTCCTCGGAAGTTTTTAAACACTGTTTTCTCACCTAAACATCTACTTTTGCATTCTCGATGATAGAACATCTAGGTTCCCAGTTAAATGCTGGAAAGCCCATCACTCGGAAACTCAAAGGAATGTGTCAATGGTTGCGATTTTACTTGTTGTTTGCATATCATAAACAAGTCTTTGGGTTTCTGCAGTACATAGTTTTATGCGTTGAAGTCTCTGCATAGTAGTCTGTCACGCGCTAATGCTGTTTTCATTTTATACGATGGGATGGATAGATTAAACTTCTAATTCACGATTCATTTTTACGCTTTTAAATCAGTCCTATCTGGACTGATTGCGCTAAATCTACTCAAGCTCAAACGCTTGCTTTTTCAGTTTTCCTAGTTTGGAGTAGGTTTGTCGGTCTCATTTTATATCTGAAGTTGATATTCAAACTGGCATTCCACTATCCCTTAAATAGGACATTGGTGATTGACGTTAGTGGTGTTCAAAGTGTTTTCATCTTCGCTCAAAATCATGAGAAATAAACGTTCATATTAGGCAGGGATAAAATATATTTGACTCCCAGAGCAGTTCAATGGGATGAAGAAGTTGTAGCGATTTTACTATGCGTAGTAAAGTTTTTCAGTTTTGGAGCACTATGAATCGTGATTTCAAAGGAAGAAAATTAAACAGCTCCTTGTGTCCTTAATTCACGCATAAATCAAACCCTTCTTTTAAAATGCATACATTTTCAACAACTTTTTATTAGAAGCTTGAAGCTAGTAATGCAAAATGTTAATGGATCCATAAAATTTCATGAGTGCTCGTCAGTTACATCCACTCAGTGCGTTAAAGGTTCATGAACCAGAACGAGCTAACCAACTGTCTTTCCTCGATGTCCACTTGTCCAGACTGACAGATGGCTCCCTTTCACGGAGGGTCTACCACAAGAATACCTGGAAAGGTCAGTATCTACATTATCTAAGTTTTGTTCCCATTCAATGGAAACGTAACTTGGTATGTAACCTTTTCCAGAGGACTAGAAAAATCTGTTCTGAGGATATTTTGGACGCAGAATTAGGCTGTCTCAAAGATACTTTACTGAACCGTGGATATCCACCTCAGTTTATAGACAAATATAGCAAACCCTTGCGACCCAAAATGAACGAACATTCAGCTCCTAAAAAGCCAGTATTTGTATCCTTGCCTTCAAGGGTGATAACATCTTAAACACTATTAAGAGGCGCCTACTCACGGCTATAGAAAGAACCTATTACGCCGCTGAACTTATATTCTGCTCTCCAACAAAGCCCTTGCCAATTCCTTGTGTTAAGGATGCCTTACCTTTGCACGCCACCTCCAACTGCGTTTATGAATTCACATGCACTTGCGGATGCAAGTACATAGGGCGAACGCAAAGGCAATTGGCAGCCAGAGCCAAGGAGCACCTGCCTAGTTGGTTATTCAAGCAAGAAAACCGATCCCCTCGTTCCTCTATTACAGAACACTTGCTGGACACGGGTCATTCTGTAGACCCTATAACTTCATTCCGAGTTCTTGTTCGAGCACGAACATCTCGAATCTTGCGCTACCTGGAGGCCGCCTGTATAAGACGCTTTAAACCGGACCTATGCAAACAGTTGAAGCATGTGGTTAACCTGGCCTTGCCTTGGTAACTACAGGCCCCCAGATTTGCGCATTCCCCTGCCCCCTTTATTCCCGCAACCCGATTTCCCTGTTCCCCCCCCACCTCGTTTAACTTTCCTTCTTTACTAATTAGCCTTTATTAGCCTTAGTGATTATGACCTATGACATTTCTGTACAAACTCAATTTCGTAATTCTCTCGTCCATGAACCTTTAACGCACTGAGTGGATGCAACTGACGAGCACTCATGAAATTTTATGGATCCATTAAAATTTTGCATTACTATTTTCAAACTTTTTATTAGATAGGCGAAACTGAAGAATGCCTTTATTTCAAAAGTTGATTTGGCAAAGGTATGCTTTGAGCAACTTTTCATCCGGCCAGTTCATTTGCAGGGATAATAATAATTGAACACTTGGACAGGGTTAATAAGTGCACTTTAATTGCAACTCATCGTTTTCACGCCACCCGCATGGCGAGATCGGCGTGTAGAGATCCCTGTATTGGGAAAGGGAGGTAATTGGGTTAGGTTGTGGGCATTGGTCAGGGGTCAGGTACGTGGAGTTATAATTACTGTCAGTTGCACGGGGGGAACGACTGTCACTAAGGGTTGTGGGCGATATGTGATTGCCACCTGGCGTCGGGGTTAGTTGCGGAAGTGACAGTACTTGTGCCACCGTCTTCTGGCTACAGGAACTAACAGTTAAAGTACGCATGTGGGTGACCGCTACGAACTATAAATACGGTGCAATCTGTGCATGTATCACTCTGATCTGCGCATGTCGCAGACTTTTCTACGATTACCTATGATAAAGGATTCCCAACGGAATCCGAAATGTTCAGACAATCAAACCCTTGTTCCTGTGATCGCTTCTTCTTCTATTCTGTCATTAAAGTGTTGCAATTGCCCGATCAGATATCACCTGTAGAGGTCCTTGCTGCATCGGCCGAGGGGTGGTGCATTCAAGCGGCACCGAGGCAGGCATGCTTATTTGAACGCACGTGTACATGCAGGCATGTGTGCGCGTGTGTAGGGACTGAGTAAGCTGAGGTCAAATGCTGGGTTCGCCGGCACGCCAAAGAACAGGGGGGGGCGTTGACGCAGCTGTTATCGGTTAGCCAGAAGAAGCTGCAAGGTGGAGGCGCCAGTGATGGAAAGCATTGTAACAGTTGCTTGTGACGACACGACTTTGGGGCAGCGAGCCCTAAACAACGAAGGGGGCGGGGGGTAGACACTGAAGATTTTCGCCACAGGGCTCACTCTCGAACCCGCTGGCAGCCGCACTGCGGCTGGTAGTTTAGGTGAATGAGCATTGCCAGCAAAGACAAGGAAGACTGGAATGCTCATTTCTGTCAAATAAGCCATCATCAGCCAGCCACACCCGACCCTAAACTGATGCAGCACCGGAGGCTCACACCCCCAATCATTCGATTAGAAGTCTAATGCTCTAACCATTGAGCCGCAGGCTCGTTGGCTGACCGATTTAGATTGAAAATACTGACACCTGTTGATAAACGTTCGCCGATTGCTAACAAAACTCACTTGTCCCGTTGTGCCTTAGGACGCACTTATAGCTAGGACACTAGCCACGTCCCAAGTGGGGCTAAGCCGCAGTAATAATTGCAAGGGCCGCAGAGGATTTGAGGACGCTAATTGGCCCAGAGCGTTTCAGCACGCTTATTCGTCCGACTGCCTCGCGTGCGTGTGTGCACCCCGGGGCAAAGGTTACATCTCGCATGCGGAGTTGGGCCGAGCGACTGGGCGGCCAAGATTGTCACCGCCGCGAGACCACGTCTGTGGCATCTCGCGTTTGGAGGCGGTGAGCTGCAACACCGCTACACACTCTTGGGCCCAGGCAGCAGTAGCAAATCGGCTAGTAGTCAAGGTGGGTAACTTTTGGTTGGATATGAGTAAATGATGACGGCTTACGTGCCATAAATGGTCATTCCAGTTTCTCTTGTCTTGGTTGGTAATGTACTTCTGCCTAAATCACTAGCAGCAGTTAGCGGGATTCGAGAATGATCGTCAGAACAGAGCGGAACGAGAGAATTCTGCGTAGCTGCAAAGAAATATTTTGCACGTAATCATAGACCTTGAGACCGACTAGAACTTCTATACGTAAAGTGTTCATACTACCGAGAATAAACATCTTCCTGTGTTAACCTTTCTGTGCAAGTCTACAACAAAGGACCTCATCAAACCTTGATTATATGCACTTAAGCATTATTCATCTTCGATGCATTCATCGAAAAACCAACTAACTGCACTCTATGGGTTTATGTACCTAATAAAAAAGGCCTGTGTTCGAAAAATAATACTATACCTATCTTGCAACGTACACCAATGGACCATTATCATCAACCAGGATATAATTGAAAGCTTGAAGGTTTATGCTCATAGAGGTCCACTTTTGAGTATCAGAAGGCATACAGACCAGTTTTCATTCTTTATTTAATATTCACGCGATCTAGTAAACCTGACAGCATAACGAGAATTCTTATCATTTTGCTGAAATGGCATCTTGGTTATCTGATTCAAGCTTGTGAGTTCTTAGCAAGTCAACCTATTGGGCGCTTATAGAAATAAGTTGATAAAGGTTCACAATTAATTTGACTAAGATAACTTAAGACAGGCATCATTTCGAAGTCACACCGTGTAATGATAACGGAACCTAGTACACTAAAGGCATAATTGAGCTCAACAAGAGTTGGTCGAGAACTCTTGCATGTCTTACTCCTTATACTTTCAATAAATACCCGAAAACATTTGCGAATGCATTGTCAACTAGAATACCTACGTTCGGTAAAGGTTACAGTTACGGTCTATTACAGCACGCGAAAACCCCATGCTGTTCTAAAATGGGATTGGTAGTAATAGAAGTTAAATGGATCTGACGTATCAGGGGAAAGAGAAAACGCAGGGTGTATAAATGTGGAAGATGATTGGACTTATTAGTTAAACAACAAAATATTTGCGCACGATAATTAGAATAAGAACATGACAACCGATAGGAAAAACGAAGACCCAATAGAGCCCAATTGGATACAATCGACGACTATATCGACTTTATATGAACTCAATATAAACACTACATCAACGCTATAAGAGCTATGTATCACCTCCATATAGACTTCGTATCAATTCTATGTCTATGCAGATTAAAGGTCTGCTTTTTCCCATTTTTTATACTCACAAAAGCTCCGAAGTCAAAAAAGCAATTGCATATCGCCAAAAAGGCAACAACTATTAATTTAAGCTAAACCACTTAAACATAAACTAAATGAAAAAGACTGCGTTATATTTGGGAAATGAGTTAAACGAAACCTGCTTCTGCTTTGAAGGAAGTGGACAGTTATGTAAAAATAAGCTGAAGTAGACCCTAAATGAAACTGTCAATTTTCTGTTCTGCTAGGAGGAACATTTGAAGCAGTACACAACACTGTAGTTTGCGACGTGCCATTACCTTACGACAGTGTTAATAACAGATGTATTGCTGTTCAAGAGAATGCAGTGCTCTGCCGTTCGTTGTAAAAAGATCCCTATCATATTGTGTGATAGCCTCGTTACTGCGAAAAGATAAAAACAAATACATATTTTATTTGATGAGTTCATTCTTTGCTGTCAAACGATGCTGAAGATGAATTCGATTAAGGTGGTTTTCTTAAAGTAAATTACTTATACAGGTGAGCATACAAGCTCCAGGAAGCAGTTCAAAAGAAGAAGATGCGATCACTGGAACAAGAGTCTTATTTTCCCGACGTTTAGGATCCTGTCGAGAATCCTTAATCATAGGTAATGATAAGATAGTCTGAGCCATGCGCAGATAGGGATGATACTTGAAAGTTTAACGAGGCCAAAATCCTCGCAAGAGGTGACAACCGCGTAAGCCACGAGCTGCTCCAGTCATGGTTCTTAAACCCCCAGTCCATCAACAAGCGCAGTGATTTGGCATTCCCATATTGCGTAACGAGAGGTTGCCTGAGCAAGAGAATCAGTCACGTGATAAGGACCGGGCAACAACTCGGACGACAGCTAGCATACTTTTTGCGCAATTACCAAGCCCGCATCCGACACGAATAAGAAAATAGCGGCAATTAATGAGCCATCACCGCAACAATTGAGACCCCAATCGGTGACTGCAGGAACAGGTAATTATAGTACGCACGTGGATGACCGCTACGAACTATAAACACCGTGCACTCTTCGTATGTACCATCCTTATCTGCGCATGGCTCCGACTTTCTTATAAATGCCTTTGATTAAGGATTCTCGACCGAATCCGAAACCTCAGGAAAATAAAACTCTTGTTTCGGTAAATTACCAACTGACGGGATTACTCGAATATCTACGCTCCAATGGTCTAATTGAAAGCGATCTTTTACAATAAGCATCGGACTTGTTTTCTAATAACCCTAGAAATACCTATTTAATGCAACACATACCTTGTAACGTTCCGACATATTTTATTAGCTTACCTAAAGCCTTCAAAAAATAGCGTAGGGAGGCTTGTGCTGTAAAATATTGTAAACCTACCCAGTTTCATAAAGGATCTTGTTTAAGCACACTTTAAGTCAGCTATAAAATTCGGACTAGGTCATTGAAGTAAACTATGCTTTTAAATACATGAGTAACTCTTTAACAATTCAAACGTGTTTGCTGGGAAGGGATTAATTACATACTGGTTGTTAAAGTTGCAACTCATACCATTTCATATCTTTTTCCCAAACAATTTTAATGTTTTTTTACCAAAGTCTCTTATCACGAAATTCTTATTAACCTTGATTTTAATGTTTTTTGAATCGTCTATCCACAAGTTACTCAATGCTGTCACTGATGATGGTTAACTTATATAATCTTTTTTCAGTCGTGGCCATTCTCTTCGTCTGCGCACAAAGCCGCATTTGAAGTTTTCATAGAGATAACACAGACATGGAAAATGTAAGTCCATATAAGATGTTAAAATTTACGTAAAACGAAAAGATACGAGAATTTATAAAAAAATTGTATCCAAAATAACTTTTTTTCCTGTGTATACTGCATTTCAAAAATACACAACTTCATATGTAACAAGCGCCACCATTATGACCTTTTCATTCGTCTTTTTGGAATTTGGAATTTATGTTGAATTCAATTGAGACGATGCACTCCGATTATTCATGCATCGACTGACATATCGAGCTGGACGGAATGTACAAACATTTCAAAGAAATATGGAAGAGGCGACAGCCGATCAATATGGTTTAACGTTTAACGCAACTGATCATTATTTTTCGTGACGGAGTGACGCAATTTATAGTTGCCAATTAGCATTTTCGCTAGTACGACTAGTAATTTGTCCAACATGGACTGACATAAATTGCATCTGCTAATTAGCGCTTACACCAGATGACTATATAATTGAACCAGAAATTTTTTAAATTTTAATTGTTAACTGCACACCTTCTCAAGTCTGAAGATGACCTGTGGACCCAGCTTCAAATATTTACTTAATAACATTACCCTATTTTCTCAAAGGTTGCTTTCCTTCAAATTACATTTTATGGCATGCCTGTCTCCCAAGTATTTAATTTATTTGTGCACTCACGAAAAGTATGTAGAAAAAAAATAAGCAGATAATATATTTTGGTCTTTGAAACATTTTCATTCAAATGTTATCGTAGTCCTCTGTAGTGCTGTACTAAATTGCTGTTAATCCCCATTTTCTAGAATAATTTTAAACATGGGGGCATACGGCCTACTGGAGGAACATGCCTACTTCCCTGTAGACGCCTACACGAAAGGACTTCAAAGCCGTTTGCCTTTATTTCCCTTGATAAACCTGACATGGCCTGACGAACAGACATTTAGGAAAACTTTATATTGGAGTCGCCGTCTTTTGTTCAGCCTACCACCGTTATACTTCGCCTTCTGTTATCTGTGTATGCCTTATATAAATAAGGCTATCGTCATGCCTCGAAGGCTCCAGTTTCGGCCACTGGATGCTTGGTCACCCGGAACCGGTTACAATCAGGTCATGGATGGGAAAGTGGTATGCCTGGATAAAAAAAGTTTAGGCAAAGTGGAAAAAAGTTTATATGGAAGTCTTTTTATTAATAATACCTGCAGAAGGGAATAGGAAAACTTCCGGAGCCAAAAAGTGAGACAGATTGTGACCTTAATACTCCCTGAGTAATGAAAATGTCAGCGTTTTCTTTCACCTTAACAAACAATTTATACGTGACAATAAATATGGAATTTCAAAATTGCACGTCTAACGGTATACAGCTGCTCCAAGCGGTCTTCCTTAAAATTACAGCCTAAACTGCTCAAACCTACATGAATCCCAAACTGACGTGATGATTTAAGACGACCAGAGGTTTATACATAGGATTGGTGTTTCAGTTTTCAAAAACTTGGAGTCAGCTGAAGCAAGAGTAGTATGCTTCGCTAGGTGCTATTACAATAATCATCATTCAATCTAAGTGCAGTGATTTCGCTCGAGCTTACCAGCTAATAAAAACTTATTTTTTAATATACTGATGGCTTGCTGGCTTACATATAAGTGTTTATAGCTTTTTTATTACGTTAATGTTAAGGAACGGTGGCGTGAAAGCTGCCGCCCCTTTATGAAACAAACTACTAAGGCAGCTTTTATTTATTTATCCGTATTAGCGACTGCTTAGTTCAATTGATTAGTATTTATGTTGCATAGGCGCATTTTCCGTCTGAGCATGTGAACTTTTGACTTCGGGCAACTTTTCGCCATTCACAGTCCATACATTTTCCTATTTAACACAGGAACTGGATACTTGGCGGGCTGAAAACAATGTTTTTTTTCTGGTTCGATTATGCCAGGCACTACACCCAAATTTGCGTAACTGGATAGACGGCAGCCAAATCTGGCGCTCTCAACTCAAGGTATACGAGCTGCAAATTTCCTCTTATCCTCACGAAAATCATTCTTATCCTACAACTGACAAAATATTTACTAGAGAGACAGAGGAATGACCGGATGAGGACACGAACGAAAAGGCATAGAAATTTATCAAGAAGAGCTGTTGTTCACCTTTTTTTAACAGATGTCGCTTACTTAAGATGAATAAATGCCTCAATCGAGGCTAATAGGGTTCAGTTTAAATAGTTTAAGAAAACCGATGTGTGCGGTGTTTACCTATGATGGATACGGGTGTGTTATTTCTAATAGAGGAAAGCTATTGTAAAAATTGGCCTGCTTTCTCAATCAACCTTCTCTTGCCTACTCAATGGAAGAAATATGAGTGAAGCAGTAGGATGCGAGTGCGCATTGTGAGGGAAAGTAGTAGTGGGGGTTTCAGTTATCAAAACAAGGCAGGCTAGGTTACAGTGAAAACCCGCCGAGCGTGATTAAAAGGGGGTCAAAGATAGGGCAGCAGTCGATCATGTGGGGGAAGGAGGGGGCGCGTGAGGTCGGGAGTGCGAATGGGGGGGGGGGTAACGTCCATTATTTATCCTGACCACGACAACGAGAAGTTGATCACGTGATCCAGAGTTCCGGCTTACATTCCTTCTTCCCATTCCAACAGCCTTAGCGAATCGCAGGAGACGCCCGGTCATCACCCTCAGTACGACCTTAAATGCAGTCCTTGGGTCCACCATATGGCCAGTATCGAGCGGGTGCTTTGTGATTGAACATTTGGGTAAATTATTTTGTGCCTTGAACAACCACTTCGGTATATGTAGGACTGACTGCGTTGCCAACTGCCATTGCGTGCGCCAAATGTGCTTGCATCTTAATCTTAACTCATAAATACAATTTGATTTGGCGTGCATAGACAGAATGTTTTAGTTGCCCTTACTGACCTTACTTACTTATTGTGTACATGGACAACATTTAACAGTTGATGTACGTTCGTTCGATCGTGTAGCAAAGCCCTCGCTTCATCACTTTGCACACATTATCACCATTGAAACGGAGGAAGATACTAAATGAATTTTTTTAGCAGGGAAATTTCAAGAGGGTTGTCTGGTTTATTTTGCCGGATACCTGTTTCCAGTAATAAATTTTGCAGGAACCGATAACTTCATCAATTGTATTCGAAAAACAGATTCTAGTGGCTCTATAAAACAGGCATAAAACCAACTTTCGTTTCTTCTGAATAGAAATGAAACTAGGGAAATGTGCGCATCAATTCTCTGTCTTTGGGGTCCTCTACTAAGGCAAAATGTTGTCCACGGTTGGTCTATACAAAAAACTGCCTTCTTTAGACCATACATGGATGACAGTTGTGCCATAGTCGAAAACCCCAAAGATAGAGAATCACTAGTTAAGCCTAGGAACGAGGCACATGCAAAGATCAAATTTAGGATCTCGCATGAGACAATTGACGCAGGAGTTCAATCTCAAAGCATCCGATGGATACCGTCCATGCGATGGACCCGGGGACTGCATTTAAAGTCGTACTTCGTGCGACCACCGGGCGTCTCCTGCGATCCACAGAGGCTAAGGAATAAAACCAGAACTCTAGATCACGCATTCGACCTCAGGTTGCTGTGGTAAAGATCAATAAAACATTGTAGCACATTCAGTTGACCCAGTTGTGTAAAGTTCGCGGCCTCGGTAGGAGTCGAACCCACACAACCTCCTAATTTGTATGCTTAATAAAAGTTATGACTGTCTCTGTGTGCATCTCCGTCGGCTAGAAATGCTGCCTGCTCGTTCTGTGCGCGTGTGTGAGTACCACACTCACTTTGAAGGCACGCGCGCGCGGAGGGTATGCGTGTGTGTGTTTTTATACTGTCCTATCACCGGATTGCTTTCATTGTTTGGAAGGAAGCCAGCCTAAGCGCCAATCACTTCATCTCACGGCAGTTCCCCCGTCGATTTCGATGATGGGCACCGCGTGCACTAACTGCCGCAGCAAACGCTGAAGCAAGCCGCAACAGACACTGAGGTGAGCTGAGCAAACGACACGAAGGCTAGAGCAAGCAGGGGCAACACAAGGAACTAGCACGAGAGAGAACAGGAGTTTAGGCAGCCTCGCGCAGAATCTACCCACTTGCTAGCCACTCCCACCTCCGTTTCCGGTGTAAAGACAAAATCAATAAGACCGGGGATGAGAGAGGGAGTAGATGGCTGGCGCGGTAATCACTCAACACGCACACATTTGACACGGTCATCTTGCTAGGTATGCTCCCGCCTGCGCGGGAGCGCCATAAAGGCCACATTAAGAGGGAGCCATTGCAGTCTGACTCTCAGTCCTCCTTTTCCTCCCATACGCACACACAAAACACACGCATACAAGAGGACTAACGTAGGGGGCCCGAGTTTTCCCGTCAGTTGGCAAACCCTCCAAGCCACGGCTTTAAGCGCCCCGTGATAGATTTAAGCGCATTCAGATTTATTATAGTGAGGAGAGAAACGCGCCGAGGGTCGACCTCAATCTCTCCCCCACCGCATAGTGATCGCATAGCTTTTC
This sequence comes from Ligula intestinalis, assembly GCA_036362985.1. Lineage (NCBI taxonomy): Eukaryota > Metazoa > Platyhelminthes > Cestoda > Diphyllobothriidea > Diphyllobothriidae > Ligula > Ligula intestinalis. The sequence continues at coordinate 36,125,668 of JAYGXS010000001.1, read as the reverse complement.
GGACACCTGAGGTGGGGCCTGAAACCCAGTGGAGCGCGAACGTAGTCACCAACAAGGAATCAGAAGTGAGAGAAAGTGCCAGTACCTACCCGGCCGCAGGGACCGTCGTTGGATGGGGATGGCATTGCATATGCATGCAGACCATTGGATCTCAGAAGGGTGAGAGCAGCCCTGCATGAAGCCTAGGCCAATTCCATACCTGAGAGGGGTGAATAATCAGTCATTTACTGAAAGGCAAATCACTTGAACTACTACCACTTGGACCCCCATACTTACAACCAGGTAGTCGCGGTCACCAGAAATGCGACTGTCTGCCGCACCTTCACGCAGTGAGTGCATAATCCGGCTGGCCCAATCCAACTGAAGTTGAGCTAGCTCTTAGTTTAGATTGAATGACCTACCATATAAATCAATTCTAGATCTAACCCTTACCAACTATCATTATGAAAAACAGTGGCATTTACAGAAATTTTATACAAACAAACAATATGACGCGTTCTTTGAGCAGTGAAGAAGATCTTAGAGAAAAAGTTTTCCCGAATCTTCTAACCAACTTTTCCCACGCAAAGTGGCTATACGAACGAGGAATTCTTGCTCTTTCAAGCAAACGTGTCAAGGCCATTAACGAGAGAGTAGCAACCTTCTTACAGGTGAGATAGAACTGTACAAATCATACGACACGATGGTTGATCCTTCAGATTGGGTTAATTATCCATTGTATTTCCTGGATAGTTTGTAAATATCTGGCGTTCTATCGCACAAATTGATTCTGAAGGTTGGTGCACTGATTATGCTAACGAGAAATCTCGATGCACCATGGCTATGCAATGGCACTAGGCTAACTGTCAAGTGGCTGATGTCATAGTTAGTAGATGGCACAATTATGGCCGGTTGTGCAAAAGGAGAAACTATTTATATTCCCTCATTCCTATCGTACCATCTGCTATTACGTTCAATTTCCGACGACTTCAATTTCCACTGAAGGTTTGCTTACCTATGTGCATCAACAAGTCCCAAGCTCAAACCTTCAAGGTAGCTGGAATTCACCTGTAAGAATCGTGTTTTTTTCACGGACTTTATCAAGCATGACTTAGTCATTGTAATTATCATGATTTCCATGAATAGCCTATATTTACTTTTGGTTGATTGCGCAGACTTCAGGACTTTCGCATAATGGTTTTTCATCGCTAATTTCATCGCTACTTTCTCCACAATTACTTCTTTCGAGCATACACCTATTGTACATCAAGTCAAAGCGACCTTAGAAATGCCGAGCTATTCACCTAATACTTCATGATTGTAAGAGTTTCCCATATACAGCACACATGCAGTCAGCCTACATAAGGGACAGTAATGTGCAAGGGAGCCTCAAGGCGAAGCCGGGACTTATGGAAAATGCCTAAGGAGTTTTTTACTGTCTGTTTCTCTTCATAAAGTTCCATTACTGGAAATGCATCATGTTCTGCATCATAGCTATATTCAAAGAGGGAGTTCAAAGGTATTTACCTATATTTCCATAAGTAAACTGAACTGAACTGAACATAATCATTTTAAGAGGTGCTTATATACGGTTTGCCTACTTATGGGACAACGATATGTAAAGAAGCCCAAGGCGAAGCCGGGCTTCCGCGCTAGTAAATAAATAAATAAGCCCAGTAGTCATTCTGGTGGATTCTAGATGATTGTGTAGGAAATCCTGCCTGGGCAGATAGCTTACTGTATCCGCAGTGGTTGATTCCACACAAACAGTAGGCTGGGCGGGTGAGCCGACCCAAGTTTGATTAAAATTTACGGATCACAGTGAGCGTGACTACCTAGCTAACTGGTAGAACGTTGGTTGCGCAAAAGCCTTCCCTGCTGTGTGGGTTTGACTCCCACAGAGGCCACGAGTTTTTTCACAATTATCTCAACTAAATTCAGCAAATCTGCCAACCCCCGCCCGCCCCCCCCCTAACGGTTACCACATTCCTCTTCCGTCCTCACGCGTCCCCTCCTTCTCCCACATGAGCGACGGCTACGCCGCCCTTTATCTCATTTTAATCGCACTCGACAGGTTTTCATTGTGACCTGAACAGCCTTGTTTTGATAACCGACCCACCCCCCGCTACTCTTTCCCTTCCCCGTGTGTACTTGCATATTAGCCCAATAGCTCATGCTCTATTGGACTATCATTGGTCAGTCGTATAAAAGCAACACTTAATTGGACAGTTTATGTTCATCTTATTAACAGGCGCTCACCATATGCAGCTGAATAAGAGATCACGAAAGTGTATGACGCCAGTCTCATTGACTTTGCCTTCATCAAATTTCTGCCGGGAAAACAATGCTTGTTACTGTCGTTATGGTTTTGTTAGTTCTTGAAGGCACATGATCGGAACCGTCTTTTAACACCAGCAGTACACGTCAACTGCGCAAAGTTAGAATAGTGAAAGGACAGAGGAGTCTAAAGTTGAAGATATGAGGGTGGAGCCCCCTCTGCAACGAGCAGTAATAAGAGCTCGTGAATTGGGAGAAAAGCGGAAAAGATGGCCACGCAGGCGAAATATCCAGAGTGCAGAAGGTCGAATGGACGAATTTTCTGAAACGACAGAGAGTAACAAGCGGCAAGGGAAATAAATCTACGATGGGCCTCAGGTGGCCTTCTGGGGTATGTTGAATTTGACTGGTCTCCACGTAGGTTTGCTGGGCTCTGGTGGCGGGTTTGTAGGGAAGACTGACGATACGGTCTCACCGGAGGAGCTCCTGGTCTGCCAACTCGAGACCGTTTCTGAAGTGTAAATGGAGGGAAACTCTTAAATTCTGCCAGTATAGGTCAAATTTCCCTTTTTGATACATTCCGCCAATATAAGGTTGAATTTCCCCAAATTGGCAGCAGTTTCTTGAGCAATGGGAGTTTATGTTGATGGAGTATATTCTTTTAGTACAGCGAAACAACTAAAAGTTGCATCCAGTTAATATTTTGATCACTTTCACCACAATTATATAGGCATTTACACTCACTAACCGAGAAGAAAATGTTTAAACACAAAATATCTTCGAGAGTTAGGCGGGGACAATATATATAAAGAGGCCTTACAAGACAGTTTTTCCTCCGCTTCATGCATGCGGACTGTTTGTAACCCATGAAGGTAAACTTGAATTGCACTGGCTAAAACTGAAAGCAGATCTGGCAAACTTAAACATAGCAACCTTTTCAAGGAGGGGCATCCTTCGAAAAAACAAAAAAACTTTATTCAATAAATTTTTGACGCTGGATCCCCAGGTCGTCGTCAGACTTGAGAAACTGTGCAATGAACGATTAATATTTCGAAGTGTTGGTACAGTTAAAGAGTCGTTTAGTGCGGGTGTTAATTGATACACGACTCTTTAACTCTACCAGCATTTTGAAATGTTAATTGTTCTTCGCACAGTTTCTCAAAGCTGGCGAAGATCTGGGGATTCAGTGCCGAAAATTAACTGACTCAAATTTCCTCATTTTCCCGAAGGACACCTCTCCTTAAAACTAAATTTCTTTGGCTGTTTGCCTTCCAGTTTATGCGAACCTGAACAACCATTTGCAGAGCTATAACGTAAAAAGTCGTTCAATATCATGAATTTTTTGGTTTTTAATATATTTCGTGTATTTTGACGGTGTAGTGGATTATTTAGACTTTTGAGATATACTGACAGAGAGAAAGATGAGAGGACGTGAGATTATAACTGTGTATTTTTTTTAGACACATGCCGCTAGAACTGAATGAATCAAAACCTCTATCTTTGGTTTAATCTATTCATATGCACTCAGTTTTTGACTAATGTTTTGGCAGGTGAAAATCAAATTTGTTTTAAAATTCAAAAATTTTAGTTTATTTACTGCAAAGAAAAAACTGTGCTCAAAGATATGGAGGTGTCATTTGTTTTGAAAGTCTACTCTGTTATTTTAATAACTGAAGAAAGGAGATAAAAAAAGTATGAAACGTCTGAAGAGCCCAATATCTAAAATTTGATTGCGCTAAATTTTAAAAAGCGAATTCCTATTCTGCGGTAATCAAGAAGCCCAATGCTTTCGAACAGTAACCAGTTCTTACAGTCGATCTAACAGGTTGCCTGTTGTAGAATAAATAGGGCAGAACTTAGATTGTGTTTTCTAAATCATATTAACGTTATTTGTTAGTGGAGATTTGTTTAATGCAGAACGCTATGAAAATATGTAGCTCCTGCCAATTTATGCATTTTTGAACGGAAAACAAAGTTTGCCAATTTATCGCCAGGCTCCGATAACCAATCAAAAATGACTGCCTGTTATAAAGTCATTGTACGAACTAAAACTTGTGGTTCACTGAAATCTGGAGCATAACATTTCTATCCACCAAATGGTATGGACTACTCAACTAATTTCTCATTGCACATTATAATGGGCAACTCTTACTCTAACCACCAACGTTTAGTATAAGCTTCTGAAAAATTCAACCTTTCCTTGAATTGCATTGCAAGGGTAATTAAGTTACAGGCTGCGAGCAACAAAAAGAATTAATAAAGCTTGTACCAATATAAAAATACCCATGCTGCTAGTATTGGCAGAGGTAAAAAGACAACTGCCTGAATTCTTTAAATATTCCCACGTTTAATGTGAAATGTTGGCTTTGGCAAACATTTTTTCGGTGCCTGGAAAAGTGAGTACGTGAGCACATACCGGCCTGGTTAAGTAAAGGTGAAACTAGATCGATTTCGAGTTCTATTCTCGCACGCCTTGTTGATACGAATCAACGAGTCAATACTAATGAAGGCTTTCGGGTAGTCTACCGGACACCAACCAACTTCTCCAAAGGTCTACGCCAACGGGTGCTTGCAACAGCTAAAGCAGTGGCTCTACAGCTTAGGAATCCAATGCTGTGTTGTCAGAAAACGCTTACACAAGCCTTTTCCCTTCCGTGGCCGACGCCGACGCCAAGTGACGGCCGTACATCACCCCCACCCATCAGTCACAGTCGTTCCTTCCATACAGATGATCAGGATCACGCTATGCACCCAGCCCTTGACCAGTGTCCACAACGCAACCCAACACGCCAATCTCGCCTGCTGGCGGTGACTGACAAAGTCCGCAGTGGCCAATAGGCGCCCACGTCAGATAATTATTGATTTCTCTACACGTTTTAATTTTCATGTTTTACATAGTTACTGGCCTGATGAAGATTTGCCGATAACATGTTTGCCAAAAATGACATTTCAAATTGAAAAATTAAACTGATTTAAGCTTCTAGGAAAGAAACTGACGGCGGGTACCTTAATTCCTCAGCACATGAGTAGTGTCAGTAGAAGATGAAGTTAAAATTAAATATATCCCTTTTCTTAAACACACCCACCTTGTTTTACTGTCAGTGAGGTCCTAGGAGACATTGAGGCATCAGTCTTACGCATCATTGGCATGCCCATTCGAGGGACATTAGAAGAGTCAGTCACTATTTGTTGCATTTGATTTAGTTTGGAGACCAATTTTGGCCTCTCAGCCTGTACAGGTATGGGCTGCGGTGCACCCACAGAGTCCTTTTCGCCCACCTCCCATTTATAGGCCCGTGCCTTCCGCTGGGCAAACATATTGGCTCCTCGGCTGTTGGAGGAGTGCAGGGCAGTTGCAATGTCGAAGCAGATCTGCGGACTGAGTTGATTATGTTGGTTCTTTGGAAACAGCTTGACCTTGTCCATGAACTCCTGCAGAGACCGCGGTTGTCCCGGGGGCGGCGGTGGGGGTGGCGGAGGTACGGGGATCAACGGCGCCATGTTAGGGTAACTAGGCGCTGGTGGGGCGACTTGAGGCGGTAGTACGGGGAATTGCATATGCTCCAGGTCCTCTTGGGTTGCCTAAGTTACGGTGGTAAGGTCAGACGCGGGGGTGAAGGTACGTCAAATGGTTTACGAACATCGGAATTCGGGTTGCACAAAAGAAAGGTAGAGTTAGAGCTAGTGATTAAGCTATAGGACTCGGGTAAATTCAGTTAAAAAGACTGACACGCATGTCAAAAAACAAACAAACGAACAACAAGTATAACATATAGGTATGTCGATGTGCATATCTATAATACAGTTGGCATGTGAACTTTGGAAGTAGACGGACGGATGTACGTGCAAATATAAATAACTAGAAGGCATTCCAAAATGAAGTCAGAAAAATGTACGTAGGCGCGAGTAGGAATCAGCTCAAGGCGTTTTTTGAGATTTTACGACGAAAAGGGAAAGGAAGAAGAAGAAGGATAATAAATAAAGTAATTACCGATGGCTGTGGTTGGGCAGCGCGCACCAGGTGTGTTTTTCCAAAAGAGAAATAAAAGGAGAAATAGGGAAGTCCGTTAGACGGAAGATGTGGAAGTGGCGCATGCTGCAAGGCGATGCAGTGCCAATCGGTGCTCTGAATCTTGGAACGGAAAGAACTGAATGGGGCAATAGGTGAAGTCCGTCAAAGCAACGGCGCCGAACCAAGCTTAATGAACTGATTCATGCCTTATGCACTGGAGTCACCGTCTGCTGCATCGCTCCTAATGTTTTTTTAAATTAAAACGTCTACTGAAAACTTATAAGTACAAGATAAATAATAAAATTTATATTCTCAGTAGAACCCAAAGGAATATGCACCTTTTCGATGTGTTCGTGAACCGAAACTACTTTCATACATCATGAAAGGCATTCAATCAGGTTTCGTCGGATGAGGAATCGAGGGACAGAATCCCTTGTGGACCTAGGAAGTCTTCCAGTAATTGCAGAAAATATAATACATTCTAAGAGGAGGATTGTCAGAAGCACGATCGCAGAGCAAAATCTTCAATAAAGTCAGTCCTCAAATGAGAACTTGAAATTTCTCAGAGAAGACATTTTTGGTAACAAGCAAATTGCAAGTGGTTATTTCTGGCTGGCAGCAACTATCTCAAAGCCGGCAGTGACTTTTGGACATCCGAGATGTTCATCGGATAGTCAGGTGCCAAAGTTAATCAGCCCTTTTTGTAGAGCTTTCTCTGTGGTTTGCAAAAGCATTAGAAATTTAAATTCAGTAAATATTCCTATAGTACTGACAACAGCGAAGGCAGACAACTCAAAATCAAGCCCTGTCCTTTCCGCGGCCGACGACGACGCCAGGTGACGATAGTAAATCTCCCCCAGCCACGAGTGGCAGTCGCTCACTCAACACGCCGACCATGTGCGCAGACTGACAAAGCGCGCAGTGGCCAATAAGCACACACCTAGGACAATTATTGATTTTTGAACACGTTCATTATTTTGCTTAGTAAAGGGCCTGACGAAGGGTTGCCGAAAAACATGTTTTGGCTAATAAACTGACTTTTAAAATTACAGCTTCCAGCAAGATTAATGACCACATGCCGCCAGGATTTTGTTGCAGCATTTCGCATCTGTCGCAATTTTGATATTACCTGTGCAGCATACCACAATTTGTTAAATTCGTCCAGGCCATCAAATACGAAACGCAACAGCGACAGCAGTCTGCAGTCAGCAACAACAGAAAAAAGCTGAACTGAAACGTATAAAATAAAGCGCACATGCCAAGCCCAGTCAGTAGGGTGATCCTTGTGAATTCTGTTGGAACTTACAGTTTCAATAGGGTCTCGCATTGGTTCAGGACCCTCCTTCACGTACTTTTCAGCACGTTGACGCTGCAGCTGAAACATGTTGGCGCCACGGGATTCCCTGTTTTCGGGATCCTTTATGCTGTCGGCCACACGATGAGCCATCTCCATTTGCTCCTCCAGAGAGGGATAAAGGGATGCAGGGTCGATGTAGAAGGCTGAGTTTGCAAAAGCCTTCCCTTTGTGGGCAGGAGTGGGACCAAAGGGAGGTGAGAAGTTGTTTTGGGGGATGATTCCTTGTACTTGTACTTAGGAATAAAGTTCACTCATAGTTTTAAAATTATCTGAAAAGGTGGACCATATGGTCAGGCATTTTAAATTACGAAACTATAATTATCAGGCCCCCAGTCCATCAACAAGCGCAGCGATTTGGCGTTCCCATATTGCATATTGAGACATTGCCTGAGCAAGAGGATCCGTCAAGTGGGCCGGGTTGGGCCCAGCAGGAACAACTCGGACGAAAACAAGCATAATTGTCAGGAAATTACCAAGGCCGCATCCTACGCGGACGAGGAAATAACGGCAATTATTTAGTCGAATGCGAAGCGTCAAGCCAGTACCACATCAATTAAACCCAAGTGGTGGCTACAGAAGTGTGCAGTTATCACACACACGTGAATGACCACTGTGAACTATAAATACCATGCAGCCTGTGCATGTCTTCACCCTATCTGCGCATAACCATGTCTATGTTATCATCACCTGTGATTAAGGATTCCGGACGGAATCAGAAACGTCAGGACAATAAAACGCTTGTTCCAGTGGTCGCATCTTCTTCTGAACTGCTTTCTGGAACTCGCATATTAACCATTTTTGAAACTTGAGTTCGTTACCCGCTAATTGTGTTCCCAACTAACATGAAGCATTCCACCAAGAATTTCACTTCCGTGTTACATGGCTAAATTACGAGTTTTTTATTCTTTCTGGAAACAGAGTTAATGGAAACATAAATTCAATAAGTGTTTGGCCACGCTCAAGAACCAACAGTTAGTTTAGAGGAAAATGAGCTTAATTTACAAATATTGCAAACGCTCTAACTGAAGTCCGACCTCCCTTGAAGGAGAGCAGATATGCAACGCTGGCTAATATATTCAGAATACAATTGCAGTGTATTTGTGAGCATAAATTTAAAAAAATGAAAACTCAACTGACACGAAGTTTTTACGGAACGTATTCATTAAGAAGGCATGCTTGAGCAAGATTTATAATAAATTAAGAAAGAATAACCATATGTGTCAACTTCTATCTTCAGCAAATTGCTAAATTTGTGTGACCAAATTCCTAGAATACTGGCTGACCCTGTGGAATCAAACTAATGACGAAACATTGAAGGCTCGAGTACAGATAACTGCTAAATGGTATCTGTTTGAGCCTTGCAATAAAATTTTAAAACAGGACCGCTGAAATGAATCCAATGTGGGGTCGCGGCTCATTTGACGAGACCAGGCCACAGATTAAAATTTGATGAAGCCGAAATCCTCGCAAGGTGATAACCATGTGAGTTGCGGATTACAAGAGTCATAGTTCACAGGCCATAAATCTGTATATAAATGCAGCGACCTGTCAAAACTATCGTTAGTACTGAGGCTCAATTCGGCCAAAGCAAGCCACCACCTGGGGAGCGCGTAGACCAAGGCCGGGGAACTAGATGGCCGAGCAATCATCACATCAAATTCCACCATGCGTGATGCAAGGTCAGCAGGTCACGGCCTACGCACCGGTCGTCAAGCCAGTAGCACACATCATTTTCCCCGAAGAAAGTTTAACAAGGTAACGAACGTGATACTAGCTGAGATTATTAAAGTCATACAATTTTGCGACCTATTATTCAACTGCAAACGGTCATTTTCAATTAATAAGTTAAATTAACTTCCAATTAAGTATCGACCTAGAAGGGTGGAACTTGATTGGTAAATAGAGTAGGAGCTATTAGTATTAGACGTGAGCGCATGATTAGGGAGTAGAGGAGGGAAAGGTAGTTATCAACGCAAGGCAGTTTAAGTAACAGAGCGAGGGGAGGTTGCGGAATTGTATGACGCCAATAAATTCTGCTAATCTCGTGTTCTTTGTCTTCTTCAAGTTGGCGTACAGGTGGGAAACTATCCTCGATAGGGGGAGGCGTAAATTTTTATAAGTGTGCAGTAAATAGTGATTGCATCCTATAAATAATGCAATTCCCTGTGCATGTATCATCTGTTTCTGCTACTGTTTATGCTAACGTCTTTGATGAAGAATCCGCGACGGACTGCAAAAGGTCAGGTGAACAAAAGTGTTGTTCAAGCGATCACATCTTCTTTTATCTCAATAATTCCACATCAAGACTATACTTCTGGCCTTAAACAAAATCTAAGCGGCTTCATGGGCAGCGACTAGGAAGTTGGGAATGCATTTTTTGTCTTCTTAGGCATAAACGGCCAGTTAACCACTACTTTTTCCTGTGATTTACATACCTTTATTTGTCATTTGCGCATGGATCATACATGATACTAGATGGTCTACGTGCCCTCCGTATCCCTTTTTTTCATATAACTATTAAGTCCAATGACACTTGCGTTCGAACCTGAAGTGCGAAGTCATGGAAAGTCTGGTTACCTTTGTTTTTAAGGGAGAACGTTGGTAGAGACCATTTGCAGACTTATATTACCATACTCCGTTTAGCTAAGCCTATATCAGCCTATCATGTGCCTTAATATTTCACACGGCAGGCGGCAGGATATGGAGGCGTTATGCTCATCAAACAGCTATATTTGTTGTTAATACTGCCCATTTTTAAACCCCATTTTGTCCTTCAGGTTTTGATGTAACAAGTTTACCAGTGGCCAGAACACGTTACAAAGCTCTCTTTCCTTATTCACAAAGGACTCATATTAACGGAATCATTAACCGATACCGCTGGATGCTCGTAAACTTATTTATCATATGGTATTGCTAACAGTAAAGTGCCTCGCACAGTCCCAGTATAAAGGAGTTGTTAAAGTAACCCGCAGTAATTGATTTTACATCTCGGCTTTAAATATGATATAAATATATCAAAAGCAGTCTTTTTGTCAGTCAGTTTCTGAAAATATTTTTCCCTGAAGTTTTTTTCCAGCATTTTCAAGTCTCATTAACGTTTTGGACAACGAATAAACGGTGGACATCTGTTGATCTCACTCTTGACAGGGACGAAGACTGCTTGCACCTCGTATAAAGGTGACATTTAATAACATAAACTTCCTAGCTATGTACAAAGAGGGCATTAAGTTAAAGGAAAGCATTAAGATTGCAACTGGCAGACTAGCTGCATGCCTGTTTCGCGCATACACGAACATAAGCTGGCTGTTAGACGGGATGACACATTGTCGCAAGTGGCTGCCCCCACCTATGGGACGGGCCACGAATTTAACTACACAGCCGCGAGGATAATTGTTCACGCTAGCACCAAGACAGGACGAGAACCAATTGAAGCCTGGGCCTCGGATGACAACTCAGCCAACCCATGTGCTGAGCTGGCGCCGGCATACATCGCCCTCCCCAGGCATATCCGCGTGGCCAATACTGGTAATTAATGAGACCCCTTTCCCCCCTCCTTGAACCCCCCCTTTAACGGTTGATTGGCTCCTGACCTCTATAATTCGTTGCTCTTTGTTTGCTGAGGGTTTAACTCTGACGATGGACTCCCAAAGGACCCGACAGCTCAGAAGAATAAAAATATGCTTCCGATGATCAAAACGCTACCGTGTTAGATCTATGTATAAGTTTAGACTTTCTGTTAACCTTAGGGCTACGGCTATTTAAAGCTAGTGTTAAGAGAAAACACGATAATATTTTTGCTTGCTAGAGCTTAACACAATTTCACTTGTTCTATGGGGAGTTGCTTACTTATATATCCTGCAATTGTGATATTTACAATTAGAATGGCTTATTGTCCTAATTTAGGGTCCCACTCGATCCTGGTTGCAAATGCATTTGAGACTAGGAATATTTCCTATTTAAATATATAACGAAGCATGCTAAAAACGATTAATACCCAATGTACCCCTGAAATCGATTGATAATGCCCTTAATTAACGCGATCATATGTTCAGATAATAAATTTACTTAATTTTCTAGAGAGAATTTATCACTGGGGTTTCAAACTGAGCAGCTGTTTTTTTTTCATCGCTCCATTCGCATGTATTTGTTCTTAAATAGACGTCAGTTGGCCTACTCTGCCCATTATAAACCGATTCCTTTCCCCTTTTGTTTATTTGAACTACAGTGAGGTCATGAGTGTATGAGTTCACGACACTAGCACAATTTTGAAAGCAGTCCAATTCGGGCTATATTGACGACTTTCCCATGGAAATTTAGCCACGATGTCGAAAATTTCACTCATTAGCGATTATGGATTAGTTTTTATTTCCCAGTGTTGTGAGGTTGTGTGTCTAATTTTATTCCTTTTAGATGGAGGACACTTTTGCTGAAAATTTCAAAATGATAGTTTTAAAATAAAGCGCATCTCGGTCTCATTATTTCTAGGGTTACAATAATCTTGGAAATGCCATTAAAGTCGTCCTTTAAGCTTCACCAAGTGAAAATACATGTTAGATTTTTCGAGAATCTGGACAAAAACGGAACAGTAAAAAAATGGCAAAAAAGTTGTTATTCTGTCGTATTTAGGACAAATTACTGTGACAGACCCTGATTCACTCAAGGCCATATAAACAGTCATTAATGTTTTTATTCAAAAGATGGCTTTTTGCATGTACACTCCCCAAAATACTTGTGCGCATTAAAGTTAAATAGATTCGATGAAACTGACAACTGGCAACTGACTGTACACACGCCTGAAGATTTAACCAATCAAAAACTAATAAATGGAATTCCACTGCGTGCAACATGAGAGGATTTCATTGGCTGCCCCCAAGTCACCGGGCCATGCGCGTGCCGCCGTTTGCAGCAGTGGTGCCGATGAATCGATGCTTTCGACGGTGGCTGCGCCAGGGACGGCCACCATCAGTATTTTTGTGCCACTCCTCCCAACAATAAGATGATGACTTAGCCTGGCCAGATAAGCTTCCGTTCAAGATAAGCGAGGCATCTTTTGACAGTGTTCTATTAAGGACTTGCGTGCAGATGTTATCGGCCTGTGGAATGGCTTTTCCGGTAGCTGAACGTTAAAGTACAGCCCCAATTTCAAGCAAACGATTGAACCCAGGTGTTTATAAGCTGAATCTTAATACTTCTGCTAGATTAACCTACACAGTGAGAATTTTTTGGACACCGTGTTCAAGGTCATTCGAAGGTGAACTACTAGCAACGACTGGAGTACTAATTTTTGGACCAGTAGCTGTCAGTTTAAGCTGTGTGGGCAATTAAATGACAAAACAAAAGCCATTGGCTAAAAAATACCTGCTTATTTCTCTTTAGGTAGAGACAAATATGTCCAGTACTTACAGCTGTGGATTGTACACTATTTCATAAAAAAGTCATCGCTTGTAAGCCAACATCAGCCATTCTCTTAAGTGAATTACAGAAATGTGCTTGGACTATAACATAGAAACCTTTCTTACTGTCGACTTGGTGTACATCCCTCTCGGAATAGAATAAGTGAATAAGAACCAGAACCCAAAAATAAACGCAGAAGATTTCAGATAATTGGTGGATGCTGAAACGTCGTTTCGTAAAACTATGCACTCTTTTTCTATGAAAAGAATAGGATTTGCCAAATTTGAGCAAAAACAGAGGGTTTTAAATAAATGCGAGAATTAAAATGCCTGTCGGACGGGTTATTGTTAAGGATCTAGACTCTAAACGCGTGTGCAGACATATAAAAGTGGGCAGCGGATAAAGGTAAGCGAAGTCTTTGAGTTGTAATGACCGATCCCTGAGTAAGTACACCATCTGGCGTAGGGCACTCGACACCGAATAGTTTTGAAGAATATTTCTTGGTTCTTTAAGTACTGAACCACGTTGAGTTATACTGGCCTATTGACTCATCCAATAGAACTAATTGAGTGCCATGCAGTATTCCAGCAAATACTATACGAAGGCTCAATGCGATAAAAACCACTGAGCTTTTTTGCATAAGAAGCTAAATTGGTTTACATTTTTGTAATTGATGCAGTACTTGCAGAGGCAAAGTCTCGGTAAGCAGCGAAGGATTCACCACTTAAGCTCCCGCGATGATATACAAGCTTGTTTTGCAATATCATTATCTCTACATTCTGCGGATCCGAAAATGTTCGTCTGATGGGACAATTCCACTAATGGCGTTTGCTAGGGTACCTGCAATGTTTTTTGTCTACACGTTGTGTGCTTCAATGTACTTGTGATTAAGCGTGAGTATAGCCATATGAGTCATTATGCATTTGCGCAGCTTTAATTTTCGGATAGTTTTCTTCCACAACATACATTGTGCATATAACGGAAAGAGAGACAAACGGAAAAAGAGGCTATTAGGGACAGTGTTACTTAAAAAAGCTAAGATTGATTACTAAAAGTTAGCATTTTAGCACAGGCGCGTACTTATAGCAGCAGTATCTTAGTCCGTGCCTAGTAGAAATTTACAGGGCTTGATGGATAGAGTTGAGACTGTGGAAACCAAGGCAGGCACTGCTCTGCTCAGGGCCCTAAGCATGTACATATCCGAAATAGTTTAAACCCAGATTCACACGCCTTGTTGAGACCGAGAGAGCATGAACCCTAGTGTTGGCTTAATCAGCGTCACCTCTGAAAAATGGTGGCGTCAGTGCTAGCACCAGTACTACTACACTTCTTATTGAATATGAGGGTACATGAACCCAGTACTGACTTTAATCAGTGTCAAATCTGACTTACAGAACAGTCAGTAATGCTACCAGCAAGTCCTATCACTCTGATACACCCTAGTTATTAGAATTAGAAATAGCAGCAGTGGTAGAAGTAGTACCAGTCCTAGTTTACTAGAGTCTGGCTGGACACCTACCATAGGTAATGATGGCAGGCAGTGCAGTGGTGACCACGCAAAGTCTACTGTCACTAAAGATTAAGTTACGCGGTGTTTCTGGCTGCATGTGGAGCAAGCGGCTTACGCCTGATTCCTGCTCTGTTATCTCGACTTTGTCTTGTCACCACTAAAGTGGGGAGAGGATTTTGAATGGGGTAGATGGCGGCGCGTCTATTTTCACTATATCTGACCACAGTCACCGTCTCGGATATCGGGCATATGGTGGACATTATCGCTTGCGATGGTCGAACTAACATTTAAACATTATTTCACGCAACAATCACTAATTCACCTTCAAGCCAATACTTCCCTTACCAGCAGTGATTTGCGGAATAAGCGTTGTCATAATAAATGAAGCACTGATGAGTCCATATATCAAGTTCCAGTTATAGTAGCGTAGGGTAGGCGCAGCTATGGTATGCCAATAGTAGCGAATATTCAAGTCCCAGGAAGCAGTTCAGAAGACGAAGATGCGATCACTGGAACAAGAACTTAATTTTCCTGACGTTTCGGATTCCGTCGGGAATCCTTAGTCATAGGTAATCGTAAACAGGTCTGAGACAGGCGCAGATAAGGGGTGATACATGCACGGATTGCACGGTATTTAAATTTCACAGCAGTCACCCGCATGCGTACTATAATTGTTAGTTCTTGTAGTCACTGCTTGAGGTCTTAATTGGTGCGGTGATTGCCACAGCGTTCTTGTCCGCGTCGGATGCGGATGCTACTAAGGATTCCCGACGGAATCCGAAACGTCAGGCAAATAAAACTCTTGTTCCAGTGATTGCATCTTCGTCTTCTGAGCAGCTATGGTTTTTTGAGATCCTTAGGAGAAAGCTGGCTACCCAATAGGCCGCGAAAAGTGGGCAACATGTTCAGACATCGTTTTGGCATGAATATACGTGTTTGCGTCAGAATAAAGAAAGCATTGAGCCAAATTTCCGGGCGATATTTTTGTCGTGTTTTAATGCTATATATTACACTAATTCCAAGCCTACACATAATAGTCGTTAAAATGTAACACAAGACTATCCGTAATAGAGGGGCAATTTGTTCCGTGTTCTCCATAGTTCATTTTATCTGGACTTTCTTATGTCTTTCACTATAATGCACATCAACAAGGACAGGCTGTAACACCTTGTTGCATTATTAATACCAGCGAAGGCTGTGCTGAAGACTACAATGTTTTATGAAGGTTCATTGATTAACTACTGTATTTAAAGAAAGTTTGACAGCTCGATGAAATATTTCCTGATATAAAATTTAGACGGGAAGAAGAAAATGAGCAGCAGCTACCTTTCCTTGATATCCTCGTCAAGAGAACACCCAACAATGAATTCGAGACGATGGTTAACAGGAAGGTGACGAACACAACACAACTCCTCAGTTTTCACAGTAACCATCCAGTTGCTCACAAACGGAGCTGCGTAAAAATACTCTTCAAACGGATCCAGATCCACTGCAGTAAACCAGAGGAAAAGGCACGCGAGGCTAGCTATCTCCGTTACCAGTTAATGCGGAACGGTTATCCAAAAGCATTTATAAACCAATGCCCACACGTTCGGCCTCGGAGGACCCAAACAGAAAAACCACCGAAGACATGGCACGCTCTGCCATATATGAAAGACGTCTCAGAAGCGACTGAGTGCATCACTGCGGGATTAGGTGTCCGAATTGCACACAGACCCAAAGCAATGAAAATAAAAGACCGGCTTACGCAGAATGAATTATCTAGAGTAGTATATCGCATCCCATGCCTAAACTGTCCCTGTAATTATACATGTCAAATGAAACGCATGCTCGGACCGCGTATGCGTGAACGCCAGCAGGCCGTGTGAGTAGGCGACGAATCATCACAAGTTGCAACTCACACCTACGAAACAGGCCATGAGTTCAACTTCGCTGCCGTCAAGGTACTCACCCACGCGGGAAACAAGACGAGCAGAGAATTTATCGAATCCTGGTCCACGGATGAGAAATCGGTTAACAGATGTGTCGAATTGGCGCCAGCGTGCAAGGCTTTATGCTATTGCAAACGATCACATCCAGACGCCCGCCATAATCATTTGGCCCAAAATCCTCCATATTCATCCCACTTTCGATGCTGACGTGGCCATTTGGCGCCCAAGCCTACATAATCCCTCTCTTCTTATCATCCTTCCCTTATCCTATGACTTTTTTAATCGCCCATTCCTACCACCATAACTATCAATTGTTTTGTTGACGATTCTATTTCTGTAAATATTTCCACCCAACTTGTCGATCTTGCCTTCTGGCACAGGCTAGCACAGCCTTTAGTGGCAAGTCGGCAGCACACACAATTATTGATTTTCTGTACGTTCAAAATTTTAGTTATTGTACACACGCCCCTAGTAAATTCCACATTTGTTACTGTTTCTCCACCTCTGACGACGGGCTCTTGTAAGAGCTCGAAAGCTCAGGAAAAAATAAATTTTTGTTCCAGTGATTGACCATGTGTCTCCTTTACCAATAGACATTCCTGAAATACGAGTATTCGCTCGCATTTCTATCCGTTTAGGTGTTTGTGACTAATATGATTTTCACATAAACATCAGATCGATCTCAAAAAGACTTCGAGAATGCCTCCAGGTTTACTGTTTCTATTTCAGATGATTAAGGGGATCTACGAGGCCAATTTCCTGCCAGTATTTTAATATGCGGCATGTAATTAAGGTTTTTGCCTACACATTTTGCCAAACAGAAATAAGCGATAATCTTTAAACGTAACCACAAATCATTCCTTATGCATTTATGCATAAATTGCTGGGATTACGATTAACGGCTAGTTACCAGGGACGCCACCTTTATGACATTTCTGTGCATAGCATGTTAGTCCAACTGATTCGTTATTTTAGGCGCCTATACGAATAACTGTAAGTTGGAAATCGCACCGTGAGCGCTATGCAGGATCACTATTCCTCCATGCTTCCATTTACTCGCCATGATGGTAACTTGTATGTTCCAGATGATACTTAACTTTGGACAATTAACTTCTAGCTCTTGAACAATTTCTGGAGCCCACTGAGTGCTGTGCTGAATCACTTTTGCAGGTGACTTACTTACTTAGGTCATACTTATATGCCGCCGTTCAGGCTGAATTTTGCCTAGCTGACTGAGGGTCATATTTTTTTATCTTAAGCATAAAACGTGGTGATGGCTCATTTTTTTCAAATTCGCTCTTGGCAGAATTTTCTACCCCAGGATAAAAAACTGGTATATACAGTAGGTGACATATCTGTTTAAAGGTTTAGGAGTGGGGGATTTAACACAAACTCGAGGTCGTTTATGAAGTTCATTGGGTGAGCTTGAGGCGCAAAATGCTGTTTTCTAGAATTGAATTCCGTCCAGGTCAGTATACTTTGAGAAAATATAGGCAGAAATGAGCAAAATCAAACATTTGTGGATTATTTAGGAATTATGTATGCTATTAAGCACTGCGGAGAAACGATTTATATTTGTGCATGCTGAAGAATAAAGAAACATTCACAAAGAGCAGAAAAAGTTTAATTTTATTTGTTCACTACAGAGAATGTTTTTTTTGCGTTCATTAAATTGAGGTAGGTGTTCTTACGAGATACAGAACTAGAGTCGAGAAAAGGTTAATGAATCTAGTTAACAAATGTTTGCTCTACAAATGTTTTACGTTTGGTGTCCTTAAGATAAGTAATAAACTTACAAGACGCAAAAATGTGTTTTACTACGCCAAAATAAGTAGGTTTATTTGACTTTACATGGACTCCCTCGTAATCTCATATGTTTTCTAATTAACCTCGAAAACTAAATTTATTCAAATATAGTCAAAATATAGACGGAAATCAGCAAATATCAAAACTTCAAACGGAAGAAGTAGAAGATTACCATGTTTAAAGATATTGGAGGATATTTATGGTCATTTTGTTGTCCAATTAAAATCAAAGAACACTGCCTTGAAGTAAAAGAACGTATTGAAAAATGCTCTGATTAACGTAGCAATGTAAGTCCTTTCATTTCCAGCACAAGTTTTACCTCTCAGTTATGGGGAAATCAAAAACTGGTCAAAATATGACTGACACTTCCATAACGTATCGTACACAGTTCAAAATATCTAACTACAGCGCTTTTTAAAGAGGTTACTTGTTCTAGAAAGTCTTTTCATTAATCTTAGTCGTATTTATTTGTGGCTTTTATTGTCGAAATTAATTTTTCTAGACAATAAGTTGGCATGTTTCGGCGATTTTAAAGTCATGACCCACACAGGCAGCTAGCAAAGAAGGAATAATAAAGAACTCATCATTTAGGTAAATGCTTTTCAGATATTTCTTATTTTTTAGTTTTCAGTAGATAGGTTGAACGAAATTGGTCTTTATGGACAAAAAAGCAAAACTTAGAAATTCTTAAAGTATTCAGCAGCATTTCTAAAACAACTTGCTGCTCATCACATTCAAACTCTCAAAAAAATTTTGAAAACATGTGACAAACGGAAATTTTCTTTGAAACATACACAAGATGGTATGAATTTGATTAAAAGTACAAGCGTAATCTTACTTTTTAGTAAACAGCCAGCCTATCCGTGTGTGGCGGTCAATGTATTTTTATGCCGCTCAACAGCCGCGATGTCATAAGCCATAGAAAGTCTTTTTGCAATTGTCAATAAAAATTGATAGAAAGCATGCAAGAATCTTTTCGTGCATTAAAAACGGAAATATGTCCGAAGATTCAAAATTTGAAAATAACTGTACCTAAGGTGACCGCATCCATTTCTGTCACATTGACTGCAATTTTAAATGTTATTAGAAAGCATTGAGTTTATAATTTTTTATTTGTACTTATTCTGTATAACCTAGCCATCCTATTCCATTCCCATGCCTTTAACACACTTTTATATCACGTTGAACCAGTAAAATTTTCAGATTACCATTTCTTGAGTTAGCAGATTTTTGTGAAATTTACATTTTCCATGCAAGTAAATAGTAATTTCTCAACCGAACTCTGACTTTTTTTACTTATAGTTCTACCTTTATTGTAATGATAGTTTGGGGGACGCCGGGTGTGCTGTTTTCCTGCAAAATAACATTAATTGCGTTTTAAAACGTATTTTATGAGAATTTGCACCTACTGTAAAAGCGAATTTTTGATTTTTAGATCCTTCTGGGTTATTTCTGGATGCTTTTTAATGATAAAAGTTTACAACAGAAAAGTAAACTTTCACAGGCCAAATTCAATCTAAAGCTTTTTTAGTGTACATATGGACGTCCTGGTTAACAAATTTTAAAATTCCATGCCAAAGGAATGCAGACGTTTTTAAGTATATTCAGAAAATACGTGAAATCTAATCGACCTTAGCAATTTTCCCTTTATGCTGTGGTTAACGTTCTATTAACGGTAAAGCGTTTAAACAGAATTTTGTTATTTTGTTGTCGTAGAAAATTATTTGCGTCAAGTAAGTAAACAAAAGCTAAATTATAGTTATCTCCCTCATGTGCTTCTCAATAAACGCAAGTTGAATTATCCTCCTCCCCATATTAAACTTCCATCCTTATACGTGGTTTGAAATTTGTTTAGTTTAATGCTGTAAAATTCTGCATTTGACGAGGAAGTTGTTCTTAGAGCATTGAAGGGGGAAACAATAAACGTAGTGCACTTCATAAATAATAGATATGCTAGGAAGTTCGTGGGGCTGCACGCCAGTAGTTAATGCCTCTACCTGCAGGTTAACTTTCAGCTGCCTCTTGCCAAGAAGGCCATGAAGAACAGCTCATGAATATATAAATACCGAGAAAATTACCTTTCTAGATTCTACCGTTTTGTTTTCAGCAGCGAAAAGGAGTCCTGGCATTCAGCGCAAGATATAAAATATCGGATGTTTCATGCAAAACACAAATTTTGTCCTACTCGCGAAAAATCAGAGAGCGAAAGTTAAATTGTTCTATTTTAACAAGTTGCCTTGCACAATGTTTTTCTACCCTACACAACAACTTAAATACATCTTACGCCTAATTTCTACGGGAAAATCTTGCTGCCTACCTCATAATAGGCAAACAACAATTCTGAAATATACCTTCGATTCGAAAAGAGAGCTTAAAGACAGTTGTAATACTGACTATGATAAAGAAAAAACATACAATATGCCAGTCAGGTCAGTAAGCGGACTGCTGAATGAGTTTTATTTTTGAAGCCTTCAAGGGCATCAGTGAGTAGTTACCTAGTACCAAGTTTTCTACTTAATTTTCGATGCACTTATAAATTCGTATGTATCTGTTACAAAACGTACATAAAGATATGCTTTCTGGACAGCAGATTTCTTCCTCTTAAAGTTACAGATTTAAAGGTATACATCAATATGTACCATAGTTTATTTTCTAGGGACATTTAACATGAACCCCAAAATGCATACTGATTAATTAGGCACTTTATACTCAGTGAAGGTTTTATTGACTTAAGCAGAAAAATAGAGTTTAAAGCTTAAATTCTGCGCAAAGGATATCTATCAAGTTAACAGTCCTTTTGAATCAAGAACACTACTGAATTTCAGTAAGCCTTTCATGAGATAGGCAAGGCATTGTAAGCGCAGGAAAAGAAAAAACTGACAAGAGCAAAATGGCGCGTTCTAGCATGTTTTGAAGGGGAAGTATTAGTGATCATTCAGGCAAGAACACTATTTTTTCGACGTTTAGAATGTGTGCTGGAGTCCATCAGCAAAGAAACTTTTATAAGTATCTGATGCTCTTTTTGAATATAAGGCTAAGCGTGAATCCAAAATGTCAGGCAGATAAAATTATCGTCCCAACGCTTGCGTCTTCCTCATCTCAAAGCCGTAAAAATTAACATGAGGCCAAATAATGGTTTTTATGCTTTGAATTTCTTTACTTTAGCTAACAGTACTTTTGGCAGCTTTTGTAACAATTATCGAATATTTAACCACACATTTAGCAAATGCCCGTAGTGCTGCTTATAACTAAAGTGTTTTGATAATTTGCTTTGCATCACTGTCAACAGGCTGCTATCATATGGTGGATTGTCATCTCCAAATCATATGAAGATGGATTTAAACTGCGCAGATAAAAATTCGACAACGCAGGCGTTTAAACATTGGTATTCAGAAGCAGAAAAAAAATTGTGTGATAACCTTTTCATCCTCCGGATCCTGAACGATGATAAAATTATGTTACGACAAACAAAGATATTAAGTTGACTTTGTTGTGAAGAAAACCTACGATCTCTTAGGAAGTCAAACCTATACAGCATAAAAGGCTTTTGCATAGACAACACTCTACCATTGAGTTACGAGGTTTACCGTGCGCCGTGACTTTGATAAGACTTAGCCCAATTTACTGCTTATATGGATTCCAACATTACGGAACAGTGAACTGACTGCCCAGACAGGATCTCCTAAGCAATAATCTAGAATCCACTAGAATGACTAGTGGGCTCATTTAATTGTTATGGGTTTTGACAGAAGCCGCGAATTTTTCAAAATTGGGTCAACTAAATTAAGCGAACCTGCCAAACTCTCCAAATGATATATATTTATGAATGCTGACAGTGTTATTCATGAAAATTAATTAAATTGAATGGCTCTTAACATGCTTAGCTAGGATAAGGATACCAAAGATGGCTCGAACAAATCGTGAAAACACTTTGTTGCTACGATTGAAAAAAATAGCGGAGAGTAAGCAATATTTGCATCAATGTTGTTACTGTTACCACAATAAATGAGGGCTACATCTGAACATAACTGAATTAAGGATCAAGTTTCATCTAACGTTGCTTGTGATTGTTAAACCAACCAGTGTGACGGTTAGTCCCCTTTGAAGCAAACCAATTTCAAAGCGCCCAATGTGGGGGTAGTAGATATGGGAGCTAACGTATCATTGCCACCTTTTGCAGTTAATCAGCTTTCGAAACAAATAGTATGTGATTTTTTGTTATTTATTGGTATTTCATCCATTTTTAGGCGTTAACAAGAACACGTTCCAGTAAAATTGGACAATTCTCCACTTTTATTATTCAATTCAATTAAGGAAAGCTAAATTGATTAAAACATAGCTTAATAAAATGAACAATCGACAGAAATTATTTGTAATGCTCCTTATAGCAAACTGTAAACTAATTGTTAATACGAACCAATACAACTATGAACGTGACTACTATATTCCCCCCAACGTAAACATAGAGTAACGGATTCTCACTGGTACAAAGGATTGTAACGTGCTTCATCCGATAATTGATTGAAAATTAATTCCGCATAAGCTCTGATAATTACTTGAAAACGTGGTTATTTGAATGAAACATTAGCAGTCCAGGGAACAACAAACGACTGCATTTTTACCGTGTTCAAAGCGTAGATCCGTAAGTTTGCGCATTCAATGAAATCTAAATGTTTTAAAGGATTTGCTTATTTATGTGCGTTTTCCACACACCTAATAATATGTCACCTACCGCTTTTCTCAATGTTGATGCACATTGCAGTCAAAATTTTGATCGTTTTCATTAATACCGTGCAAAATACGAATATAAATTATGTTAGGTTTCTAAAATAGATTGCAGCATCCAGACTACCGTATTAAGTACAGCACTGAAACATATGGCCTGTCTTTTAAGTCGCTGTTAACATTGCATTTCGGGTAAGACGATTTTGTTGGCAAGCATTAGTGCAGGTTTGTGAATCCTAGCGCTTTCTTTACATGTACGATTTTAATAATCTAACACGCTTGAGCTAGCGGCCAAAGATGACTTCCGGAAAAACACGCTCTATAGTCACCGAAACATAAATACAACAGTCTACATATGGCACGTTCATCATTTCACTGTAAAACACGTGGAAATGTCAATTGCACTCGATATTTTCCAATCTTATACATATGCGTTTAAGTACACAATTGAGTTTGCTATCTGAATATCGAAGTGGTTACCTGCGCTACGTGCAAAAACTTCACAGCAACGAGTAAACTATTTGATATTTATCTTGACATTTTGGGAGTAGAAGATTGAAATAAAAGTTTGCTTACCCATGAAAAGTCTTACGTATAAATAAGTTTTACTAAAGCTCACGGGTCCGACTGCAGTTGCCTTTTACATTAAAAATAATGGAAAACGTTAATTTATAAATTTTAGACGCCTTTCAATTTGCAACTTTTCAGTACATATGGGTCACTGATTGCTACAATGCAGGTTAACGCTGCCTATAATCAGAAAGTACGTATAGAACGCCTTATAAAATGCTGCCAATTTTGTTACGATTCATTGTGACAATTAACTCACATTAATGGCACGGTTACGGTCACTTTCATTGACGCCAAACAAAATTAAATCTCTGGGCACACTATGGTTTGATAATGATCGTACGACGTAGATTATATGAGGCAGGATTGGGTAAAATAGTTAATTAATTCTGGGTTTTACTCTCAGACTTACCACAAAGCTACATCCATCGCAAGCAGCTTAAATGATATCAAATATCTACTGGGTGTCTATTTATATAGAATTAGCGACACTGGAGACTGCTATTGGCACAAGAGGTTTTAGATGGTCTAGTAACGATTTTCAAATCCCTTATTCAATGTCATGATTAAAAAAGATTAAAAGTGATTCATCTTTCTTTTTAAATGATAACATTGTCTGAAACATGCGAATTCCCAATCAATTATTGCTGGCTTTTATTTGCCGACAAGAGATTTAATCAACTAATGAAAACACTGCGACTCTGCACGATAAAAACAACAAAGCCGTCTGTTTTTATGATGTAGTCAGTATTTATGCTCGATTAGGTCCTTCATGAAGACATGAACTTTCATGGGCTTCATTTGTTAAACGAGCCGGAGAGCTACGACTTTGACTGAGAATCCTAAGTAATCAGTTGCCGAAAATTAGCTTAAAATGTTTAAACAGCTGTTCATTTGCTCTGGCGCTGGGACTTCGGTAGCTATTCGAAAGTCTTCGCAGATTGTAGAAAATGCCTACAACTTGTCATACTTCATCTACAAATGTTTACACTAGGTGTAAATTCACCGAGATAGTAATTTAAGGTTGAATATTAGTCACGAAACCATGATAGCTAGTTGTATATGCGGTCACTCGGAGGCTTGTTCTCGCACCTACGAGTTCACTGGTATTTCAAAGTCAACATTCTACCTACCTGAGCTAAAGTATCAACCTTCAGTTGACTAAGCACAGGCGTATGATTTGGAATATTTATGACCACAGTTGGTCTGATATGAATACATATTCACATTTTAAGAAAAACGCTGGATAGTAAGCTGATAGGTTTTAAATCATACTGCGTAGGGCAACGCATATTTGGGTGATAGCAGATACACGCAAACTGGTCATTATAACGTCTACGACTGTCTCGGTAACTCAGCTTAGTCGCTTACTTCGGTCCGTTTTCGACCGGATTCGTATAATTTGCACCATCGTTATCGAGGTAAGTCGGAGACGGGGAAACGTCAGTTGTAGATTTTTTCTTGACACTTTCCTTAATACAAGGCATAATATTTTAGCATACGATTGCCGGCTAGAATAGGCCTATGCGTTTATGGCAAATTTAAAACATTTTGAATAGATCCCGCATCAGTGTTTTTTAATTCAAAAACGCAAATGAGTCCTTCTAAGAGGACGTATTTCTATTCAAGTGAATGTATTTTCAATGATTCTGCTTTATCTGCTGCCTGTTATTATTAACCCAGAAGTCTTTGTTTCTTTCGCTACAATACAAATATATTAGGACAGCCTCAAAGTCTGGTGTGAGTATGTGTTCTGTGTTACTTGCAAAATTGCCACATTATTAGGAGCCATCAACCAATCAGAACATAGTATAATGCACAATCGATCACTCTAAAATTATTAATATTGTAACCTGAATATTGAACATCCAATTTGAATAACTCCTACCATCGGCATTTCTGACCAAACCCCAGAAGTGAGTTTCAGCAAAAACTTTGTTAATAAGTAGGCATGGTAGAGATTCGCCCTAGAAAATAGTCAAAACAGATGTCCGGTACATGCAGAAGTTTAACCAAAAATCGCCTTTAAAGGATCAATATAGTATGCAAATTTTTGAATTTCCTACTAACTTATGCAGCTGAAAGAAATTCATAAATAAACTTCGATAATAATTTTTCAATGGCTGTCACAAGCACTGGAAATATTAGCATAAAATGAAAATTAATGGTTTGCCAGATGCCCCGGACATAAAATATACACAGTTATAAGTAGAATGAATTACTTTTCGGAGCAGGCTCAATCTTTGGCGGTTCAAACTGTCGCATAAGCGCGTCAATACTGACCGGTGTAACCTCCGGATCATTGGGCTGAATAAGTGGGACCGGTTCCGGCTCTGGTTCGGGCGTAGGCTCCTTCTGCCACCAGAGGTTGACCTCTTTTGAGGTCAATCCCTTGTGCACCTGTTGGCCTCGCGCAGCCGCCGTGTCCAAGAAAAAGGTCATCACCTGCTTCCGCCGCTTCTCCAATCTAGCATTAGATAAAAAAAGCACGGCGTAAAAACGATAGCACTGTGTGCGCTGGTCGCAGTGACAGTAGCATGTTATGTCCGACATCACAGGAGGAAGAAAGCTTACATCGAGAAAGTGAAATGGGGAAAGGGAACTCGCACAGGTAGTTGTCTTCGGTAAATGGAGAAAGAATGAACATTCTGATATCAACAGTCTTGCATTAAGCAAGCTTGTGCTTCAAGAAACGATATGAATCTCCCCTAATGAAAATGCAGAAATCGCCCAAAATACAGTCCGTATTTTCATTAGCAGACATTCGCCTGCGCTTAATGCACTTTTGCATAGAATTCAGGGCAACAGTAGCTTATGTAGCCCCACTCACTAATCCTACAACCTGCATTTTTTCCTACAAGAACGGTGGTCATCGGGTTTCATGGGTGATAAATCAGGACACGCAGTTGAATATACTTTAATAAATACTAAATGCACCTTTGTTTTACTGTACTTAGAAGTGCTGTTGAATTATATCTGCAGATTTTCATAATTTGTATTATCACTTAAGTGATTGTGGAAAAATCCAATTATCAAATTGCAGGTTTTTTGAATTTCCCGAAAAATTGAAATGGTGGTAAGGAGGTCGTCTAGTTCAACTAACCTGTGGTCCAGTTCACCGTTCTGTAGTTAGATTAGTATAGTCCACGGCCCGAAGCGCCACGCCCACCTTCAATTTACATGCGGAACAACCTGCTCCCAGCGGCCGCGGGAATCAACTTCGACTAAACTTTTTCACTTTACACTTACTTCGAAAAATTTCCTATTCTGCCTATTCTATTTCCTCACCCCCCCCCAAACCTTTATAACCACCGTTTTTGCAAGACAAAATGCTGGGACTAGGGGTATATGCGTGGGGCTACATAAGCTGCTTTTGCAGAATGCAGATTAATATAGAGTTTATTGCAATTTACTCCGTGATTCATTTAAATTCCGTTGTTATAAGTTGATGCCAGGTGAATATTTGTTTTGGAAAACCAACTTCATCATCCATTTTGTCGGCTAACTTTAATATGTATCTCCTTTTTGGTCGTTTACTGATCGCTAACGGAACTCACCTATCTTGCTCTGCCCTGAGACTGACTCGCGTCCCACAATCAATCTCAGAGTGGCTAGAAATTTAAGCAGATAAATATTGTTTTGGTTGGTGCACCGCCTGGCGTTCGGTCTGACTGGCTGATTACGGCTAATGAGCCAGAAAGGGTCAGTCAAGTCTTCCATGTTTTTACTGGCATTATGTACTCACCTAAACTGCTAGCCGCTGAGGGGCGACTGGCAAAACTTGAGAGTGACCCCCAAGACAGCGCAAATATGAGTGAGTTCCGATACCGATCGGTGAGACTTGATCAACGAGGATCAATATTCCTATACTAAACTGGCGAAACAACGAGCCATTTGCTAAAGGGTCAGAGCGCTGGGCCTCTTATCAACAGGTTCCGGGTTAAAGCCTCAGATTATGCACAAATTTGGATTGGGTATGCCTAGCTGATGATGACTAATGATCTAGAAAGGGTTAGCTCAGTCTCCTTCGACTTTGAATTTAATGTGTATTTTCCATACTATTAAAAAGCTTGCTCAAAGTTTTCCACAGCAAGTGAGATCTGCTGCTGCCTGAGATCAAACTCAAAGGATAATCATTAAATAAAAACATGCTTTTCATGGTGATCGTATGCAGCACATTAGAAAGAAGGTTGTATTTGTCTTCCCCTTTTGGTTTTAAAGATCAGCCAAAAAAACGTTTTAAATGGAGGGCCTCCAAAAATAGATTTAGATTAAGCAGGATGATATTGGTGGCAAACCCGCGTAGCGGAGGTACTGATTTTCAGTAAGTGAAGTTTCCTGTCTAAAAAGCCTTCATGTATGTACCCCAACTCGTCATTTACAGCAAATCCATGCTGCAAGAATCGATGATTTGAGTAAAAACCGTCAAAATTCCCCTTTTTTTGCTAACTGCATATTTTTAGGGGGGTGTGGTAGATTTTCTTTATTAAATTGACCCAATTGTTAAACAAACTTCCATCGAGACCTCGAGTGTTTTCACAATTGAGCAAACAAAATTGAACAACTCTGCTTAACCTCTTTAATAAGTAAGTCAGCCTAGTAGTCATTCTGGTGGATTTTAGATGATTGCTTAGGAAATCCTGCCTAAGCAGTCAGCTTGCTGTATCATTATGGTGGGTTCCATACAAGCAGTAAGTTGGGCCGGTCAAATTGATCCAAGTATGATTACATTTACGGTGCACGGTGATCCCCGTAGCTGAATGGTAGAGCGTTGGCTGCGCAAAAACTTTCTCCTGCTGTGTGGGTTCGACTTTCAACGAGGCTACGAGTTTTTCGCAATTCGGTCAGCTAAACGACATGTTGCCATACCCAACATTTCATTAAAATAGTCGGGATTTCTTGAGATACACTAGGCTGCCTCCTTGAAAAACGATTTTACTCGGTCCTCTTTAGGACCAAAGATCAGGTCGCAAGAATTCCTCCATAATTTTTTCTTCAAAAACTCCGCAGGCAAGTACTATCCGAGATCGGATTCTGATTACGTGTAGCTCCACTGCACGGGTTGTATGACGGCGATGTTTTTTGATGGGTAGAAAGTTCAGTTGTATGAATGCATTTTATCCAGAAAATAAAGTTCAAAAGATTTAAGAAGAAGTTTTCTTCCCTAAAATTTAAATGTTGAATAATTTTTAACAACCGATAGGACAACGCGCTCGGAGCTCATTGGCGGAACGTTATACTCAATGCAAAAAGAACCTTAAATTTATTTGCAAACCTTAAGTTAGGTATGACTGACTTATGATAGCTAAGAAACCAATATTGATCATTCTGGTTATTCGCTTTGTCACTAGTTAATCTTTTTTAGGTTTTAGTTTTCAACTTTGGACAAATTTTGAATAAACTGAAAATATCTGCTGCAGGATATTTGACAGCTAAATGTTATATGTGGGGATAATAAGCTCCATTTATAGCTTGAAGAATGTTGGTTTTTCCTTTATATGAATACAGAGAGTTATTGTTTTTGCGTAATATGTTGCAATCCTATCTAACAGTGCCAATGTTTTTTGAAAAACAGCAATTTTTACTGCTCAGAGATGAAAGTGTTAAGCGAATTAAAAAATGCCGCTGCAGAAACGAGTGGACTTTTTTGAAACGCCGATTACCTCTGCATTGTTAATGACTTTTATACAATAAAAGCCTTAGGTGCGAGCGACTGCACAATGTGGGATTATGCAGGATTTAAGTTCTAACACCAGTTGATACTTTCGGTGGGATAAGTGAACAATCGTGCTTTTGTTTGAATTTAGTTACTGACATTTTTTTAAATTTGCAGTCCATTCTAATTAAAGGATTCTCACTGCAACTACCAATTAATATTAAAAAATTTAAGAAAGTCTCTACTATGAAAAATCTACCAAACGCTCCAATGCCTTGATAGTACAAACCTTCGAATAAATAGATGGAGTTGATAGTCAACATTATTGATTAGTTGCACGGCCTGAAGACGTCCCATCCCCAAGGTTGAAATGTTTTCAATCGCCAAAATTGTATCCTTTACCCGGAGTCCGGCGCTTTCTGCAGGGCTCATTTGACGAATCTTAGAATATAAAACACAATATTAGAAGCAAATAGTACTGTTTTGACAATATAAATTAAAATTAAGTTGCTAGCTAAATCATATATACATTTGTTTAAAATAAGCATGTTTGGCGAACGTCAATCAACGTGGGTACTATGTTTACCATTGTTGCTTGATTTAACACTAACAAAGAGGATTGTATAACCACATTCAAATTTAATGAGTTGGTGCATGGTATGGTCTAAGTTTTATAGCATGAGACGCTACTAATCACTTCACAGAACCAGCCAAAATTTAATATTGTTTTGTAGGTCCTGTGACAATGCCTACGAAACACAACGATACAATTAGCAGCTCCCTTTTCGTAATTGAAGTATTCATGAGTGTTACAGAAAGAGCGCATTAGCATATTTGCTGTTTGAAAGCAAAAGTATACATATTCAGCTTTTAATATGTAAGACAGCAAAAGTACGCTCTTAACCAACTACCCTTCACAGCGTTAGATACGTATAAAAGGTCAAAGTGTGGGTTTGACGGAGGTAATGCTAAGTTAAATGATATATGAGGAATAATTAAATGGAATATATATCGAATTTCAGGCGCAAATGGAATTCTATAGGATTGTGTTAAACTTAAAACTGACAAAAGTGTTAGTCTCAACGAATTTGTATTAAACAAAAAAACGGAACTTCGAAAGGAATAAGTTAACTACATTCACACAAAACCAAGCGAAACATTTTTTGTGGAATTATAATTAGCCTTAATTGATGAAGACTATATTACGGTAGATTTCTGTCCCCCATATCCGTTTTGCACCATGTTGCTAGTGGTTCGGAGAAAAGCACATTTTAATGTTTTCTTATTTGCACCATGAATATGTTTTACAAATGCCGCTGTCCAAGATGTGGAATTTTACTTCTTCTTTTTAAAATTCAGTCCTGTTATATTAACTGTCTTTTCATGCTCATGACATTAATTTTAAATAACGCAACTAAAATTTCCAGTTTATAGGAAACAGCCACTGACGAACTTCATACCCATTTGACGTAAATAAGCTGAGTGCTCTTTGAGCCACCCCATTTTACCTAATCTACGCAGCTTTACTGACGCAAGACAGCTAGGTAACTATGGATTTTAGGTTGCCTACGTTACCTCAGGAAAACCGAAAGTCACCACGAAATTGAAGAGTTTTTCCAGCAAGCATAAATATTTATTGAAGCAGTATTCAGTCATGCAGAAAATGAATTAAGTAGACAACAAGTAAAAAAACAGGTACAGTGAATATAAATTGAAATATTTTATTCGTATTATTCTTAATATTGTTACCTGAGAAACAATGAGACCTTCTGGATAAACCTCCTGGAGACGAAATCCCCACGGAGGTCCATTCTGCAGTAGTATAACATGTTCCACCGCCTGCATATTTGGTCCGTTTTCGACAGATACCCACTTTGTGCAATCCGGGGCAAAAATCACGAAAAATTGTCCATGACCACCATCATAGAAAAAATAGGGAAAGTGCGCTAAAGCGAAAGCAAACTATGCAGAATTCTGTGCAGTTGCAGTATCCCAACGTGCGGGAATGCCATCAGCCAATCGCCGTCCATGTGCACGTGACTAGGCAATCAATAGCTGCACACTGGCAAACACCAGCTGTGCCTTTTGGTGCAAGATGGCAGCAACACGCTTGCGTCCTGAAATTGCTTTTGGCCTATGACATTAGCACAAAGTTAGACACAGCAATTCAACGGCAGCTTAAATCATAAAGATAAATCAATGCCAAATGCAATCCTACGTAGCGTTTAAATGAAGTGGTACAGAGCCAAACAGTCTCCCTGTCTGTTGTTAGTCGTTTCAATCATATTTCTGAGTCAAGACATGTTTGGATGGTAGATAAATATCTTGACATTCTACTGGTGAATATTAAACTTCCTAGCATATTTCAAAGTTCATAAGTTAATAGTTGGTATAGGGCGAATGCACATGACTTTTAAACATCTGACTTACTTTAGGTATGCGCATGCTAAAAAACCAAAACAAACATAACGTTTAACTCTGCAGTTTTAAGATAAATGGGTTCATTGAAACCTAAACATGTTCGAATACAAGAACACTGACCTTTTTTAAATATACCACATGAGAAAGCGTGGCATTATTTTAAAACTAGGTGAAAGCAGTTCGTCAGGTATATTTTATCACCACTCAAAATGATGCTGAAGGCAACATCGGTTGTCATTTATATGCAATTTCTTTCCACAAAGCACAGCTTTCGGCGAGTGGGCTGCTTCACCTTAAGTATGCTTTTTAGAAATATTCTTGACAATACCACTGAGAGATACTTACATTACTTAATATCAGTTTGCCTTACACAGATAAAATAAGCAATACACAATAAATTCTTTCCAAATTTTGTGCTTGGCAGTCGTGTGCCTTGTTCATTCGTGTCGTACGACAAAAACGTACTTTATACCGTTTTCCTTAACGTTTTCTATGAACACACGCAAATAGTATGTAGGAAACCTGCACATTTGGGGTGATTTGTCCGTTGGCGATCACATTTACCAAACTAACCACTGCTATTGACGTTCAGGGACATTTGGAAAATGTATAAGATACAAGCATGCACTACCATGTTCCCATATCTTTTCTCTCATTCTTAACCAAGGCCGCCTGCCTGAGTGTGGTTTATGTTTAGATGTGTAAAGTAACCATCTTGCTATTTTAAATCACCTGAAACTTTTCAGATTTATAAATAATTATCTACACTTTCCTAATAGGTGTGGCTTTTGTCATTTATTTGCATTCTTACGCTGGATATTTGATAGTCAAACATTGACAGGAACAACTCAGACGCAGTAAGCTAGAATCATATTATTAGGTGCAGACCGCACCAAAAATTACGTTTCCGTTTCACTGAAGTTTTGATTTCCCTACGGGCTCTCCCGCTCGTATACGTTTTGATTGATACTCATGTGAAACTCTAGGAAGCGAAAATTGCTTAAATAGATTTCGTACGTGTTGTAACAAAAGTGATGCTGAATGACTATCTTAACTATTTGGGCAAAGTAAGTATCCAAAGCTGAGCTAACCACTTTCCGAGATAATTCTCGGTAAAATAAGCAAAATAATGGGTCAATATTAAAGCCCCGATTCTTAGGTCTTGCAGATGTAACCTAAAACATTAACTCTCTGAACAGTAGCAAAAGTTGAAGTAGATAAATACGTTAATGAGTATCAGGAAAAATATAGAATACCAATAGCAACGTGTAAAGACAATGCAACAAGGTGCGTTATGGTCAAAATAATTTGTTCTACGTCGGAAAACTTTAGTTAACGAACAAAAGTGTGTACTTTGTGACATGGAAGCTAAATGTGTTTTACATATATCCGACTTTTCTCCCCTCTGAACGCTGAATGACAAAGCGCTGCCCTAGAAAAAACCAATTCTTTATTTCTGGGAATTCAAATCCGTGGAATGCAAACAACTTAAAATGTAATCTGGTGCTGCAAAAGACTCTGTCAACCACAGTTTTCAATATGAGTAGGAAAACGGTTTAATCGAACAGAAAATAAGTTTACAGTATCTAACTAGCCGTGGAGAGTTCGTTGAACTCGCTTTTAAAGTTAAATCGACATTAAGTTGGAATTCTCATTTTAATTTTTATTGCCTGAACACTATGCTAATGAATTCTGAGGTAAAGTTAAAAACCTGAGTATACGTGATTATTAAGTCGCTGAATCCAGATAAATAATAACTTATCAAAAGTTGAATTTGCATCGCAAAATACAATCATTACCGTAGGCCAGGGGTCGGCAACTTTTTTAACTCACAGAGCCAAAAAAGCAAACATCTGGAAATATATTTTAGAAAGAGCCATATAGTATATTTTAAAATGAAATTTTATTAAATTCTAGTATAATAAGCCTCTGAATTTATTCTTTTTAATAATGTTATTATAATACTCACAAGCGAAAAATTCCGGCTTCGCCTTTAGGCCTCCCTGCCCAACCCCCCCCCCCCCCGCCAAGGACAGCAGGCGGTAAAACAGCTGCCTTCTGCCAAGAAGTGAGTTAACAGTTATTCATCTGCTCACCCCACCTTTAAGGCATTTCAGTGCATAATCCAGGTTGGTACAATTACACTGACACACTGGCGTTCAAGCCCTAGCTGCCTGTTTACACCCACACCCCCATCCCTTCCCCGACGCGCACACAACCTTGGGGCTGAAACCGCTCCCGGCCGCTGCCGTAAACGCACTGAGCGTAAGAACTTGACCTAAATTCGCTAAGCCTCCACCCTCCTATACTCCTCTCCACAAGGGCAGCAGGCGGTAAAACAGCTGATCCGGAGCGTAGGATAGACAGCTCACAAAAGCGATTCCCAAGAGAAGCGGACAGGCGTGCGAACTATGCTATCGGCGAAAAAACCTATGACTCTTGATGCCAGCCAATCAAAAATGGATTAGAAACCCCACAGAACCACAATGTCGCTTTTATTAAGTAAATGGATTGTTAATGTGATTTCTGGCGTTGCATGGATTCGCTGAGGGTTTTATAGTCTGGTCGGTATTTGGTGAGGTTAAGCTTCATGCAAGCGTTGGAGCGTTCATCCACTAGACGTGATCTTATTGTGGACTTGATGTATCTATGATGTGAGAATGACTGCTGCATGCATACGTAGATCCAAACAGGGTCAAAACAGCAATGCTCACACGCTGCAGTGTATGGTATGTGACCGGAAGCTTGTTCAAAGTTTTGATTATCAGCTGGTCTTCGAGTTGAAGTTTTTTAATTTCTGTCCACATGTGCTCGCTTGTCAACTCGGCTTTATGTCCTGCGATACTTTCCAAATCTTCATTGAGTGACTGGAACTTATTTACCCACATGTCTGAGGCCTTAAGGTCAGCCGATTCTTCTTCGAAATCTCTAACGGAGAGACCAGGAATATAACCTAGGTCAGCTGTGTTCAGTGAACACTCCGTTGGATGGGTGATGAACTTAAAAAGACGAGCGAGCTCTCAAAATTCTCCAAAGCG
This sequence comes from Ligula intestinalis, assembly GCA_036362985.1. Taxonomy (NCBI): domain Eukaryota; kingdom Metazoa; phylum Platyhelminthes; class Cestoda; order Diphyllobothriidea; family Diphyllobothriidae; genus Ligula; species Ligula intestinalis. Next base: position 36,090,992 of record JAYGXS010000001.1, on the reverse strand, counting down.
TGCATTGAAAGTTTGTAGAAGACTGAATGTGACGCTAACTAGCTGGTGGACATTAAAGTTTTGAGTGGACCCACTTACTGTGCATGCATCTTTATATCGTCTTAAATTTTCAAAATGTAGCAATTGATCTGTTTCAAGATCCATGATAAAGAGTTCAAGCTTGTTTTCAAAAGCAAACACGGATTGTTGAAGGGATAACACTGTATTTACATTGCCTTGCAATTTAACGTTAAGTTGGTTCAAATGTTCGGTAATATCCTCGAGAGAGTAAAACATGAGGAGCCACTCAGTTCTGGCTAGCTCAGGATGCTCAATGCCCTTCATTTCAAGGAACATCCGGATTTCGTTTAGGCGAGCCGCAAAATGGCTGAGCACCTTCCCTTTGGACAAACAACGTACCTTGCTGTGCAAAATCAGACCATGATAGCTATTTTCAACTTCATCCAGCAGTGTTTTAAACGGTCGATCATTTGAGGCTCGAGCAACAATAAAGTTTATCACACGGATGACCAGCGACATCACTCGCCAAGCTGCCCGTCACATATCTGAACACAAAGAGCTTCCTGGTATAGAATACAATGGAAACGTAGGATGGGTCTATTTTCATACTCACAGAGAAGCGCCAAAAAACATTTGTTTTTCCCCACCATACACGGAGCACTGTCAGTACACAGTCAGATAAGTTTATCCATAAGTAGTTTTTTTCTTGAGCGAAATCTATGAAAGACTTGAATAAATCCTCACCTCTTGTGGATTTTTTTATTGGCAGAACCGCAAGACTTTCTTCGTGCAGTGTATCCCCAGTAGAATATCTTGCAATCACACTGAACTCCGCAAAATGGCTTACATCTGTTGACTCATCCAAAGCCAGGGAAAAAACGGCGCTGCAATTATGTCTTTCACTTGCGTTTCCTCCACGTGGGTTGCCATCATGATGGCACGCTCATGAACAGTTTTGCCGACAAAGGCATATCTTGTATCCGTTTAATTATCTTGTCTTTGTTCGGAAGATCATCAAAAGGTTATCGGCTACATCCAGCATGAACGTTTTAGCAAATTTGCCATCTGTGAATGGTTTTCCGTTCCAAACTATTGATAAAGATCCGAAAAAGCTCGCGGAGTTATAGTCACCTAGCAGGGTCCATACGTGGAGTTGATTCTGGCTGGTTTGCATCCTGTTCATTAGTTCTTGGCAAGCCTTCTTTCGGCTATCTCCCGCAGGCTATTTTGATGCAAACGTATCATGGCGTGTATTGAAGTGGCGCTTTTCATTCGACCGTTTCATCGATGTAATCTTGTCATTGCAAATTAGACACACCGCATAATCTGCTCTCTGCACAAAGGCGAATTCTTCGGCCCATTCACACTGAAATGTACAATTATCCTCATTTTCGTTTTGTTTCGCCATACTCCTTGTTGTAGAGGTTAACTTTGGGCAAATGAGAGAGGACGTAGCATTTAAAAATGTGCGATCCGTCTGATGAAAGAATGCAGTCAGATGTTAGGACCAACGTATAAGTCCACAAAGCAAGTGTTCGTAAATGGACTGTTTTCTCCGTCTGGGGGACATAAACACGAGGCACTATATTTAACAAAGCCGGCTGGACCTATGCACGTAAGATAGCCTTGTCTGCCAGCGTGAGCTTGACCAAGCTGAGGTCAAGTGTTCGGGCTGTCGTGCTTTAGTAGAGCATCCGTTATTTAGCGAGCTTGTCATCGGAGGTGGACGGCTACAATGCATGCCATCCACCCCTTCGTTCTCCAAGACCCAGTGTCCCAAAGTCATGTGTTGCCACAACCAACTGTTCCAATGCTCTCTTGCACTGACACCCCCGTCCCCGAGGCTTGACCCCGCAGCTGCGTCTGGCAGCCCGGTAACAGTTGCGCGAGTGTCCCCTTTCCTTCGGTTTTCTCGCGGCCCCGAGACCGCCGCCCTGGCAACCGTTATTTATTCAGTCACGCACACACACTCGAGCATACATGAGCGTCCAAATACCTAAGGGCCATTTAAATAGTCCATCCCTCGGCCTCTATAGGCGACATCCCCTCGGGCAATTGCAAGACACCAATAACAGAACAATTGAACCTGCTCCGCAATCCTACTAAAATCAGCTGTCACCACTGTCTCAAGCTCTTTCAAGTCTGGCTGGGTGCAATCAACACACGCCCTGGCTTCGCCAGTGGCCACTGCCACCTGGGACTGCAATTGGGAGTTCTGTGCATAATAAATCACTCCTTCTGATGACTTGTGTCTCTTAACTTCGAACCTCAGACTTGGTCTGATGATTGTAGTGCTCCAAGTACAACCCACTACTTAGCCCCCTAAAGAGTTACCAAAATCATAAAATCTGAAGTTTCTGAAAGAGCCATACGCGATCATCAACAGAGCCATATATGGCTCGCAAGCCATGGGTTGCTGAACCCTGCCTTAGGCGGTCTAAAATATGTTCTTGTTTATATACTTTGTTTTCAGGGCATTTCAGCGAAAAAGAGAAGGTTTCGGTTTCATGTCTGCGCCTTTCGTAATTATCTTTGTATAAATAAATCCTCTTGGTTAATGAGCTTCCTCGGTCATTGCTGTAACACTTGTATTATCTCAGACAATTTGCGTGCACTGATTTATTGCTCTTAAATCGGAATGCCAACTGTCCTTGCAGTGATATTTCATGGACGACATTTCAACCTAACTTGGCCTTCGGCAAAAAATAATTAAAACCAACAGTTTTTGAAGGTTACAAAGGTGAACCTTAGAAGTATCGTCTCATTAACCATATGCTTATTGAAACCTTAATTTATTCAATTGTTTGCTAGTCGTGCATGGATGCAATCGATTGTCTTCTCATTTTATTACCACCGGGATTCTGAACTGTTTTTTGGTTTGAACTAATTCTTTAATTATTATGCTGATATTGATAACCAGATATGTTAAGTAATCTGAAGATATTTAAGTCATAGCTGGATACTGATCCTCGAAATAGCTTTCTGGTGGCCTGTTAAAATTCCGTTTGAAGAGTGTTTTTACACAGCTCCGTTTTTGAGCAACTGGATGGTTACTGTGAAAACTTAGGAGTTGTGTTGTGTTCGTCGCCTGCCTGTAAACCGTCGTCTTGAATTCACCATTGGGTGTTCCTTTGACGAAGACATCAAGGAAAGGCAGCGGCTGCTCTTTTTCTACTTCCCGTGTAAATTGTATGTCAGGAAATATTCCATTGAGCAAGTCATGGAAGTTTTGCAGCATATTTCTCTTGATAATGACAAACGTGTCGTTGACGTAGCAGCGCCAGAAGACAGGCTCATGTTGGGCGAAGGCGATGTTTTCTAGTTCCTGTAGAACCAGTTCTGCCACTAAGCCAGAGATCGGGGAGCCCATTGGAGTTCCTTTGATCTGTTCATACGTTTCTCCAGCAAAGGTTAAGTACGTTTTCTGGCAGAATTCGAAAAACTTCATAAAGTGTTCAATTTTTAGTGGGCTTTGGGCCTCATCATATGCCTCTTCAAGTCTCTCCTGTAAGATATTGTGCACCAGTTTTGGCGGTATGTATGTGAACAATGAAGTCACGTCGAAAGAAACCATGATTTCGTCTGATTGAATTGTCCGACCTCGTAGGTTCTCGAGGAATCGAGAGGCTGATTGAACTGAGTTTATCAAGTTGCCTTGGAGGAATTTAAGTTTTCTATACATCCACTTTGCCAAGTTATAGGTTGGGCTGCCTTTAAGGACAACGATTGGCCGAAGTGGGACATTCGGTTTGTGGACTTTTGGTAGTCGATAAAATCGCGCCAGAGCTGTATCCGTTACTTTCATTTGGCGCCACTCATTCACAGTGATCACATTCTTGCGCCGCTATTCTCTGAGAAGTTTAGTCAATCGGTTTGATAATGCTTTGGCTTTTGAATTGGGTATTGGTTGGTAAAATGATCTGTCGTCAATCTTAGCTTTGTCGTTATAATCTTGTCGGTTCATCACGACAGTCGACCGCCCCTTATCAGCAGGTAAGATGATAATACTATCACCTTTCTTCAGTTCTCTCAAGGCTTTTGACTCACTTTGCGAGATGTAGCTGGCTGGTTTATGACCCATAAGCAAGGAGGTCACACGTTATCGTATTGAATGTTAAGTGTCGTAAGTTGCCTCCGTTCTCACCAACATCGCTTCCACTGTAGCAATGAAGTCAAGTGGGTCGGCATCTGCAGTATTAAACAGGCTTCCTGCTGTAGCACGTGTAATTGCTGCTCTGTTAATTGTTTTGACGAAAAATTGTGGACTAAGTCAGAATTCGTATTGTCCGCGGGTTTCAATTTATTCAGCTTTCTCTCCAAAATCTTCCTTTTTGGCGTGCCGGTTTCGTGTTAAAACAGAGATCGTTTTTCCAAGATTTTCGGAAATAAAATATCCGAAAATCTGGAAACACTCTCTTTTATCCTCCTCAATCTTGGCCTTGTACTTTCTTATGCGTCGGTGACAGTCATCAATGAGGACTCTCACCATCTGTTTGATGAACCTTTTTGGCATCTTCTCTCTCCATAGCCGCATTCACTGGTGCCTTATATCTGAGGCATCGTTGCATCAGATCCTCCCGAAGGCACTTGTGAAGGAAACGTAGCTGTTCGTAGGCTGCTGCTTCTCGTGTGGAGAAAAGCTCCCAGCTGCGAGCTATGCGAAGCGCTTCGCGCCCGAATTGTTCACGAATGCGAGAGAATACTCGTATTCCAGGAATATATATTGGTGGAGACATCTGGTCAATATCTAGAACGAAATTTATATTTTCCTGAGCTTTCGAGCTCTTACAAGAGCCCATCGTCAGAGGTGGAGAAACAGTAACAAATGTGGAAGCTACTTGGGGCGTGTGTACAATAACTAAAATTTTGAACGTGCAGAAAATCAATAATTGTGTGCGCTGCCGACTTGCCAGTGAGGGCTGTGCTAGCCTGTGCCAGTAAGCAAGATCGACAAGTTGGGTGAAAATATTTACAGAAATAGAATCGTCAAAAAACAACGAATGGTTATGGTGCTAGGAATTGGCGATAAATAGTCATAGGAGAAGGGAAGGAGGATGAGAAGAGAGGGATTATGTAGGCTTGGGCGCCAAATGGCCACGTCAGCATCGAAAAAAGGATGAATATGGAGGATTTTGGGCCAATTGATTATGGCGGGCATCTGAATGTGATCGTTTGCAAAAGCGTAAGGCCTTGTACACTGGCGCCAATTCGACAAATCTGTTAACCGAATTCTCATCCGTGGACCAGGATTCGATAAATTCTCTGCTCGTCTTGTTTCCCGCGTGGGCGAGTACCTTGACGGCAGCGAAGTTGAACTCATGGCCTGTTTCGTAGGTGTAGATTGCATGATTTGGCCTGATTGAATCGTCCGACCTCGGAGGTCTTCCCATCATAACTATCAGTTGTTTTTTTGATGATTCTATTTCTGTAAATATTTTCACCCAACTTGTCGATCTTGCCTACTGGCACAGACTAGCACAGCCCTCAGTGGCAAGTCGGTAGCACACAAAATTATTGATTTTCTGCACGTTCAAAATTTTACTTATTAGACACACGCCCCAATTAGCTTCCACATTTGTTACTGTTTCTCCACTTCTGACGATGGGCTCTTGTAAGAGCTCGAAAGGTCAGGATAAAATAAATTTCGTTCCAGTGATTGACCATATGTCTCCTTCACCAATAGACATTCCTGTAATACGAGTCTTCTCTCGCATAGATTGCACAATTATGGCTAGTTGTGCATTTCTATCGTAATATCTGATACTACTTTTAATTTTCGGCGACTTCAATTTCCACTGAAGATTTGCTTTGCTACGTCCATCAACAAGTCCCAAGCTCAAACCTTCAAGGTGGCTGGAATTCACCTGTAAGAATCGTGCTCTTCCCTCGGACTTCATCAAGCATGAATTAGTCATTGTAATTATCATGAATTTCATGAATAGCTTATATTTACTTTAAGTTGATTGCGCAGACTTCGGACTTTCTCATAACGGTTGTTCATCGCTACTTTCTCCACAATTACTTCTTACGAGCAAACACCTATTGTACATCAAGTCAAAGCGACCTTAGCAATGCTGAGCTATTCACCTTATACTTCATGATTGTAAGAGTTTCCCATATACAGCACGCATGCAGTCAGCCTACATAAGGGACAGTAATGGGCAAGGGAGCCTCAGGGCGAAGCCGGGACTTATGGAAAAGGCCTAAGGAGTTTTTTTACTGTCTGCCCCCCTTAACACAGTTCCATTACTGGCAACGCCACATGTTCTGCATCAAAGCTATAGACAAAGAGGGAGTTCAAAGGTATTTACCTATATTCCCCTAAGTAAACTGAACATAATCATTTTAAGAGGTGCTCATATACGGTTTACATACTTATGGGACAACAACATGAAAGGAAGCCCAAGGCGAAGCCGGGCTTCCACGCCAGTTCATAAAAAATCGCATCAGCTAATCAATTAATTATGCATATAAGAATGCATCGTGTTTCGCACACTGTGTTTTTTTAGGAGAACGATATCCTTTCTTCTTCTTCTTCTCCTTTTTCTTCTTCTTCTCCTTCTTCTTCATATTGTATAGGAGTTTGCAAATTTTCGTCAGTCCGAACGTTCACATTATGCGGTTAAAATACCTTGAATTTTAAAGTCAACGAAAAAATGCTCAGCATTTAAGTAGTCATTTATTTAGGTTTTAGAAACGTTCAAAGGACGCTTGCTCTAAAGGGGACTTGCTAATACGACTTAAGTATATTGGGATTGAACTGTTAAATACACAACTTAACAGCCCCATTCAAGCAGACTCTACAAATCGAAAACGCATTTCGGAAATTCCATGGAATGTTTATGAAGTAGAGAATCGACTTCTGCCAAAACAACTGTACATGCGAGTCTCAGGCAGTTATAAAAAAGAAGTAGGTTTGATCGATTTAAGCCCGCAGACCGGTCAACAAGCTATCAATGCACAAGAATTATCGTTATACGTTTGCAGTAATGACTGTGTCTTAATAATACTGCTAATTTTTGTGCATCTTTAACCTGTTTCTGCTACTGATTTCTGTTTATGTCTCTAAAGAGAATTCACGATGCAGCTCGAATAGTCAGGCAAATAAAAGTGTTGACTCAGTGATCGAATTTTTTTTATTCTCCATTTCTCTGGGACGTGCATGTTTGTTTGTATTGGCAATTTACTTGCGTACGATGCGCTCCACAGTGGGAAACGTGAGGTCTCAAGTAATTCGCAGATCTGTTTTTTACACACGTGTCTTGACAATAACGGTTGTGGAAGTGTGTTGGATACAAAGCGCTACTTAACACGGAGGCAGCAAGGCTCGCAATGTTTTAAACCGGCAAAATAATGGTTCATTTGATCCTTCAAGAGTACCACTTGAGACTGCACAAATGCCGTCAGATAATGGACCAAGAGAAGACCAGATGCTGTGAGTTAATAGGCGAAGACTACACAAAACATCTTCAGGAGAGAGTGCTTGAACGAGTTCGTGACAAGCAAGCAATTCACGAAGCAGCACTGGAGAACAAATTCCGCAAACTGCACAACCCAATCTCATCCAGGAATGAAACATCGGTACACAACCTGTCGTCGAAGGAACTGACGAAGGAGCAAATATAGGTTCTATAGCATAAAGCTTTGTTCAACGCTGCTGATGCTTAACATGCTAGCATGATTGCAGCTGTGGAATCAGTCATAAATCAGACAGAAGCAACGGAGGAGACGAAGAACCTTATCCGGCACCAGGTATCGTCCCTCCTGATGGCTCATCAACCACGGGAAGTGCTCCCCAAGGTCAAACGCGTTGCATTAAGAGCACTCAATGCCGACTGGGGCAGCGTCATCATGTCAGCAGACAAGAAACGTTCTACGGTCATATTGGACAGAACCGACTACCTGGAGAAGCCAAAAAACTTACTGGTAGATCGCCATTTTTATGTTCCATGTGAAAACAACCCCAGTAAAAGGCTGACACGCAAAATAAATTTCATCCTGTTGGCTTTAGAGAACTCTAATGCAATAAAGCCATCTGACCGATGCATGACAAGAGCACGAGAAGCGGCCTTGGTCCGCTTCTATGACCTCACCAGGTTGCACGAGGAAGGCGCTCCTCTCGGAGACCAATATGTTTACTGATTTCGGTCCTACAAAGGTTGGAGTCGTTAGGCTTCCAGCACCACGGACTGAAATTCTAGGCGCTTAATGTAGATGGCACCTTCGTCGTAATCGAACGGGATCAGGTGCTATCGTTTAACTAACGTCTCATCAGCGTCTTCCCGGAAATACCATTTACGATGGAGGCGGAAGAGTACAACCAAACGACCTTCGTTTTTTGTCCTTGTCTACCACAAAGATCGTTATGGCTTAAAGACTAAAGTATTCAGGAAAGCCACAAACAAAATGTTAATGCTGAATTATAACAGTAACCACCCAGTCAGCAACAAACACAGTTTCGTAGAGACGCTCTATCGGCGTGTTAAAACGCACTGCAGTGAACCGGAAGACAAAATTCCCGAAGTACGACACCTTGGACTGGTGTACAGAGAAAATGGCTACCCGCGCAACTTCGTTAACCGATGCGAGCTGGCCAACAAAATCGCACCAGTCCAAAAATTTAGGTGAGCAATCCCGTACGTCAAAAATGTCTCGGAGGCCGTCGGCCACCTGCTCGCACCACTTAAAGTTGGAGTCGCATACAGACCGGAGGCAACCATAAGGCGTCCGATAATGAAACCTTAAGACTCATTAAACGGCACCTGAACACCTAACTTATGTATATCAAAAGAAATGCTTCTGTTTATCACATTTTGTATAAAATGTCGATTTCTGTCTGGAAATCGATTCTTGGTTAAACTTGGTTAAACTTGAAAATATGGTTGGGTCCCGTTGAGTGAGCTGCAACCTGGGAGTTGGCATCTTTCTTCCTCACCGCCGCTGCATGCTGGGCCATCCGCGTCCGGAGTAATCTCCCAGTTTCTCCGACGTAGTTGCTTTGTCCACAACTACACCAGATTCGGTAAACGACTCCAGCCGTTTCCTGCCGTGGCAGTGGGTCTTTCGGCCTCATGACCCGGCGCCTGATGCTTGCTTCCGGCGTGTGTGCAACTCCAACTCCAAGTGTGGTGAGTAGACGGCTGACTGCTTCCGATACATTCTTCACGTACGGAAGAGCTCGCCAAACGTTTGGGCCAGCTGGACTTGGCTTCTTCTCTCGTTTGCATATGCACTTTTTGACAAAATTGTGCAGGTAACCATTCGCTCTCAGGAGCCGTCGAACATATTGCAAATCAGCAATTTGTCTTTGGCTTCGCTGCAATGCGTCTTGACCCGCCGGAATAGCGCTCTTACACAGCTGCGTTTATGACCGATTGGGTGGTTGCTGTTGTTGTTCAGGACTTGCATAGTGTTGATTGCTTTCCTGAACACATGAGTCTTCAGGCCACCATCGTCTTTGTGGCAAACGAGGACATCCAGGAAGGCCAGTTGGTTGTTTTCTTCTTCCTCCATCGTAAATTGAATGTCCGGGAAGACGGCGTTTACACGTTCCTTGAATATCAGCACCTGATCCCGCTGGAGTCATTTACCGAATCTGGTGTAGTTGTGGACAAAGCAACTACGTCGGAGAAACTGGGAGAATACTCCGGATGCGAATGGCCCAGCATGCAGCGGCGGTGAGGAAGAAAGATGCCAACTCCTAGGTTGCAGCTCACTCAACGGGACCCGACCATATTTTCAAGTTTGCCGAGGCCGAAATCCTCGCAAGAGGGGACAACCACGTGAGCCGCGAGCTGCTTGAATCATGGTTTTCAGGCCCCCAGTTCATCAAGAAGCGCAACGATTTGGCGTTCCCCTACGGTGTACTGAGACATTTACTGAGCAAGAGAATCAGTCACGTGGGAAGGACTGAGTGCAACAACAACTCCGACGACAGCGGGCATAATTGTCACGCAATTACCAAACCCGCATCCGACGCGGACAAGAACGCTGTGGCAATTAATGAGCAATCACCGCACCAATCAAGACCTCAAACGGTGACTACAAGAACTGGCAATTATAGTACGCATGCGGGTGACCGCTGTGAACTATAAATACCGTGCAATCTGTGCATGTATCACCCCTTATCTGCGCATGTCTCAGACCTGTTTACGATTACATATGACTAAGGATTCCCGACGGAATCCGAAACATCAGGCAAATAAAAAAAAAAACTCTTGTTCCAGTGATCGCATCTTCGTCTTCTGAACTGCTTCCTGGGACTCGAATATTCGCTACTATTGACAGCAATCAACTCCAAAAAATCGTTGGCTTACTTCTATTCTAAAAGATTCAGAAACCGTATTGCCCGGGTTTGCCCCTGGAATCAACAATAGAACACTTCTTCGTAAGTTTTCAAAATATTTGTTGCATTTTAAATTAGAAGCTAACATGAGGATTTAACACTTGTATGCTCCTCATTATGGCAGCATGGTATTGTGAATATTCATAGCATGTTATTCAACTGCAGAGCATATATTTATTTATTAAGATCCAGAAAAACCTGTTTTCCCGACTATATATTAGGTTTTAGGTCACAAACAACAATTTCGAAGCAGCAGACATCATTTGCAGTTTTATCATCCTATACAGTGCGTTTGTTCATAGTAAATTCCTGTGGTCGTTTAAAGCCTGCAGTGCATTTTTTTAAGTCTGTATTGCGCGAGTAAAGGAGACATTTTTCTTACTACAACCATGATTAAGAATGAGAGCATATTAATACAAACTTTTAAAAGTGATCTTATATAATAGGTGGGGTTATATTATATATTTACGGAGCAACTAATGACAGCGAGCACCTCGAGATACTGCGTTATGTTCCGTTTGCTGACGCTAGATCGAGTGCGTGGTAACACCGTCACACAGCTTATGCATAGGCCGGTTACGTGATAGTTTAGGCACAATACAGGATGCACTAGATTCAAATATGCAAAGAAATTGAATTGATCAGCGGTCCTCATAACTCGGTTGATCATGGTATCTTTCAACTGAGTTGCAGTTCGGACACAGTCCCACAGCAACACATAAAGCCTCTTCTGAAACGAAAAGCTATTTTGTAGAAACTTGTCACAGCGCTTTTGAACCTCACATTCTTTGCTATGGAATTTCCGCCAGTGAGTCAGGAGCTCATTGAAGAGTTTTCTGCCTATCGGATCCCTGCTGCAACATCTGAAAAGCCATGCAATTTAAATTTTTTAGGCCAATCGTTTTAATTATAGTCTAAGGGCCTTTATCTGACAAGTGCATTAAAGAAGGAAACCTCTTGCTTCCTTTCCTGTTATTATTTAAATGGCTTCTCAATGAAAATTCAGTTGAATATCCTATATGGCTCTTTTATAAGCAGCCCAAGGCCAACTCAACATCCGCCTTACGGTTCGTACTACGCCGCGAAACAGTGAGGAGGCCTCGACTGCAAACATTCCCGTGCCACTCACGCCGGCACGTAATGATGAAACCTTGCGTCCTCACACATCCCAACAAAGTGTAAGCCAAGGATATCGGGACGACACGAACTTAGTGCCGGACCCCTTCTCCTCTCCTCCCTCCTCCTCCTCCACCCTTTTCCCTATCTGTTCTCCAATGAAGACTAGACTCTGACCCCTTTGACCTCTTTATACCTCTCCTCTTTTATCCCCTAATTACTACTGATTGGTTGCTTAAACTTTCGTCAACTCTACCCCCCCCTATATTACTGTATTGCCGGATAATAAATTAATCGAAAACGTTTGTTCGTCTAACTTGACTTCCCTATGCATATTTCTTCATCCTACCAAAATTATCGTCAATTTAGCGACATGAATAGATAAACCACTGCTTGCTGAAGGAGTGCATGCTTGTGTGAAATTGTGGAGTCCATTAGAATTTCCTTGATCCACTCAAAGGTTACCCTCGCAATGGTGAACTCGTGTTTGGACGCAATTTGAATACTTTCGGGAAATGCGCAATCAGGAAATGGTTCAGTAGTTTTTATCCATTTGGTAAAATTTATCACAATTTAATGACAGTTTGTATAAAAATGAGGTATATTTTGAAGTTCACGAGAATATCGCTAATGACTTGTTTGTAATATAAGATTAAATTAATCAAAACCTCTAAAATTCTGGTTGATTCTGGGTTATATAAGCTAAAAGTGACGTAGCGTCAAAGGATACAATGAACATATTTTGCAAGAGTATTACCCCTTTAAGAATCTCTAAGATTTGTGTTGATGAACACACCATGGTGTCTGCATCGGCTGTCAGAAATTAAAAATGCCGAGACCACCACCGTGTCACTTTGTGCGTAGGATTGCCTTTGAGCAGTAAGACTAGTCGGAGAAAAGCACCCTAGAAACGGGTGAAGGCCCTTTCTCGCGCTCTCGCCATGCGTCGATCAGATGATGTTAAAGCGTCCAAGTTTTCTAATTTCAGCAAAGCCGCATTACCCTCATGTCAGCCTTTTGAAGGGTTCGGTTTCACGTGTGACATAAAACTGATGATCCTTCTGTAAGTTTTGGGCCCCCTGAACGTATTCTGTTGTGTCTAATACGACGGTGGAATGTCCCTTGCCGGCAAACCCGAAAACGAAGTCTCGGTCGGCCTTGAGTGTTCATAGTGCATGGCGTGCAACCTTGAGAAGTATTTGGCGCGCTTGGAGAACCAAAGGGAGAGGCGATAACTTAAATCAGTTCTTTGCCTCTTCTGTCGCGTCCGCCTCAAAAATGACCGACTCCACAGCCGCAGTCATGTTTGCAGGTCTAGCATCAGACGTGTTAAATGAGGCTCCATGTTGCAAAACCAGTATTTGTTCCTTTGTCAGTTCGTTCGACGACAGCTTATGCAAGGCTATATTGTTCCTGAATGACGTCCCATTATACAACTTGCAAACTTCTTTTTCTAGTGCTGCTTCCTTTATAACTTTCTTTTCGCGGACTCGTGCAATCACTGTTTGCTGAAACAGTTTTGTGCTGAAAGTGCAGCAGGGAATAACTGAACATGCTTGCGAACAGAAAGTGGTACGTGAAGCAGCACTGGAGAGAAAAATGCCACATGCTGCATAATTCAACGTCAGGGGCGAACGCCCAAGTCCAGCATGATTGATTAAATTTCCATGAATCACGGTCCGCACCCCGGCCGAATATCTTCGATGGTGGGAGCGTTAATTTTCAGATGTATCTTATAAAAACTCCAACTCTCTAAGTTACAATTGCTCGTTTTGGCCTTTGTCTCTGATGGTGGATCCGTGACGGCTTTCGAAACGTCAGGTGAATAAAATTCTTGTCTCAGTTCCTTCACAACGCCAGAATTGCGTGGGTTATACTACTGGCTGAGGGATGGCAGCTAGTGAATATAAGGTGATTATCCACAAACATAAAAATAAGTGTCGCACAAACCGATGATCACTTTACGCACCCTGCTAGTACACCGTAAGGATAAGGTTGGCTACATCGATAAGAAAGAAGTCATCTACAAAATTCCATGCAAAGCTTTTGGCACAGTATATCATGGCAATACAGGAAGATCTGTCTTCACATGCATAACTGAGCACCAATTGGTAATAAAGAGATGTGACCATTTGTTCGAAGTGGCTATGCATTGCATTGATACAGAAAACACCTTTGAATGGGACAAAACACGTATAGTCAGAGGTTACTTCTCCAAAAAAGGCCGCGAATTTCTTGAGATCATGCACTCCAATGATTCATGCATCAACTGACGTATCGAGTTAGCTTGAGAGTACAAATACCTCAAAGAAAGGTGGAGGAGACTAAAGTTGAAAACTATGGACCAACATGAACCACGATTAGTGCCTACACCGGATGACTCAGACTGGACACGGACCGGCTCAAAGTACAGGAAACAATTAGCTATTACGCTATTGCGACTGCTAATCATGTCCACCACGATATGACGAAAATTGCAACTATGAATTAGCGCCAACGCTAGAAGACTTTATAACTGTATAAGCACTTTGAAATGTCAGTTGTCCTTTGCACATTTTTCTCAAGTCTGTCGACGACCTGGGGATCCAATGTCGAAGATTTACTGTACAAATTTTCTTCATCTTCCCAAAGGATACTTTTCCTTGACATTACGTTCCTTGGGATGCCTACTTTCGAGTTTATACGAAAGTTAACAAAGTGCTTTTATGAAAACAGCTCTAGGAAGCTAAAATTTGATTGCTTGTTACGCATAATATATAAAAAGAGTTTTTTATAGGCAAGCTATTGGAATAAAATGGGTGTTTCTCCCTCTCTAAAAACATCTTGTTTATTTAATTGCATATTTCTCTATCTCGAAATGTTTAAACCCAGTCAAAACCCAGTCATTTGCCTTCACATATCCGCGCTTTACGGAAGTGCATAAAGATTCCATTAGTTACCACCAGAAAACCCAGAATAGAACGACAGATATTCAAACAATTCCTTATATCGTTTTATAGCATTTAATTTGTTTGGGTTCCACTGCTAAGTAATTTGAAGAGAACGGACACGGTATTTTTTAGTTGTAATTTTATGTAGCCGTTGTGTGGCCGACATGGCAAACACAATTATTCCTAAGATAATGAGAAAAGTTGACAACTTTTATCCATGATAGAAAACAATCGGTATCCTCTCTTTTCCCTATATTTTGCAAAGGACGACACCTGTGAGGATTCATCAGTACAATGCCCTAGTAAAGCATGTTATACAGCCAGAGAGTTTTAAAGAAAGTGGAAGCATTGCATGATTTTGTCGTCAACGTGTGACATTTTTGGCTATCCTCTTCCAGTTTAATTGAGGCTCTGAATATAGCCCATGTTGGCATCTGCAGAAAGTATAACTTAGAAAAACATTCCAGCACCCTTCACACTTTTGGGCTCCTCGTAAATAGAATCTGCACGATGCATTTATTTGAGCAAGAGACGCTTGCATAATTTTAACAAACGTTTGAAGGGTGCTATAAATCGCAATAGACTTAATCACCATCAGAAGACAAAAAGAAACATTAAAGAAGAAAATATCACAACGTAAACGGAGAATATACAATCAAGATTCGTACTTGCTTGTGCTATTTAATTTGACATAGATCTATCACTCAACCTAAACTTCATTCTTTGAGATTCTTATCGCACAATCAGGCAAAATCTTGCTCATATAAGTCAACTCGCTTTGAATAGGATCAAGCTTAACATTTGCACTGTATATTTGCAAACACACTCTGGCCACACAACCTTAACAGCACTGTATGACAATACATCAAGCAGGTGAATAGCAACTATTCTACAATTCATATTGAGAATGAGCGATTGCTAAGATTCAGGATAAGATAACTAACTTTTCTCAGAGTATATTATCTTTGCAGCTGCTGGCTTGGTCATGCATAATGTGTTCCTCCTAATTAATTTTATACATTCAACACACACTTTAACTGTTTTGGCACTGCGGAGAGTTTCCGAAAATATTTTTCTTAGGGAGCGTAATAATAACTAGTATTTACACATGATTCTCCCTGCACGTATACCAGAAATTAATTATACACAAAACAATTTTATATTAACGTGGGGTGTTCCTTCGCTTACAGAAAATTTCAAAATAACCTCGATTTCTTTGGTCCAGGCCTTTTTAAGCTAGATCTATTCATTTCAAAGAATCACTTCGGTTTTCGGTCAAACAAAAACGTGCAATTAAAGGACACCAAGGTGTTCGGCGCACGAAGGGTATTTTGTGTGTGCTATAGAAGCGCTCGGCTTTTCCATCTTTAACTACTTATGCAGCTGCATCACAATAGGCTGCCCTGTTGACCAATGAGGTGCTGACCATGTGTCTTACATTAATACAGGACTCGTGCCTGTATGAGGCGTGCAAATTGCCCTTACTCTCAGTGCTGCTACGATGATTGTTGACGGACATCTCTAAGGTCGAATGAACGGCGTTACTCCCCGTTTTTCCCGACATGTCTCATTCCAGGCGGTTGTTCCTCCAGCAGTAGGTTTTCCCGTCTACTACAACGACTACTCTGGACCCTCACTCGTGCAGACGCTCAGCCAGGTGGAAAACCTACGACAGCAGCCGACAGAGAAGGCGGCGCCTGAAGAACCGCCCCATGGCGGTCGCGCAAGCAGCCTCAAAATAAAACGCGCCCTAACGCTGGATGGCAATCACAAACGGCAAAAATCCGCCTCCTATATTCTGGTCAGTAACGACAGCATTCCAAACAGTGCATCCGCCAACAGCAGTGGCAGCCATGTGGGGCATCCAACAACACGAATACTCTCCGTTGTGAAGGACGGTCCGGATGGCCAAAGTGCTGCATCCGATGTGTCCGAGGCGGCAGTGGATAAAGACAATATCCAGTCCGAATATCTGCGGAAGTTGCGTACTCTGGGAAGGCTGAACTGTGGTGAATTTAAATTGGCACAATGCATAACGGCGCAGTTTGTGCGTTGCAAAACTCTTATATTGGCAAATAAGCGGGTCTCAGGTGCCGTGGCGGCTTTTGCTGCCTTTGTGCTGATCGCATCTACCATTGCGATCATCCTTTGCTTATTTGTAAAGACTACGGATGACAGCAATGCAGCGCAGTCAAAATATAATTTACCAGGCCCCAGTGGGCTGAATCATGGCAAACACACGGACAGCTGTGATACACCATTGTGTTTGCGAATAGCACTATCCATCCAGAACATGCTCCTCTCTTTCGGGCAGATAGACAGTCCAGTTGGCGACCAGGAGCTCTGCCAGGAATTTGTCTTACGCACGTTCTTCCAGCAGATTGCCAAGGGCAATGAGGATCATGAAAATATTTTTCGAGAGCCATTGAAAATAGCAACGGACCTCCTCCTGCGAAATGCCTATGAAGCAAATGCTAGTGTTAATGATTATAATAAACTCTGGAGACATAGTGGACAACCTCTTCTGCAAGCCTGTATCAGAAGTCACCTCATACACGACTATCACTACCTTGTCTACGATAACAATTATGCAGAGTCAACACGCCTTCACGGAAGTCGAGACAATGCAGTATCGGTAGAAACACCATCGACTTGGAGGGTATTTTTTGAGAACAAAACGTCGGAGCGATTTCTATCAGTCAATACCTATAATGATAACGACTCAGTGCAACGCCCTAATGAGGAACTGCCTATAGACCATGATTATGGAAAGCATCCTTCCCCGATTCAGCAAATGTTAGAGGACAGCCTCCTTAGCTACAACACATTTGGTAGTTTTCGAGTATCATGAATTAAAAATTAACCCGACTGCCTTAAAAATTATGTCATTGATTTAAACCAACAGAAAGAGTTTGAAATGTTTTGTTTATTGCCGCTAATCCTAGTCAGAATGCGCAAAATTATTGATTTCGAGAAGACTGGTTTGCTTTTTTGTGCATGTAATTTAAATTTACTGACAAACGTTTACGCAAGCCTATTTTAGTTAAAGAAAGTCAAATAGTCGTTACTCAGGTTTAAAGCGAGAAAATATAAAATTGATTAGGGCTAATGTCACCATAAATTAGCACTTGCATTCCTTAAGACTATCTGAGGGAGTCCATTATTACTTAACAACGTTTACTTGCCGCATGCTTTAAGCATTGATAGTTTAATATTTTTACATGCTAATTTGATATTTCCTCTGCGGTATGCTAATCCGAATCACAAAATCGTTTGTTTAATTAGTATTTCCCGTTTTTTCACATGTTTTGATGCATAACATTCAAAGAATGTGCAATTTTTATGTTTTTTCAGCAGCCTAGAAGTGTACTCATTACTAGTCCGCGGTTGATTAAATTTGGAAACTAATTTTATGCATTTCTGATTCTAGTGGTGATTCAATAGTCAGGTCGCCAATTGAAGAAAATAAAAAAATCGTATACCTACGTTATGTCATGAGAAACAAACAAACGAAGAAAAAAAAAGACCATTCCGTGTGCTTATGTATTATGTATAAATGTTTGTTAACCATTTCTGACTTTTGTGGCATGGTAATTGGTCAACGTTCATTTTTTGTTCTTACTTTTTTACCACATACTCCACTAGTATACAAAGCGGATTTTCAATTTTTTTAATAATTCCCATGAAGCTTCAGATATTTAACTGAAGTTTAGGCTTTTGTGGAAATTTCGGCCTTCTAGTTACGCTTAAATTAATTTGAAATCTAGTATTATCTGTCACTATCCGCAGGATGGTTTTTCTAAAAAAGGTTTGTGCGTTTATTTTTTCTATCCATCTTTTTCGTAGATACTTTAAGATATTTCGGAAAACTTTCATCCAAGAAAGAGAAAACCTACATAGCCAAATTAAACAGCTAGCATGTGTCCACATGTTTTTAGCTCATCCACGTCTCCCGCAGCAGTCCCCATGTGCACTCTGGCAGAAACATCAGTTTGAAGTTGTTGCTATTTCGAAGTCAGTTTATGGGAAATAATTGTTTTCAGCAACTCTTCATCAGACCAAACATTTTCAAGGGAAATTAATGCTGTACATAACAATTAAAGTTTAAATAGGTAGAAAATCAATGACTATCTAACACGGGCGCTGATTGGCCAACGCGGACTTTGTCAATTTGCGCATGTAGGCCATGTCAGCTTGTTGGTTGAGGGATTGTCGCCAGTTGGTAGGGGCGAAATCCTATCGCCACCTGGTGTCGGGTTAGGCCATAAAAGTGACACAGCTTGTGTCAGAATCTTCTGACAACGCAGCACTGGATTTGCTAGCATTATAGCTACTGCTTCGGCTGCTGCAAGCATTCATTGGCGTAGGCCTTTGGAAAAGTCAGCTGATATCCGGTAGACAACCTGAAAGGCTTCATTAGTATCGACTCGATTAGTCGTATCGACAGGATGTGCGTTAATAGCACTCGAGATTGATCTAATGAGTACGCGCGCACGGACCGCGTCTCTCGTAGCTATGCCAAGAAGTGATGAAGTATTAGCGAAACACTTGTAAGAACTTTCAGCTATTAACCCGGCTGTCAGTTTTTTGTATCGTTGCAAGATACAATATTGTCTGTCTTTGGGCATTTGAATGTCCTGTAGGCGGTGGTCCAGTAGAGGCAGATGGCAATCTGTTCAACTGCTCATTTCAATTAGCGTCTGTGCCTTTGAGATTTTATCCAAACGGCTTTACTCCAAGGTAGAAATTACTTTCAAAGTAAGTGAAACAGCAATTAGGCGCCCGATGATGCGTTCTACATTTTATCTGCTCAAGCTTGTAACTGTAAAATAGACATGAATATACTGCAACCATCTAGTCCCGCGAACGTTTTCTCTTCGGAATCTTATCAAAGAACAGGCAGTTGTGCAGAACAAAAGACATATAATGAAATGCAATCTTCGCTTTAGGAAAATAAGGTGTATATATTATGGGAATAGCCGTTTAGTTTCTTGTTGTCCCGATCAGGTGTTAGTTAGCTTTCGATTTAATTGTCATCCACAGTTAAATATAAAATATGAACGTTGACTCGGAAGGTCTTAGACATTTCATCCTAAATTGCTTTGAAAATTGATCGAAGTTAAGGTAAGACTTGTTTCGCTGTTTCTCCTACACCCAAGGTAGGAGCAATTAAGCTATATTGCAAAGTCTCTCGCTTCCTTCCTAGCACATAACTAGTTATTATTCTTCCCAATTGCCTAAATATAATAACTGGAGTAAAATTCTGTTCCCTATATGGCAGGAAGATAGAATTACAGAGGCCATTACCTGTTTATATAATCTCATTGATAACCAGTTCTTTAGTTTTCTCTTTTTAATTTTAAAGATGAAGTCCTCCAAAACTTGCAGATGCGTTATAGAATTTCTCTGCTTTTCGACACATGGATCGGTGATGGCCAGATAAGGGTAAGTACATTAAATTAAAGTTAAACTAGAGTTTTATTATCCAGTTGTTCACTGGTGCGCGTGGAACTTCCCACATTTGACAGCACCCTTTCTATGCTATTGCTTTGAACGTATTAGCAGTATTGAACGTATGCTGTCTTTTAAATATAAAATATTTACCGCACAACAATATATTTTTCTATGATTAATGTACCAACCACAGACAAAGAAGGTCGTAAGGGGAATTGGAGGTTAGTTAAGCTCATCCTTGTTTGTGCAGTCAGGTATTTGTGCTGTTAGACTAAAATTTGGCACTGTTTAGACACTGTAGAAAGTATCTCCCAACATGTTATTATAAATTGCGTCCATTTTTTGCTTTTGGAATGCTGCTTGCAGAAAGTTAATTGTTGACAGTTTCTTCAAAGTTGGATTGGCATATTTTTTGAAGACTTATTTTAATCCAAAGCCCTTAAAATATTCATTAGATTGTAAAGTTTCCCCAAGAAGGTCTTAATATAAATTGTCGAATAAGGCTTAAACATTTCTTTCTTACGCTAGTATTTCAAAGTACAAGTTGAATGCATGCTTTTATCAGAAAGTCTGCGCACTATATTTTCCTGCATTCAATAACCGGACTGTAGAGGTAGAAGCCTAACAGGGCTAAGTGTATGACACCGATTTGAGTTTCTCGGCAATTTTTCTTGCAAAAACCTATTCAAAATAATGATATCTACTTTTTATTTGAATTAATGCATTAAATTGTACAGGGATATTCTTAATCATGCGGTAATAAAAGGCGTGTGGCTTTTTAACTTCCATTCGGAATCATCTAAATGCACCCTGGCCCAAGCCACCAGCTGGTAACGACAATATAAACGCCTTCTTCAGACAGGTAGCTCTACACCCGGTTTCGTGAAGCCCTAAGATGTTCATGACCTAAGCTTAAAACTAGCCTTAACCGAAGAGTGAACCTAATGTTCTCCTCACGTGGAGCCCTTCATGATTCGCTTCGAACGTGGTGCAAAGTTACCTCTGCTATAGACAAGTTCATTTTCTCGCCATGCCAGGGAAAGTATAAGCGGTCCTTTCCAAATATACTTATTTTCGTTCGTCTGGAACATACGTACTTGGCAAAAAGTAGCTAATTTAGTTATCTGTTAGTTTTTCTTGACTCACGGTGTTCTGATAAGTTAAAATATGTGCAAAATAAACTTATACGGAACGTTTTTTTTTCGGTACTCTCTTGGTAGCAGGTGAAGCTGCCATCAAAGGCGATTCCATAAAATGTGCCTTCAGGTTTTTAAATTAATTTTTTAAGACCTTGAAATATCCTTTTGAATAGCAGCCTCTCTGTGTGTGCAGAATTGCTCATTAAAATGCATACAACGTTGCCTGTGTTCATTGAAAAGTAGTAAAAGTTCCAGATAATGTATTTTTAACAGTCTGTTTATGACTTGCTTTTGTGGAAAGTATGAAAGTAAGACTAGTGTGTTCCATCAGCGATAGGTTAACATTCGCCACTGAGTATGAATATTGCGATCTGAACCACTAAGACAAGGAACCGGTGGCTTTACGGTTAAGACATTAGACTTTTGATCGCGGGTTCAAGCCCTGGGTGGTACAATACTTGGGGTTAGGTTTGACAAGCTGATGACGGCAAATGGACCAGAAATGAATATTTGTGTTGTAACTGTGGCCAAAGCTGCGACATTACCACCTACTTCACCATAAGGACAAAACAAGAAGACCGCAAAAGTGAAAGCCTTTTTACAAACCTAGTACACAGCGAATGCATAAAACCGGACCAATGAGATTTCGGTCTCAAGTCAGACGTGACTCCATTGGCCTTGTGACTGCTGCAGCTGGCACGTAAGTCCTGCGCCGGACGCGCCGGACGCGCCGTTGGCTTCGTCACATGCACTCTGTGTGGGAGGACCGGTTGTCTGCCGTGCGAACGACTCATCGGGCGGCGTGCACTTTGTGTAGGCGGACCTGTTATTTGCGAGAAAACGACTCGACAGAGCAGCTTGCACACGCACTTAGGCCAGGTTTCAACGATGTAACGTTCTACTAAACGCGAACAATAAAAAACTTTTAAAACACTCTTTCCGTGATATGCATTTAGGTACATATAGCCAAAATGCTGTGAAGCATTTCAGACAACTAACTTCATTAAATTACCGATTATCAGTGTTAAAGGCAGCCAAATGATGCTTTTGGAGCATTGATCATAGCAATCAAACGTCTGAAAACACCAAAATGTCTTCTTTCGATTAAAGCAATTACTTTCGGAGTTTTCCTTAAAGTTAATGAGAACACTATCTGTTTTGATCGACTTAAAGGTTCACCATCATAGCAATGTTTATATAACCTAATAAAATACCAGAATTTGGTTTAGGAAAGTATATTGAGAGTACAAATATGCAAGGCCGTCCGGCAAGGTATCAATGTAACTTATACGCACGGTAGAAAATTAGATTTTGAGGGAGATAATGGTAATGCCTCTGGTGGCTAACATATTGTCTTCCCGAGTGAAAGATTTTTTAATGATTTTGATCCATAATTAAAAGTTAATAACTGAATGACAGCTTTCAAAACCCAGTTTTTTTAAATAAAAATTCATGTAAACTGGCTTTCTCTGCGTAGATTAGTAATGATCAGCTCTATGCTTTCTACAAATTTACTTCATTTTTATTCGGTGTAATCAGATAATAAATCCATGTGAAGTGCTCTTAGACGTAGCAACGACAGGTCTGGGTTCTTAATTAAGCTGAAAATACTGAAAATGCGCTTTGCGAAGATGCAGTTGCTCGGATTGCAAATTCTTCTTCTCAATTACTTGCCGCGACTTGCATATTCGCTTGTATTTGCAAAGCCTTTTTTTAAAGAAGCATATATTTGAAGTTCGGACCACCAATATATTTAATGGACTTTTTTATTCGTAGCTTTTATGAGCGCAGTTGCACGGGAGGTCGGAGACAAGTTAATCGTAGTAACAGCCTCGTCTTAATAATGTTAGGTGTTACGTACCTTAACTGGTTGAAATTTTAGTTTGTCTACCCGCGAGCAGTGCTCATAAGTGCTATGCCGTGCTTTCATTTGTAATTTTTTTTAATCAGTTGAGTGGGCCGCAGGAGATTGAGCCATGGGACGAGTTGGATTTAACAAACGAGCAACGTACAGACATTAATCTGCTGATCGCTCTAAAGAATTACGTTTGTTTTGCATTTGCCTCCGCGGAGCGAACTGAATCACTTGAAAAGTCGCCGATCGCGAACTGTTCATTCACAGACCCCGACAGGATTACTAATCTACTAAAAATCCTCCAGCGAATATCTGAAGTAAGCGATGAAATGTTAATGTATTTTTGTTATTAAAGTCTCAGCGTAAACTAATTAATGAAATACGTAGCTCATTGTGCAGATATAGAAAGGAGATGTATATAAAATGCAAAGTTTTTACCCAAGTCATGTAGTAATTCTTTTTTACGTTTAAAATTCAGTACAGCATTACATAAATGACGATATTAACCGCAGCATAAATTGTATTTATATTGGTCAAAATTAAGCGCCTTTTCAAGAATTTTTCAGCTTTGTTTGAGTTCGTTAACATAATTTTACGATGTTTCGGCAAAAAATGTCCTCCATTCAGTGTGAGTAAAATGAACACACTCGGATATTACAAACGATGCATAATAGCCAGCTACCACAAATCCCAACATATCGAATAATCCTTGGATGGGTGGTAAATGTTAGGCAAAGTTGGACTCCCTCTACCACGGTGTTAGTGGCGTGCAGTTATGGCATCTTTTTTATAATGCGAGTAGCTGAAGAGGGATAAAAATGGTTTATAATAGGCGAAACAGGCCAAAAAATGTGAATTATAAATTAAAATGTAAATAGAGGGCTGAAAAAAGGCACTCAGTTCCAGAACTTAACGTATTTTGTTCTCATGGTGAATATTCTGAAAACTGAAATAAATCTTATATGTATAATGGTTTTTGATAAACAACGCCCAATGTTAATTGAGTTAATCTGATTGTATAACTTTTTCAACCAATGCACAATTTCATACATATTTCAAATTTAAGTGAAAGTGGGTTAGTTTTTCCCTACAGGAGAATGGACGTTCCTGAAACTAAGCTGTTCCTTTTTAACTTATGAAGCCTCATCCTTCCTTTTAAATTCGTGCATAAAATATGCAAATTATTTTAATTAAAACTCCACAAGTCAGCACTTTCAGTTATGTTTGAATTTTTTTGTAAAACCTTACAGTAAAATCGCAAATACTAGAATATCCCACAAGACAAAAACTGAACAATGAAAACTATTTGCGAACAGTTTTTTTGCAATGTGAATGCTTAAACATTTTTACTTCTTACCCAACTAAGACGTAAACAAATTGGTTTTAGATTTTGAGCCTTAAGATTGTAATTGAGGCTATTAAAATTGAGCGAAATAGGTCACGTTTTCTAACTTACTTAACGTATTCCGTTGACAGGAACTCTTTGGTCCGACTGAAGTTGCGACGAAATGGATGTAAATTGATATCACTTCGGTGCAGTTGCACAGTGAAACAATGGAAATGACTTTCTTTATCGCACACTCAGGCAAAAATATTTGCAGAACAACCTCTACTTGTTTCCAGCCTGCTAAGCATAGTGTGGCTGAGGGCAACGGACGCAGTAATTGCATCATAGAATGCCAGTTGTTCAACGCCTAGCATATATGTATGGACGGTTCACGCCTAAAAGAAAACAGCTGTGGTCTCATAAGAACAAAAAAGACACGCGTTGGTCTCCCCGTCTACCCTAACAAGAACAACAGAAACTCTTGACGAAATGAAAAAAAAATTCAGTTAATCTCTAAAAGTGCAAAGTTTCTATGTTATTATCTGACCGATCTTCCTACGGTAAAAACAGAAAGGCCAACTTTTATCAGACCACTAACTACCTATGAAAATGCTAAAAATCATGGATGAATCAATGCAGACCAGCCAATAAAAATTGATACTTTATAGAAGAACAGAAGCACCATGATTTCAGATTTTAAATCTCTAGAGAAATCAACTTCTGATCGCACTATATATCAGTGTATATAAGATTTTTATAGCCTCGACCGAAATTGTAAGTGTATATTTGTGTTGCAACCCATCAAACCCAATGTAATATACGCCTGCTGCAACAGGACAGTCTTCAGTAGTATAAATTGACGTTCTAACTTACTACACTAGCAGGCTATGTACTTGGTAAAAAGCCCAGACGCGTGTTTCGCCGATATTCTGCCGCTGCTTGACACATCTGCAAGGGGTCCGGCTCATTAGTGGGTCCCACGCTTTCCCTATCTACTTTCTGGTTTGTATACCGCTTAAGAAAGTTCAGGTTTTTAATCTCCAGAGGAATTTATTTCTGATCGTGGTATGTATCAGAATATATATATATATAAGGTCTATGGGCGAAGACTGAAATCGAAAGTATATATTTGTGTTGAAACCCGTCAAGTTCAATGTAATATACAACTGCAGCCGCAGGACAGTCTTCAGGAGTATAAATTGACATTGTTTATTACCAAACTAACAGGCATTGTACTTGCTTAAAGGCCCAGACACGTGCTTTGCCAGTATTGTGCCGCTGCTTGACACAGCTGCTAGGGGTCTGGTTCATTAGTGGGTACCTCTCTTACCCTATCTGCTTTTTGGTTGATATACCGGTGTAAAAATTTCAAGTTTTTAATCTCCAGTGTAATTATTTTCTGATCACGGTATATATCAGCATATATAAGGTCTATAGGCGTAGACCGAAATTGTAAGTGTATATTTCTGTTGCAACTTCACTGAACTATACACCTGCCTTCACATGCCAGTCTTAAGTAGAATAAAATGACGTTGTAACTTTCCATACTAACCAGCAAGCTACTTGCTAGAAGGTCCAGGCACGTGTTTTGCCGGTATACTGTCGCTGCGTGACGGAGTTGCTAGGGCTCCGGCACATCATTGGGTCCCCCGTTCTCCCTATCTGCCTTCTGGTTGATATACCGGTTAAGAAACTTCAGATTTTAAACTCCAGAGAAATCGATTTCTGATCGCGGTATATATCAGTTTATATAAGGTCTACAGGCAAAGACCGAAATTGTAAGTGTATATTTGTGCTGAAATCCGTTAATCTCTATGAAATATACATCTGCTATTTTTGCTTACCATACTAACAGGCAAGCTTCTTGCAAGAAGGCTTAGACATGTGCTTCGCCGGTATTCTGCCACTGCGTGACACAGCTGCTAGGGGTCTGGCACATCAGTCGGTCAACCGCTTTCCCTATCTGCTTTCTGGTTGATATACCGGTTTTGAAATTTCAGGTTTTTTAATCTGCAAAGAAAAATAATTTCTGATCGTGGTTTATATCAGGATGCATAAGGTCTATAGGCGTAGACCGAAATTACAAGTGTATCTTTGTGTTGCCACCCGTCAACTTCAATGAAATATACACCTGCTGTCACAGGATAGTCTTAGGTAGTATAAATTGACGTTTCATCTTAAAATGCTTACAGGCTAGGTACTTGATTGAAGGCCTTGATTCATGTTTCGCCAGTTTTCTGTCTCTGCTTGACACAGCTGCTAGGGCTCCAGCTCTTCAGTGGGTCCCCCGCTTTCCGTATCTGCTTTCTGGTTGATATGCCGGTTGAAAAAATAAAGGTTTTGAATCATCGGAGAAATTTTTTTCTGATCGCTGTATATATCAGTTTATATGGGGTATATAGGCATCGACTGCATTTTTGAGTGTTTATTTGCGTTGCCACCCGTCAACTTCAATGAAATATACACATGCTGTTACAGGACAGTCTTAGGTAGTATAAATTGACGTTTTATCTTACAATGCTTACAGGCAAGGTACTTGACTGAAGGCCTAGATTCATGTTTCGCCAGTTTTCTGTCGCTGCTTGACACAGCTGCTAGGGCTCCGGCTCATCAGTGGGTCCCCCACATTCCGTATATGCTTTCTGGTTGATATGCCAGTTGAGAAAATTTAGGTTTTTAATCATCAGAGAAATTTAACTCTGATCGCGGTCTATATCAGTTTATATGAGGTATATAGGCATAGACTGCATTTGTGAGTGTTTATTTGCGTTGCCACCCGTCAACTTCAATTAAATATACACCTGCTGCCACAGGACAGTCTTAGGTAGTATAAATTGACGTTTTATCTTACAATGCTTACAGGCTAGGTACTTGATTGAAGGCCTAGATTCATGTTTCGCAAGTTTTCTGCCACTGCTTGACGCAGCTGCTAGGGCTCCGGCTCATCAGTGCGTCCCCTGCTTCCCCTTTCTGCTTTCTGGTTGATGTACCGGTTGAGAAAGTTCAGGCTTTTAATCTCCAGAAAAAATTAATATTTTATCACGGTATATATCAGTGTATGCGCAAAGATTTGAGGTCCAGATTACTTGTCGATTTTATCATCCACAAAATAAGAAGAAGACGATGGTTCAAGGACATGGACCGAGTTATATTAGGACTGACCTTTCGGACACTCTCTTGTTTTCATCGACAGAGTAAAGTGGTGCTTGTGACTGCTTGCCGGGACTGTTTCAGCCCTGCTACATGCCTGTTATTAAATCCGTGTTCACCGCACGAACTTTGACATGGCTTTTGGCTGCTGACTGCCCTTGAAATTGACCGCTGGGGGACTCGTGTGAGCTTTGTCCCTTCTAAGGCTGTCGTAATTGTTGGCAGGTCGGTGCGCGTATTGACCTGTCCCTCGTCCACCGGCGGACTAATTACTTGTTGCTGGCCGCATGAGGTAGCCTTCCACGTTGCTCACCCGGTCCTGGCCGACCCGTCTCCTATCTTCCTCTGGTCTCGGTTTTACTCCACGCTTGTGTCATCTTCGCCGTCCTGTTGGCCTTGTTCTAGCTGACTCGAGCCGTTTGCATACCGCCTGGTAAGCAGGATGAAGGTCAATGGGTCTGTTAAGTGTGCCAGTTTAAGACCAACTTTCCAGCAGAAGTCTAGCCATCTTCTCATTGGCTCTGCCTATTACCTTTGCATTGTCGAAGGCGAAGGTGTGCTTCTTTTGCCGTACGTGTTCATACACCGAAGGTAGTTTACACCCGCGGTCGTTTGCGCGTTGATGCTCATGCAACCTGATGCCAAGGCGTCTGCCTGTTTCACCGACATACCTTGCATCGCAGTCTTGACATAGTATGCTGTAGACCACGCCTGACTGTTCTGTCGACGGTAGCTGGTCTTTTGGCCCCATAATCTGCTGTCTGATGGTTGATTCCGGCTTAGGAGCCACACCGATCCCAAAGGGCTTCAGGATTCTTGCAGTCGCTTCGGATACGTTCTTCACATAAGAAATAGCGAGCAAAAACTTCGGGCCTTCTCCTTTCGACCGCTTGAGGTGGGGCTTCTTAAGGCACTTGCGTATGAAGGACTTTGAATAACCATTGGCTATAAAGAGCGTACGCAAGTATTTAACCTCCTCCTTATTTCCACTGTCATCGCTGCAGTGTGTCTGAACAGTAGTCGACCTTATCCATGACGGCAATTGAGCGCCACTTGTCGGCAGGCAGGGTGACGATATCCTTCATTTTCCTTATGTTCATAAGTTCACGGGCTGCTGACTCGGAAATCGTCATCTGACTTTTGTGCTGGAGGAGTAAAGATGACACCTGTTGCCGCATGCTGTTTTTGCTCTTTTCGTATGCCCCACATTTCTGCAGTGCTGATTTGAAGGATGCAATAAAGTCATCTGTTAGAGCATCTCTTGTACTGAACTTCGCGCCATAGGAAAGGACCGATAACTGTGACTGGGTGCGACGATGTGATGACAAGTTGTGGATCAGGTTTGCGTCAGAAGTGGGTTGTTTTGGTGAGCATATTTTGTTAAACTTTTCGAGGAGGTTGGCGTCGCGTAGGTTGCAGTGGTACTCAACACTCCAGCTAGAACAAGGCCAACAGGACGGCGAAGAAGACACAAGCGTGGAGTAGAACCGAGACCAGAGGAAGAAAGGAGAGGAGTCGGCCAGGGACCGGGTGAGCAACGTGGAACGCTACCACACTAATACTGCGCACACGAGGTTGACAGGAACTCATGCGGCCAGCAACAATTAATAAGTCCGTCGGTCGACGAGGGACAGGCCAGTACGCGCACTGACTTGCCAACAATTATGGCAGCCACAGAAGGGACAAAGGTCACACGAGTCCCCCAGTGGTCAATCTCACGGGCAGTCAGCAGCGAACAAGCAGGTCAAAGTTCGTGTGCTGAACACGGATTTAATAACAGGCAAGCAGCAGAACTGAAACAGCCCCGGCAAGCAGGAATAAGCACCACTTTACTCTGACGATGTAAACAAGAGAGTGTCCAAAACGTCAGTCCCAATATAACTCGGTAAATTTTCCTGAACCTTCGTCCTTTTCTTCTTTGGGGGATAAAAAAATCGTTACCAGTATATATAAGGTCAATTTGCGTAGACTAAAACTGAAAGTGTATATTTGTGCTGTAACCTGGCAACCCCAATGCAATATACATTTGGTACCACAGGACAGTCTTAAGTAGTTTAAATTGACGTTGTAACTTACCATACAAATAGGCTAGGTACTTACTAGAAGGCCCAAACACGTTTTCTTTGTGTATTTTTTAGGTCCGGGCTCTGGAGCGTCTACAAAGGACACTTCTGGATTCAGTTTCATTTACTGAAATATCACTGGAACGCTTGATGGAAATTATGGGCCGTACGGTATACTTCCTTCAAATATTCGAAGAAGCGTATTTTTTATATACTTTACGCCTGATTGTGGTCTGTCATTTGATCGAAACAGGTGGACCTCACATTCTATTTGCGGGATCTCCTTCGAAACTTATCTGCTAACGGAACGGTTGCCGTACTTAATATTCACTCATTTGTTTTAATCGGAGAAACATTACGCCAAGTGCGGACAAGGTATATCATTTCGTACTAGCGCTGCGCAAGCGCTTACTTAAGTATTTACCTGGAAGTTTTGTTGCATTTGTTAAGTTGCACTTAAGATTGTTTTATCGGATTATTTTAAAAAATTAACTTGCCATTAATAATTTTTTTTAACAGTTCGGTGGTATTAGACTGCTAAATGTCATGTTTTAAAGTGCACCGTCAAGCAACAGCAAACGATGTGGAGACAGCAAACATTTTCAATGTAAATTATTACAAGGTGTCGTTATATTTTCCTTAATATTCACAAAACATAATTCACTATAAATTTCAGTGATCTTCAAGATTACATAATTTTCTCAATTATGCACACGTATGGAGCTGCTGGTAACGCCAAACTGGGACATGCAAGGAATCATCTCTACCGAATTGCATATGGTAAGATATGGTTTTGATGTTGAATGGTCAAAGGAATTCAGTTGAGGTGTGCTTTTTTAGAGTGAAATTCATTTGGGTCAGAAAGTTCAGAAGAGTCAGCTTGTTTCTGTCTTGCCTATTTACAAATAAACTTAGGGACCACATCTAGCTGATCACCTTTATTCATGGCTCACTTCAATGACTATGAGTTCCCAAAACAGTGGCTAGAGATAGATGCAGGTTTTATTTGATAAAAACGATTGCAAAATGTTCAGCAAAAAATGTCTTTCACTCCAAATATATCGAATAAAGACACAAACTCCTAACACTGAGAAATCAACAGTGATCCATTATTGCTAATGACTGCCATGTTTCCATCGTGGATGAATGCTCTTGAAATAATCGATGAAAAGGCCTCCACTTAACCTATACAAATACTTGAAACTAGTAACATTTTGCTCGTTTATTTTTTAAACTACAAATAAAAATCCCCCAACGCATTGGAAGTGCTTTTCCACATATTTAAAGTTAAAATTAGCCATTCGAGGGTGGTCATCGTAAACCGAAAAAATTCCTGATTTTCTACATTTAACTGTTTGTCAGCTTGTGCTTCATATAGATTGCGCCGGCTCAAAAATTAATTTTCAAGTGCTAAAACACTCATTTTATAAACAAACTGCAAAGGGCCACCTGAGCCTAAAATGACCATTAACGTGAGCCATGCCCAACTATAGTGTACCCTAAAATTTTTCTGAAACCATTAACAATATTTTCAAGCATATTTTGAGCAAATTAAGGACATTTTCTAGAATTGGCTAGGCAAATAAATAATATTTGCTGCGTCTAAGTCACCTAACATTGATAAACTTAGCTTTTTCATGACATTTAATGAGCTTGATAACATAAATTAGATGCATTATTAATATCACTAACTGTACACATGATTCGATTAATCCCTACAGCCTTCGAAGCCGTTAGCAAAATTTTCATACTGTACATATTCACCTTTTTCTTCACAACAAGAACCTTGGGCACGCATCTTTGCTTTTGCACTTATTGTTCAATTCTCTGAGAGATCATAAGACTGGATTATTTTGTATAAACCAATGACCATTTTATATAATCTTTATTTAAAATGATAAGAAAAAAACGGCTGGGATGCGCAGTGCGCATTGAGTTTTCGAACGAAAGTTTGAGCCCATATATGGAATTCAATATATCAATTCTTATGCATGATTGACCTAAGATAAACTTTTCCGCATGTCAGGTTCACTGAATGGTTGTATTGTTTGTTTGCGTTAGGCAGTGGAAGATTATGAATAGGAAAAATTATAAAACAATGTGGTATTGCCTACCACTTGAGAAATAGTAATTTGCACGATAACATAATTTACGGCAACCAGTTTTTCCGTAGGTATGTAGTCAATAAACCAAAGAAATTACCAGGTTACTTTAATAAATAAAGAACATTTGGGTCTAAAAAAGGGTAAAAGCTAGACAATAATTGTTTATAAACATGAAATACTAAATAAACCGTGTTTTATAACCATGATATCAATAGGTGACAGTTACAACAAGAACCTGGGGCACTTATATTTGCTTCTACACTTACTGTTTGATTCTCTGAGAGAGCATTAGACTGGATTTTTTGTATAAAGTAATAACCATTTTACATAATCTTTATTTAAAATGATTAAAAATAATGGTCTGGACATTTATGGCAGAAAAATTTGGATTTGCATGAAACATATTTCGCTCTTATTAGGTCTTATCAGATGCAGTGACCCAACTCCAGTGTTGCCGCAGAAATTGCTGCCACACCCGAGATTTGAACCCGCCTCACTCTGGTCAGGAGCGAACGCATTAACCTTATCCTCGCATGACAGCTGAAAGGCATTGAATACCAGGGCAGGTGTCCTCTGCATATGATCGGTGTACATATATGTTCTAATCTATATCCCGATCAACAACCGGCAAAACATCCCGTCCGATAGCTCTGGGGTTCGGGCGTTCGCCCCTGACCAGAGTGACGCGGGTTTAAGTCTCGGGTGTGGACGCATTTCCCGCGGCTACACAGGAGTTGAGTATCTGCATCTGATGAGACCTATTAAGGTCGAAATACGTATCATGCAAGTCCCAATGTTTCTGCCGGGAATGCCTAAAATAACTATGTTACTGAAACATAGTAAACAATATGTACATAGTCATGTGGCAAACGGTTGTGTGACTCACATCCTCGCATAACATCTGAAAGGCATTAAATACCAGGGCAGGTGTGCCCTGAATAAGATCGGTGTGCACATATGTTCTAATAAAAGCCTGGAGTGTGCAGTGCGCATTGAGTTTTTGAACGAAAGTTTGAGCCCATATATGGAATTCAATATAGCAATTCTTATGCATGATTGACCTAAGATAAACGTTTCCGCATGTTATGTTCACTGAATGGTTGTATTGTTTGTTTGCGTTAGGCAGTGGAAGATTATGAATAGGAAAATTTATAAAGCAATGTGGTATTGCCTACCACTTGAGAAATAGTAATTTACTCGATAACATAATTTACGGCAACAAGTTTTTCCGTACGTATGTAGTCAATAAGCCAAAGAAATTACCGGGTTACTTTAATAAATAAAGAACATTTGGGTCTAAAAAGGGTAAGATAATAATTGTTTATAAACATGAAATATTTAATAGACCGTGTTTTATAACCTTGAAAACAAAAGGTGACAGTTTTTAGGAGTATATTTGAAGTGACTTTGAAAAAGTTTAGAACTTTGGTTTAGCGTGGAAGAATTTTGGTGCTAGCCAATGCCCATGGTAATATTGTACTGTTGATAGCAAAAGGAATTGAATAAGGATATAATTCGAAGCAGTTTCATTTTTATACCAAAGAATAGACTGCCAATAGAGGAAATATGCGAGTTGCATTTCGCAGTTAAGAAGAAGAGGGTGCAATCACTGAGACAAGGGTTTTATTTTCCTGAATTTTTGGATTTCGGCGGGGATCTATAATAATGAGTGATGGTAGCATAGTCATAGTCATGCGTGGACGATTACTTACCTACCATCACTTATGAGAAAGGATTACCTACGAAATGAGAAACGTCAGGAAAATAAACATCCTGTTCCAGTGATCACATCCTTTTTATAAGGAGAGACTGTTAACATTATTGAAGAGATTATAAGGATTGTTGTCAGTTAAAAATACATATCCACAAAGAAAGCCCCTTTCTTTGTCTTTACTATTTGCATGCAGCAATTGATTAGCACCTTCCGATCTTTTCATGCAAAAACATTGCAGCATTATAGACAATTAAAAAAATAACCCATTTAGCGCCTCCAATGAGGACAAAGGTGCAAAATATAAAACTTGCCGTCAGCAATACTAATTTACAACAAAAAATTTCAACGTTTCCTGCAAATGCATTCGAAGCAAAATTGCTTGAAATAGTTTACAATTTATTGATTTATCTGACCAGCTTGCAACCAGTCTTTTTCCTCAAGTGCGGGTAAATACTAACAAACCTTTATTATCCAATAAGACACATACATTCTAGAGAAGACAGTATAATATTCAAAAATGCTTACGTATTCGTGATTTATTTAAGTAATGCTGCTTTCGGTCGTTTAAATTAGATGCAAGAGCATATTCATTGCACTCACCTACCTAAAAGCCTAAACTCTGTTTTTTCGAGTAAAGTATCGGGCATTTCACGGAATACTTGTATCTGATTTCATCTGAGTAGTATCAGTGTCAGTATGTTGAGAGATATGTAGGAAAAATTCTTTTGAGTGCCCTTTTTGTGTATATATGCACTGGTAGCTGAAAATTTGTTTCTCAGACTGTTGGCGAGGCTAGTTGTTCTGGGTCATAGGATGAAAATAGGAGCAGAAAGTGAAAAACTCCTCAGGAATTCTTAGGAGAAAAACTGTCGCTCTTTGGGGGGGGGGGAATGCGTGAGATTTAGGAGAAAAAAAGGGGTTCCAACGGGGGGCATTGCAAAGGTTCCCAGGATCATCACCGTGTGGAAGACGCGTTGTGATTTGTCCTTGCTGATTGCAGAGTCCGCCAACGGAACTGGAAAAACAGAGGCATCCGTCCAGATCGTCGACAGTCCGCTTTGGGTCGAACCAAGGGTGAATGTTTAGGCCATGAGGTCTAGCTGATAAGATCGCTAACGGAGTAATCATGGTACGCACATAGCCAAGTAGGGTAGACCGTGGAGACCTTCGCATGAGGCTATGCGTAGGAGGGCGTTATAAATAACAGACGTGAATGGATATAATTAATAATACTACTGAAAAATTAATAGTAGTACTATTATTAGTGTACGTTGTCAGTTCCGATCCATCGTGCACTGCTATATCGATCCAGATTTCGCTTAAAACCCACTAGTGATTCCGATATAACGACGTCCTGAGGAAGCGCATTCCACGCTCCAACCACCTTTTTTTGAGAAGAAGTGTTTTCGAGCGTCCAGTCTGGCCCCTGTCACCTTTAATTTGAGATTATGAACCCTCAGATTCGTGGTCGTTGCTAATTTGAAAAAATCCCCTGATATAAGACAGCAGACTTGAAGACGTAATACGCGGAATGCTAGTATCAGGTCCCGCCGAAGCTGCCTGCAGCACAATGGGAAGAGGTTGAGATTCGACAGCCGTGTTTCATAAGGCTGCTAGCCCTACCTCATAACAAGTTTGGTTGCGCACCATTGTACCTTTTCCAGGATGTTGATGTCTTTCGTGGTCCAGGGTTTTAAGCTTGGATAGTGGATTCTAGGTGCTGTCGCATGAAGGTTCCGAAGACTTTTGTAAAGCACTCTTCATTGAAGGTAAAAGAAGCTCATCTGACGTTGTAAAGGATCGACATCAGCCTGTGGTAAAAAAGCGACGGCATATGACTAAATTTTCAGTATTTATTCCATAATATAGGAGCATATTAAAAATATTCAGCTAACTTGATTTCTTTTTGCTCTGACGATCATAACTTATTCTAAACATTTAAAAAATTACTATGGGTATATCACTAGCAGTTCTTTCATTTTATTAACAAACCAAATTCGGGGTATTTTTGATCTTTCTTTTCCAACTGATGCTCTGAGAAAATCAACTTTCCATTCAGAAAGCAGCTAGACCAAATAATAACAGTGAGTTGATAAAATTGGAGGATATAATGGACAGGAAGAAATCAGAGTTTTAAAATGTAATCCTTCATTTTTTGCGCATCTGTTAACCAAACCTCTTCCACACACAAAAATTTATTGCGACATCATTTTTCTAGGTCTAGGAAATCTGGACCTCCCATCAATGTGCCTTTGGGAATTTCCATCACCAATTTGGAAGGCTCACTTACTCGAACCTCAAATGCGCAAACTGCATCTTCTTCAAAATATGGTCTGAAGACTAAACGTTTTCTTAAATTATAAAACTGCCAACTGACTGGTATTTGATGCAACTCTTCAAAAAAAACAAAGCCTTTTTGTAACGATATGTACGCTCGAGCGTAAAGGTTCCTTATTGTTTTGCTTACGATGCTCCATGGGCTTTTATATTACTATATCCGGTGACCGAGTTTAATAAACTGTTACCAAAATTCTGATCGGCGTTTTTAAATAAGAAGGATTATTTAGGTGGGTCGGAAGATTTTTTTTCATGTGACATAGTTTCAAGGTGCTTTAAATTATTAGAGGATGCCGGATTTTGAACGGGCTTTTTTTTGGGCGCCTTCCAAAAAACACCAATAGTAAAATAATAGCTTGAATCCTATATATTTACACTTTTTCAGCCTTAAAAGTCTGAATTTGTTTCCTGGAAAGTATGAAAGGTTAGTTTGTTGATGCTGTTTTAGAAAAAATGTTTTCTTTCAATTATATTTTTTAAGAAGAAGAAAAACTATGGTTTCATTTTTAAATTCAAATGTGCGATTGTACGTACTTTAAGTTTTTACAGTACATTCGGCAGGTTTTCTAAATAAGGAAAACAAAGCATTCCTTATGAGTTAATGCTTTCTCTCAGGAAGTGGTAAATGATATTCTAAAGTGTGCTTTTTCCAAAAAAGATCAGTTGCGTATATTTCTCGTACTGCTTAGTCTGAGGTATAAGCTGCATGTTTATAACTTAAGTCAGCTTGTGAGCATTTGAGAGGGCTATTTTACTGAAGTTTGATGTCCTTAAAAATTCTAACATGTTTTTAAAATTTACTAGTAGTGTATTTAAAGAAACCGTGATGTTCTATCTAAAAAATCCACAATCGAATTTTACGCAAGGATACCATAGCTTTGTATAAGGATACCTACAGGTAAGAAATTCACATTTAACTGGGTATGATGTTCGCAGATTATCGAAAAAACTACTAAAAGCCGACATGTTGGCCTATCTTAAATATATTTCCGTCGGTTTGCATGACAATTCTCTAAAAAACTCAATAAAGCAACCTTCCTTATTCACAAAGCATGACAATATTTTGCTAAACACGACATGATATCGGTCTTAACTCTATTTCAGTTACCTGCATTGTCGCAATTGTATAAAATAAAGATGACTTTTCTTGGGCTTATTAAACCTTCTGCATGAATATTCCTTAATCAATGGTTCATTTACAAATTATTAACGAGTTCATATATTTGAGCGGCAAAAACATGGTTTTCTGTATGGTAACATGTCGAATTGCTGGCTTTAGATAGACCTGGATATCTTGCCACAACTAAAGGAGGCCTTCATCGAATATGTCAGTCTGGACGTGGGCAGTCAGGCTTTATCCAGATTGGTAAGTAAGAATTTGCATGCATTCAAATCATTAGCTTGTTTGCATTTCATTTTCCGTAGGTCAGTGATGTTATGACGTCTACTTAATGCATACTAATTAGTTTCGTATATATCGAGTATTTTTTCCACTATTTTGACCGAATCGATCAGTACGTGCAATAGTTTATGGTTTTTTTAAGGAAAATATGGTAATACATGTCAACAGCTTGATATTTCTATTCGCAGTGGTTTATTTTGTCAATCTAATTATCACCATGCTTTGGTAGATGGCTATGGGATTTTTTAATCGTAAACATTTGGCAGAAATTCAACAAAATGATGCTGACAAACTAATGAACTGAACTACTTTCGTCAGAAACTTATATGAAGATTATATCGCATAAAGTTAGTTCTTGAAGTGTAATATGAAAACTTGCTGTTTATGTTTTCTAATTAATGACAGAATGCTTCAGAGTGATTCACATCGCTGTGTTTTTCTTGTAAGCCCACTGGATAACATATTAAAGGAAGAAGCCGTATTCAAATTGAAACCTTCTCCACACTGTTGGTGTGTGATAATTAAAAAAGCGTTCCAGCCTAACATCAGTGTTTATTTAGGTGTATGACACATCTCGAAATTTATTTGTTTTATTCTAGTATGAACTTTATGATATATGCACCATGTCAGAACAGTGCAACCTGCAGGACTATCAAAAATGTTAATGCTCCTATAAAACTGATTTCATTAAGTTCCCAAAATTCCTTTTTATTTCATTTTTCAAATATACCACAGAACGATGAGCAGTATTTGCAGAAAAGTAAATCCTGCATATCTGATTTAAAAAATTAGACTCCCGGTATTTGAGTCCATTTTTCAAAAACTTAAGTCAACCACGCATTAAAAATCTGGTAGATTTTTTTGATCTCCGTCATTCATCGATCACCTATACTTCTTCCACTAGACGTATACAGTTGCCCATGAAGAACCGAGCAAACATACTGATCATAATTAATCTGGTTGGATTCAATAAAAAAGCCACCAAGCGTTCGCATGTTTATTTTAATCATGCATGCTTCATAAAAGTATCAATATATACATTCAAATGTCCAAGGTCACAGTTGCACACGGGTAGATAATTTAACTACAGGCTGCAGTTTTTATGTAATTTCTGCATCAACAATAAAATATGAGCATAGTAAGTAATTCCGTAGTTTAATTTATTTTACATCTATGAGGTCATCTAAGGTTATTCAACGTGAAGCAGTTAGTTTAAAAATCTTAAAATTGTCCAATGTATGATTACAATTAAAGGACTTATATTTAGTTTATGCTATTGGGGTTAACTTAAAACTTGATTTAGTTTGCATTGCATAGCCATCTTTCCAAGTTTAATTTAATAATTGTCGCTTTTTGGGGCTCTTTAATTATATTAATGAACAAATAATATTTTAAAAACTGAAGTGGTGTGGATATTTTTTGTAAAATGGACTAAACCTACTTGATCAAATGCCCTAGGTTTTTGTTGTCAATGCACAATTTCTCTGTCTAAAAATACATTTAACTGCACTCGTGCTTTTAACGTCGCGCATGCTTATAACATCACCAATCTTCTGCCCAAAGTGAATATAATGACGTAAGGATTCATCGCTTGCTTGCACACACAGATAATTCTCTGGGGGTTGGCTGAATTAAACTGAAAGCAGTATTTCTTCCTGGAGCGTTCGAAAAAAGAAGGCAAATGACTGTGTACTATTCGGCATTCACTTCGTACTAAAAGATTTCAACAAGCCCAGTGCGGCTAAAACACACATTTGTTTTGTGTTTAAAATCATAGACTAAACGCTTAAGTAAACTTCTATTTACGATGCCGCTGCACTCAAAAGTCCATTTAATATTGTTTTTAAATTTTTTTCAACAGATTTCATCACTTGCTTTAATGCAGCCAACGGAATATTCACCAAAATACGATGACCTAAAAATATATTTCTTTCAGGTAAGCACATTGGCATAAATACCACGTTGTGCACCAAAGTACAGTAAAGATATTGATAACACCGCTAAGGAATATGACGTGAACTGTAAAAGTTTATTTGACTATAACATAAACTGCCCTCCTGATATTATGACTAACGATGTAAAAATTTTGAAATTCAAAGAAAACCCTGCAGTTTACTGTTAATTATTGATATTTCTACTGAAGAAATTAAAAACTTATTTTCTCCCAAAATGCCTATTTTGCATTTAGGAGCCCCATGGACGTAGAACATCAGCAATTCAACTGTATCTTGAATATAATCAATTTTTGAGCAGAAATTATTTTGCGCCCGGTCTCTGCCAACTCCTGCGAGATTTTGGGTAATGTGTATAAACATTTATTTGAACTGTTTTTTGTTTGTTAATTCAGTGTGATTTACATGATATGGAGCGTTAAAAAGACAAGCAAGTTTCGTTTTGTGCAAAGGGCACCAATATTTTTGCGCCTATTAAAACTAGGCGTTTAGTTAATATTGGTCGTGTCATTATACTAAATTTCAAAAAGTCAGTCTGCTTAACTGATGCTGACAGACTTTCCCTGAGCCAAGCAATGTAACATACTAGAGATTCCTAATAACTTGATTAGTCTATACTCAAGCGAAATCCATAAACACGCATAAACGAAGCGTGTTGTAAACGAATATTCTTTTATTAAAAATGTGCAAAAAATATTGAAATTATAACTGTATACGATAAGATCAACAACTGCTTAAAGAAAGAATTAATTCTGCACATACAAAATAGATTAAAAAGTTATCAACTAATTTTCTTGAAAATGTGAGCCACATCCATTTGGCTAGTAGAATACACGATACAGCCAAGGCTCATCATCTTCGTTATCTCATGAACATAAAAGTAACATGCGGTAAGGGAGTTTCTACCCATAGTTGGTTTCAAAGTATTAGTACAAGGACGCACAGACGAGTTCCATTTGCCTTTGTCTAAGGCGAATAGCATTTCGCCAAATTATTTGGGGAAAGAATTACGGTAGCGGAAACCTCGCAGAGGTGCATGTCGAGAAAAAATATAACACTGGCAATAAGAGCAGCCATTTAATTGATTTCTTTTCTATTGGGTGGCTGTGCATTCCACTGAACCTTGATGCGTTTTTAGTGTTGTCGATGATTTATGGGAGTTTTTTGTTGACTGCGCTTTACGTCATTTTATCAGACTAACGCTAATAAGAAATGAGCTCGGTGCTTACGCTAATGAAGGCGTGCGGAACGATAATTTGTCTTTCATGCTGGTTAGATTTTTTTGCGAAATATTTATAGCTTAAATTGCAGTTTGATGCGCAGTTTGTCCCAAAAATTTGCTAACATGGGAGACTGTTTGAAGTGCTTTTGGCCAATAGCCATTAAAGGACGATAACTGAGTCTGCAGTAGAAACGGACGTTTATAATGCATGCATTTGCAAAGTAGAATGCAGTACATTTTACGCATTCTACGCTCTGCATAAGGATTGTTTACTTAACCATATATCGTTTCTGTTCTTGTTACCTAACGGAACGGATGGCCCTGTAATCCTTTAATTTTAACAAATGCCTTAGGACGTTAAAGATGTTTCTGTGCACTGAAACTAAATTTCCACATAATGACCAAACTTTGCGTTTCTTATCGCTTTGTAAAACACACAGAGTAGCTGATAAGTTAGAAGGATGAAAATACGTATGTTAATGAGGACCATGCAATTTTCATAACTTTGTTTAAATTTGGTCATTACTAGAATACCAATGTGAATGTATTTAGGAAGATTTAGAAATTAAAATGAAATGCATCATGTTTATTAGGTAATTAAAAGAACTATAGGAATTACTAAGTGTTTGTAACGAAAAATAAAATTTTCTCGATAATTTCATTATTTTGGATACGTAAAAAAGAGCTATAAATTAGAACAATAAATTTAGATATTGTATGAAATTGAAAACTTGAAGCAACCACTTTCCATATGTAGGAAGAACTTTTGTTTAATCAAGACATTCTGTATAAGTATTTATTGAATGTCATCAACAAAATTGTCATAATATTCCTTTTTTTACTGTATTCATGGATAGATTGAAAAATTTTGCATTTGTTCGACATTTACACCAAAACCTATTACATAACATAGATATAAAGAAAAGTAACCAAAATAAAATGTTTTCCGACATTAGTTTAAAAAAAGATGGCAACGTTTTTGTTATCCAGAAATGACTCAAAACAGCAAAACACATTTTTGAGTGTAAATTTTGTCCGCACTGGAGTTGTGAAACTACTACTTGTAAGATTATTAAAAAACTTTCGTAAAAGGTTAACTTTGAGAAATTTCTTGAATAAAATATTTGGCTAAAGAACCTCTGCGTATATTTATTTTTTCAACAACATGTCACAATGAAATTTGATACTTTTGAGAATTTATTTAAGTTTCCTGAAGATAAACAATTCAATTTGACTAAAGATGAAAAAACTTGTTTCTCTTTATAACGGATTACCTTCCGCATGAGTAGATTAATTCAACATTCAACTATAAACTGGCATATTTAAAAAATCTGGCAATATACATTGCCATTTTTGCACTACTTATTATATTTTCGTCTGTTTAATTTCTGAATAAAGCAAAACAGGAACGTAAAGCCTAACAAAGTTACATTTCTTCACGACTTATAGCCAATAAGGGCTTCATTGTCTTAAATTAGCGAAAACACGTAAGAAATTTGGTTTTAATTAAAGGACATTCGAGGTTCATTGGTGCATTCAAACAAATTCTCTTCGGTTATTGCATTTTGGGCGCAAAAAATTCACAGAATAGCTAAAAATAATTTTCAAAATACAAACCGTCAGTGGGACTGCAAGCAGATTTGGTCCCTTTAACTTGGCTTCACTTCAATCTGAACAATTTAAGATAAACTGTTCTAGTTTTGGAAGGGATATTTTCTATACCAATTTTACTTATTTTGCAGTTCCTTCCTAGTTTTCTCAACATTAAAGTATATTTTGGTTCTCTCTTTCGTAATAGCAAAAGAAATGCCTTCCAAATGAGCCTACTCCGTATTTTCCCAAAAATAGCCATTTCTCTTCATAAGCCTAACTTAAATGACGATTTAACTAATTAAAAAGCTTTCGCAGCATTCAATAAACTTAATGAATCAAAAAAGTGTTACTAAAAATACACTAAGTCACCATGGTCAATTTTCATTATGAATGTTGCATGGTCATTGGCAACAACTGTATTCACAACAAAAATCGGCAAAACAGTCACTTTATGTAAGCAGGCATTTTAAAATGTAAAAAAATTGGCACCCGCTTTTGGAATTTGTACAGTTCTGGGTTAGGGTTACCATGGTGCGATATCGATTGAAAATTAATTCCCTATAAATCAGCATGCTAGGAGCGTTTAAATGCATTTCCTGATTTCATATATAGTATCTAAAATTGAAAAATTTAAGGCAAATTTGTAGGCATAGTATAGTTTATACATAAATTTCAACTGCACGTTAAATTATGTGGAGCAGAAGGCTGCGTTACAAATACGCATGTTCAGGAAAGGAAGGTTTCTACTCCTTTACGTTTGATTAGGGTTTTATTTAAGTTTGGCAGATATTTGCTTTCAAAATCTTTAAAGAGCAAACATTAATCTTACACACATTACTCAACATCATTACGTTTAACTGCTGGTTTTTGCTAATGCAATAATTGCCTGACTTTAGGGGTCTAATGAAAGCCAGATTTTGCTCCCTGATAGATAAATGGTCATTTTTCTCTGCACAATTTTTGTATGAAAGGAAGCGCATAGTATTTTCTATAACATTGTTGTGGTTCAAAACATGTGTTGTTTGTCGTTTTGTCGTCATTTACGCTAGACTGAACTCTATGTCTGACATAGTGCACACAAAGCGTGGTAACATAAAA
The DNA here is from genome assembly GCA_036362985.1 of Ligula intestinalis. Classification (NCBI taxonomy): domain Eukaryota; kingdom Metazoa; phylum Platyhelminthes; class Cestoda; order Diphyllobothriidea; family Diphyllobothriidae; genus Ligula; species Ligula intestinalis. The sequence goes on along the minus strand of JAYGXS010000001.1, from coordinate 36,048,190 downwards.
TACTTCAGGACACGCTTTTTGGATTTCCCGTTGGGAAATTTTATTTCTAAAAAAACGAAGACCTAAATTTTGCCCAAAAAATATGCGTCATTTTGTTTGTACTATTTGGGTTATCGTGTGGCCTCCTTTTACACTATCTATTTTTATTCGCCAGAAAGTTTAAACATAACACATTGTCCAGTAATCTTAGTTTTTAAGACAACGTGTGTTTTTCTCATCTATCGGATGTTCTACCACAGAATATGATTTTATCAATGTTGTTGCTTACAGATAATACTAATTTAACCTGCTAGCAACTCCATCTACAACATGTGTGCATTCTCTTACAACTAAGTTAGTGGTTCTCATGAAGCCTTGGACGCAAGACAGCCTGCTTCATGAGCAGCATGTCATTCTGGCAGCCGCCCCAATAGAAGATCCTGTGTATACGTCATTTACATATCTACAGCCAATTAGTCAAATACGTTTTATCGTTTATCCTTTTGTTGTTTTGAATTTTTATCTAATTTATTTCAGGCTATGCACCTATGGCAATAATTTAGTGGAATATCAAGTTCAAAGACAGTTAATCGGTAAGATTTCAATACAGATTTTTTTGAGTTTGTTTTGGAAATAGCTTACCACAACAAACGTGTTTACAATTTTGCTTGAACACGTTAAATGCTTATGGAATTAGTGTATGCTTTAAGAAATAGAGCAGAAAGTTTTGGAAGTATTTATGAGCGGCCCTTATCGACTTTTTGCATGCTTCAATATGCACGCAAATAAAAAATCAGTTCAAGACATTATTTGGGCTCCCATTTAATTTGTTTAATTGTCATTGTATAGTTGAAAAGGCTCTTGTTCCATTTTGTGACATGAAGTAGCCTTTGGTGCTCAGCGAGTTGACTATAACATATAAAAATCATAAAAACCGAAAATAAATAGTTTGAGTGCGCAATTTAATGGGTATGAGGAAGCATTCATCCGGAGTAAGCTATATTAGCGACATTATAATTGTGTTATCAATTTCAAGCCAGAAAAGACAAATTTCCGGGCCACTATTGGCCGGCCGTTCAGTTCAAATATCGGTGAAATATGGGGATCATTCTGCAACTGTGAAGAGAGGGCTATCATAACTAAAGCGCTTACTTTTAAATAAAAGCACCACTACAAATACATAAAGGCATCACATTTTATTGAATTTCATTTGAATAGCTATTCACAATACGAGTTCACCTCATCGAGACGTTAGCATTTTCATTAGTTTCTTTTGCTCTTATTCCTGAAATATTTTCCAGTCTAACAACGAATCCTACATGCATGCACTTTTCTTATCAGTATCTAAGAGACCATATATTCATCTCAACCAAAATTGGTTGAATTATTCATTCACTCTAAGGAATAATCGGAAGAAGGGCCTTTTTCTAAAGAATATAAACAGGTGTGTTCGCATTTCATATTTGAAATATCCAGGAAAAAAACGTTAACTTCAGGAACACAAAAGACTATGAAACGGATGAACTGAGCAACTTGGACAATTATTAAACAAAGGGATTATTATTGTTGAGAAAAGAGGATACAAAACGATGGAACGAAATTAAAGTATTTAAATTTTGAAATAAGAAAGATCACTTTAAAGAGTTGGTAACTGTTTTTTGACTAATGACATCAGGTTTTCGCCTTATATTTCATTTTTCATTATGAAGTGTATTGCACTCAATTTACGCGTAAGGATAATTGTTCTGTTCAGTAAACTGTCGTAGATAACGACAGCTGACTCAACAACAATCATTTACTAATGATTATCTATTTTATTAGATAATATTGCTATTTTACCATTTGCGAAATGGTGAGTTAACCAGTTTAAGTGCTAGGTCGATGCTCAGATTATCAGACGCTACCGGTTGGAAGGCACATTTATGTTAGCTTTACATATGAAACCTTATTTTTTCAATAAAAATGGTGTGAATATGTTGGTTTTTCATAGATTTGCTTTGTTAATGTGCCATGTTTTCTCAGTAAATAATTCTGAAAGTCATACATTTTCAATACCCCGGGCTTATACAAATTTTTCAGTGCCATCCTTGCTTTTTATACTGGATCAGCGAATCGATTTTTCGGGAAAGGCACCAAGGTGAGCCACCGCTTTTTGGCAAGTCGCATTTTGTGCTCTTCCAAAAATCATCATCCCACATTGTAAGAATATGTAAAACAGTGAATGCTTCCGCAGCCAGACAAAAGAGCGTATCAAGCGTAATTTTCTAAAATATTGGAAGTTTGATAGTCCCATAGGAGACTGGATTTATTTTAATTTTCATGTTTCCATAAAAAAATGACGCCACATTAAAAAGCACCATCACGTGGCAGGATGCAGGCAGATGAGGTTTTCGGCGATCCGAAATGTTTTTTTTTGTTTAAAGTAGTTCCTACTCAACATGTTTTGGCTTATTTTTTTGAAATCAAAATCTCTCAAACCCTCTAATTTCCCATGCAGGCTGTAAACAGCTGAAAAGCAAATCTTCCTCATAAAGTAGCTAAGCATATGAACGTATCAAAAATAGTCTTCTGTAAATTTCTTTCCTAGTATAGCCGCTTATCTAGTGCCTTAGTACGTCGGTGTATCAAAAACAGCAATAGTACTTCATATGTCTCAGCAGCAGAATTCTGAATAAAATCAAGCCAAAAATGGTCCGTCAAATTTAGACGAGTATAATTCAATAGCAAAAGCTTTTACAGGACTCTTTTGCACTAAATTGACAGGCAGTCTTTCACCAGACTGTTAAGTGACGAATTTTTGGTTGATGGACACCTCAATGTTCTATAGGTTAAGATTGTATTTTTTCCCCTGTCATTTACGCATAGATCTCGTAATGTTAATCAAACCGACAAGTATGGTAGGTTATGCAAAAAGCTGCTGCGCATTATTCCTGTTAAGATAACCTTGAGGCATTCTTGAAGAGTGTTAGGGTCGGAGTTAGACTGAGGGTTAGAAGAGCCACCGCTAGGTCTCAAGAATGAGTACCTTAGTGCATGCAATGCAAGATCAATCATTAGAATTAAGATATGTACTCCCGTGTAAAACCAGAATATTATGCGGAATTTGCTTGCTTTTAATCTCATTATCGTCAAAACTTTTTTTATTGTCACGATTAAGTGATAGATTACTGTCTTTTTATTCAGTATATTGTGTCTAGGACCTTTTCTTCATATGTTAATGGGATGAATTGATGGTTATAAATGTCCCTGCTTTCCACAGTCTTTGTTTTCGTAAAAATATTTGGAACCAACCACACATGCATCACGTAGATTTGACCACCATGAGGGTGCCTGATGAGGTTTATAAAGCAATTTAGTCTTCCCATGATAACATTTATTCCCGCTACCACAACCAGCATTACATACTTTGTAGACAGAAACCACTGCGCTTCCTTGATTTCATGATAATAGCACAGCACATCGCTGTAATTAAAATTCAAAACAGCATATATTTGTCTTCCATGAACAATTGGCGGACTTGTAACGAAAATCATATTACGAGAATTTTAAACATCTGGGTAGCAGAAAGGACCTGCGCACTTTCATATTAAAATTGCATTTTTTAAGATTATAACTATCGAAATGGCTTGCTTAGATTTTAGAGGTTGTAAGTGAGCATTAGGTTGTCTTAACGTGCATTTTATTCTGAATGGAGCAATGGGGAGTCTGCCGACGTGTGCAATGCTTTTGAGCGAAGTTCTGCTTGGAAAAGGAATAAAATGATTCTGTATGACATCATAGTTTAAAATGATAAAGTGTAGCTACTTTTCTACTGCTACCAATAAATTGGCTGAAAGCAAGAGATTTATTGATTTGCAAACTGGCCTTATTTCATATTCTTTACCAAACACCACGACACTTGCATATGCAATACCACCAAAAAACTGTAAAGATCACGAACGTGGAATATACTTGCGCCTTGAAGTACATGTAACGTTTTTATTTTAGTTATTCATCGTTAAATAAGCATAAGTTTTTTCTAAGACCGATCGCTTTTTCCTAGTACATTTATTCTAAACTTACTTTAAATTTTCCGCACATTTGCTTTCATGATCGAACCTACCAGACAACATATCTGACATGTTTAAATTGCATATAATCAAAAGTAATCCCTGCTAGTACTGCAGCAAAATGTATTCTCAAATATTTCGTTTGTGATGCTTTGGTATAAAAAGCATGCCGAACATGGCTTTCTTGTAAAGAAAATGAAGGGTTTGCCAACGGAAAAGCCAGGAAAATAATGATCATAAGGAACTTATCTAAATTTATCGGATAAGAGAGTTAGCGTTAATCTCTTCGAAGTCCAAAGCGCGTATTTAGCATTAAACAAGTTTCAATTTAACGGCTCTAGGTGAACCTAAAATAATTACATTGTCCCCAGTGCTAAGACGTTTTGTTCTATTCAAACTGTCTAACGAAAAATAGTATTAAGTCTTGACAGATCAACGAATTGAAAGGTCCATTTAAGAATATAGCTGCTACAGATGTCAAGGGAACTTCGCCTCAACAGAAGGCTAAACACGGCTATCTTAGGTTGGGAAGAAAGAAAACTGATGCAGAAACCGAAAGGATGTATAATCTCTGCAATTACAGTGTTGAGTATAAGGCTGCATAAACAAGCGATTTTCAATAAGAAGGAATAAGATGATAATTAGAACATTTATATTCATGCGTTCAGTCAACAAGACTGTCATCTTTGAAGCAAGCAAATATGGCAGAATTTATTCGATCAAATAAATTTCGTGAAGGCTCGTCAGCTGCGGCCCGTCTTTGCATGAATTAATGACAAATGGGTTAAGGCACAATTTGAATATCAACAAAATCGATGAAAGCAAGGTCAAATTTACGCGTAAGCGAACATTCATATTGCGAACGTAACTCGGGAAAGAACGGAAATTTAGGGAGGGGGAGGGGAAACAACACAAAAACGAACAAAAGGTGACTAAATGTAGGCCTATGGACCCCAAGGCAGCTGTAGGTTAGCCACATGTTCTAATTGCTTACATAGGTCGGGTTTCTCCCGCCGTATGTAGGCTGCTTCCATGTAGCGTAATGTCCGGTTTGTTCGTGCTCGAACAAGAACTCGGAAAGATTTTTTCAGATCGACAGAGTGACCACTGTCCAATAGATGTTTTGTTAAAGAGGACCGAGATACTTTGTTTTCCTGTTTAAAAAGCCAAGAGGGTAAATGTGCAGCTGCCCTGGTCGCCAATTGCCTTTGCGTTCGCCCAATGTACTATCATCCGCAAGTGCATATAAATTCATAGACGCAGTTTGAATTGGTGTGCAAAGGCAAGGCATCTTTTGTCTCGTTAACGGGAAGGCCTTTAATAAAGCTGAGGAACACCAATGCAGCTGCATTGTACGTTCTCTCTATGGTGCATCACAAACGTCGTTTGATTGTATTTGATACATTGTCATCTTTGAAGGGTAGAGATATAAAAACGGGCTTTTTTGGAACAAACTAGTCCGTAATTTTCAGCCGTAAAGGTTTACTGTATTTCTGAATGAAACGTGAAGGATATCCACGTTTAAGTAGGGCGTCTTTGATGCTGGAAATTTCTGTTGGTAATGTTTCATTGCTGCAAATTTTCTCAGCTCGCCAGAAGCGAGTTAGTACCAAGTTTCGTTTCCACTGGATTGGCACAAAACTAGTAAAGTGTAGGTACTGGCCTTTCCAGGTAGCCTTGTGATAAACACTTCGCCTTATTGAACCATCAGCCTCTCTAAACAGGAGGACGTCAAGAAAAAGCAACTTTTTGTTTTGCTCCCTTTCCATCGTGAACTTTATTTTTGGATGCAATTTATTCATGAATCGAAGAAAGTTTTCAGCGTCTTGTTTGGTTTCAACTATAGTAAAAAGATCATCGACGTAACGTGTGTATAAAGTTGTCTTGTTTAGTTGTTATGACAATTTTTCTTCTAAATGACCCATGAATATGTCAGCAAAAGTAGGTCCAAGTGGACTTCCCATTGCGACTCCATCGATTTGTCTATACCGATGCCCATTGAAGAGGAGTTGCACATTTTTCGTTCATAGTGTAAGCAATTCCCTTAGTATATCAGGTGGTAGACGAGTATAGGATGCATGAGTACATATAACGTCGATTGTTTCGTCCAATGGTACATTTGTAAATAAGGATTCAACGTCTAACGAAATCATAAATTTGTTTGCAATATTTTGGAACTTAATATCTTCAACAAATTGAAAGACATCCTTTGTCACGTAAGTGGAGAGCCGGCTCCTAATCGGCTTTAATTCCTTGACAAGCCATTGTGCTAGCTTGTGTTGAGGAGAGTTAATCGTAGACAAAATTGGTCGCATAGGTATGTCCTTCTTATGTGCTTTGGGCAGACCATATAGTCTGGGGATGTGTTTTCCTTTAGGCTTTAAAGATAATGCAGTTGCAGTATCAATCAGGTTTTTGTTCCGCAACTTTTTAATAGCTTTCTATACTAAATCTTCGATTGCTTTGGTTTGATCTTTGCCTGACACCTCTAGACGAAATTTGCTCTGGTCACCCAAAATAGCTTCCATTTTTCTTACATAATCCTTCCGGTTGAGAATGACAACTCCATGGCCTTTGTCTGGTTTAGAAATTATTATTTCCTCGTGGGGTTTCAAAGTGGTGAGGGCAGCCATGTGTTCTTTTGTCAGAGGAGTTGTTTGTGTTACAGGAGCATTGTGATATTGGTGAACAATGTCCACAAATTTTGCTTTAAGCCACCCCACATCGTCAGTTGACCTAGGTATTAGCTCTGCTAACTGAGAGTTTAAGACTTCAAATTGGGCCTCAATTTCAACTGGGTTTATTCTTCTGTTTGGAACGCAAAAGTCTAATCCCAGTGATAAAGCCTGTGATTGTAGCTTCGTTAGTTTTAGATCTGATAAATTTAGAATCATTTCCTTTGCGTCCAGTGGAAAGTAGTCGTCCGTGGACTTCTTGCATAAAGACTTCCGGTATTTATTGCGGTATGATTCTCTTATCTTAATCTGTATGCTGTATGCATGTTTCATAAACAATAGCCAACAGTAGGAGCTTATGTTTTCTAGAACAGGCATTGTCTGATCAAGGTGATTCTTGCTGGTGCAGATAGCCAACATTAAGTTCTCAATTCTAGATTCCGTGAGACGATCCAGATTTTTAATCGTTGGGCTTAGATTTCCACGACTAAGGATCTTATAGAATTGTACAGGATACTCCTTGCTGATTATGCAAGTTCGCAGAAATTCAATGTGTGCATTATCCTTTGTTATTCTGCATCTTAATTGTAAAAGCCTATCCAGAGACTTTATTGTATCCGGGGAAGGTGCCTTTTGAGAAATGTGAAACATCTTTTCCAAGGAAGAAATTTGAAGCAAGCAAATATGGCAGAATTTATTCGATCAAATAAATTTCGTGACGGCTCGTCAGCTGCGGCCCGTCTTTGCATGAATGAATAACAAGTGGGTTACAGCACAATTTGAATATCAACAAAATCGATAAAAGCAAGGTCAAATGTACGCGTAAGCGAACATTCATATTGTGAACGTAACTCGGGAAAGGGTGGAAATTTAGGGGGGGGGGGGGGGAAACAACACAAAAACAAACAAAAGGTGGCTAAATGTAGGCCTATGGACCCCAAGGCAGCTTTAGGTTAGCCACATGTACTAATTGCTTACCTATGTAATTTACATGCACTTGCGGATGCAAGTACATTGGGCGAACGCAAAGGCAATTGGCGACCAGGGCAGCTGCACATTTACCCTCTTGGCTTTTTAAACAGGAAAACAACGTACCTCGGTCCTCTATTACAAAACATCTATTGGAAAGTGGTCACTCTGTCGATCTGAAAAAAATCTTTCTGAGTTCTTGTTCGAGCACGAACAAACCGGACATTACGCTACATGGAAGCAGCCTACATACGGCGGGAGAAACCTGACCTTTATAAGCAATTAGAAATTTGACCTTGCTTTTATCGATTTTGTTGATATTCAAATTGTGCTGTAACCCACTTGTTATTCATTCATGCAAAGACGGGCCGCAGCTGACGAGCCGTCACGAAATTCATTTGATCGAATAAATTCTGCCATATTTGCTTGCTTCAAATTTCTTCCTGGGAAAAGATGTTTCACAAGTCTGTCATCTGATATTTTTTCTACAAAGCTAATGCCTAATCACTTTAAAATCTTAAGAATCAATATGTACATTGGTGACGTCAGTCTCCACAATGAAGGTGTCATCAACTACTTACGGCAATAATTTGGCTATGGAAAGGCTGCACCTATCTTATTTTTCCAATGTTATTCCTTCTTTACCTAATTAGTGTAGGTCAGAGAGAGTATATGGACTGAGATTTTTATCACAATTAAGTTTGAACTGAAGAGGTTTCTCTCCTTTTACAAAAAACCTGAGAAATTATTCAAAGAATGATCAAGGTAATTGATTGGAATAAGTTATTTAACGTGAAAGGACATATGCAATGACCACTATAGCTTAACTTTTACTATTTCCATGAGTAAATAGAAAAATGGAACTAAATTTTGTTCCAACCTTATCAAGTTATTCCACAGAGTTAAAAAAAATTGTGTAAATAATTTATATTTTTTGAGAGCTGCATATGTTTTCTTTACTCATGGACATTCCTGTATGCAATTGCCACTGACCAACCCTTAACCTAATGTAGTGGTGCTATTAACGCCACAAGAACTAGACTGAATGATATACTTATGACATTCACAAAAGCCAAACACTACTGAGAAAGAAAATTGCGCTTTTTCGAAATTACCATTCCAACACTTTCAGGAAAAAACCGTCCACGTGAATAAAAGAAATACAGACAAAAACAAAACAGCACGGGAGAAATTAAAGTGTAACATAGAAGCTAAACACTGCAACTGACGCCACCATAGACAGTCGTCAATAAATTCGGTGCAAAATCGCTGCGAAAAATTAGGTGAAGCAGAGCAACGCTAGCGTGGTGTATATATGTGCTCACATTTGCATGAGGAGTAGAAAAAATATATTAAGAATATACCTGGGTGAAGTGAGAGCGAAAAATGGTGGCTCGATTTCAAAAGCCCGTGCTGGTTAATAATTTAAAACAGCAAGATTACCATTGCACCTATTAAACTGAAATGATCGGTATATGACCAGCTAACTAAACCCCTGCACAAAAATAATGCCACACTTTACATTAATTAAAAATATAGGCTTAAAACCCCTGAATAAACTTCACTGACTGTGTAATAAGTCATTAATTAACTACACGCCGAAGTCCAATGTCTTCTGCAAATAAACCGAGGAGGAATACTTAAAGGCCAAATGCTCATTCGCTTTATCAGTATTTTTACGCATTATTACAAGTGGGCAGAACTCATAAGTGAATAGTTCATATGGAAGGAAGCTCAACAACTTCTAACAAGTACATATTGTATTAAGAGATTCAGACCTTTTTAAAAATTTACCGATATTCTAGCAGACTTAATCGCATTTCGGGCATTATTTTCATATAAAAATTTAAAAGAGCGGAAGCTTAACTGGAGTTCGTATACCCCAAACCCTCTGGGTAAGATAGACACACGACGGACGATCTGAACCATTCGTAGCCATTTCGTGCGACGGCTGAATTTCGACAGAACGGGTGTTTTACAACTTTTTGTTTGCACCTGTGTCGTTGACATGGTAAATCATTGAGTATTTTCACACTTCGGACTGTTTGGTGTAAGTTTATAATTATCGTGCAGTCATTAAATAGAAGCTTATTGATTTCAGCTCAAATATGCGTGTTAATTGTAGTACCAAGAAGGTTAAGCCGGACAAAATTTTGACCGTCTTAAATCTTAAACACTGTCACTTTCTTTTCTGTCTGTTTTAGGTTTGTGAACTTTGCAACAATTGGATACCATCTGTCACTCGCACTGACGGAAGCCATTTTTAAAAGTGGTGCGTAACGTTGGCTTTAGAAGTTTACATTGTGATGTACGCCTTAAGTATACAATTTTATTCGTTGAGATTTTCCAAAAGCTTACACATCATATACAGGTTGTCGTGATTGCATGATACTCTCACTATAATATCTTTGTGTAATAGACAGCGGACGTGCAACACAAGTTCGATAGCATTTCATTACCATCGAAAGTTTAGTTAATTGAAAAGCATTCCGGTTATCCTAAGATTTGCCCGAGAATATTTTTAATTCATAAGAACAGTCAGACCAAGTGTTTTTAAGCAGAAATTCCAGTTCACCTTTTGGATTTTAGCTGGAATCCGACTTTAACTTTCTCTGCATTCTATCGTGTTATATTTTCTAGATTTTTTATCAGTGCCGTTCTGATGACGCAAGTAGTCCACCACGATCCATCAAAGTCCACTGTTGTAATATGAATAAAGTGCACTGTTTTGATTGTAACAAAGATGTAAAATAAGTAATTTTGAAGGAGAAATCTTTACCAGTGATCAATCAAACTATCATGTTCCTACCCTACGTGAAGGTTCTCCATTTGTAAACGAGTATGTTTATCATGCGCTCCACAATGTGGTCAACACAGGACGTTAACACGCGTGACATCAGTCACGCACTTTATGCTTCCTCACTCACCTGGGTTTCGTCTCAGGGTAGGCTCAACAAAATGGAGGCGTAACCAAGCGCAGTAGCTGAAAATTTTTGAGCAAGCTAGCTTTGTGTGTAAAACACCACCTACTTCCAATACAACGAACTCAGGTATCACGTAAGGAAGGGATGGATGGGTTCCTAGTTAACTAGCAGTGCCACACAGAAGCCCTTAAGCCCCACTCTTATTGAAGCATTCCACAACTCACTGTGCTTACAACACTGATCACGCAGGGATATAGCCGTTGCTTGAAGGGAAGACCCTTGCCTTGCGATTTTTAGATCCGGTTCCGAGTGCGATGAGAAAAAGTGAGCTGCGATATGGGCGAATATTGCATCCTACATAGAGAAGTGGTAGAAAATAGGTTGGAGAAGTTTGAGTTTCAGACAACTTTGCATCTGCAGTCGATAGGTGCCACATCCAAAGTGTGAGAGCACGGAATTCATCACAATGTCGTCATGTGGGATTCAGCCACAAGAAGACGATTGGCCAGTCCGGATTCGGAAAGGCCGGCGCTGGTGCTTGAGAACGTACTAAAAACCGCGAAAGATTGAGCGTTGTGAACTAGAGGTAGCGTATTGAACGCAATGACGAAAGGTCCCGGGTTCATATCTCGGCAGTTTTAACTTTCGAGATTTGGTTTGACTGGCTGATGACGGCTTATAAGCCAGAACTGGCCATTCGGTTCTCCTTTTGCTATTTTGGATCCACTTCGTCATATTCAATCCCGTTATGTAGCATGAACAAGATTAGTAAAAAGCACCTTTGTTGAAGTCCACGTAGATGTTTGCCACTATGAGATTCCCCTTCAATTGACGAGCACTCAGAGTTCAAAATCAAAATCGCAGCTTATTTAGAGACACGATGACAACCTACTTTATACCATTGTAAGAGTAAGTCTTGGCTTCGGTCTAAAAATCAGTCAAATTTTATATGTTTTGTACTTCACAAAGTACCTTACTCCCTAAAGAACGTTTCTTGGCTCAATAAAAATTCTGCCTGTATGTTTTAACTTTCGGGACACTTATTCATTGGGCCTGCTTATCTTATTGGTTACAGCGTGATCAGGAAAACATAGAGATGGTCCAAGAACAGTAGATACTATTTCGGAATTTAAAACAAGGTGTCATTGGGTTTGGCGCCTCTTTTAGGGAACGGAGCATATCAAAGAATCTCAACTAGAAATTTAAGAGTAGCATTAATGGATTTCATTTTCAATTACATAACGCTAGCATCAAGCAACCCCACTCCTCATACTTTAAATAAAAGTTGATTTAAAAAACACAGGTAAACAGTAGGGTTTATTGGCGTCGATAACATTCGTGACAGCTTCTCAAATGCACTTCTCGCTGTATGAGTCTCATAACAAAGAGAACATACAAGCGTTTGAAATTTCACAGAATAAATGGCATAACATCAAGGATCATAGTTCAATTTAAATAATGATCAGGTAAAAGACTGCATTATATCAATGTAAAGAAAGAAAGGGGCGTTGAGAGAAGTTAAAGAAAATCACTTGGGGATTAAAACTAAGTGACCAGTTACCAGGTTAATTGGAGATTGAACATATGATCAAGCTGCTTGCATAGGTTGGGTTTCTCCCGCCATATGTAGGCAGCTTCCAAACAGAGCGGGGTTCAATTTTTTCAGGCCCGTACAAGTACTCGAAACACTGTTTTGGCGTCGACAGAATGACTGCTGTCTAGTCGATGCTTGGTAAAAGAGGATCGTGGTACTCTGTCTTCTTGCTTGAAAAGCCAGCTGGGCAAAGGCTCAGCAGCCCAGGTAGCCAGTTTGGTCTAAACTGAACTATAATCTTTCATATTATGTCATTTACTTTGTGAAATTTCAAACTGATGTATATTTTCTTCGTTATCATCCTCCTGCAGCCACAAGATGCATTTGAAAAGCTGTCATGAAATTTACTGATATCAATAAATCCTGCCATATACGCCTGTGTTAAATTTGCACCCGGGAAAAAAAGCTTCAAGTGTGAATGTGCGAGCGTTTAAATAATGCGCTCTCCGGGGCCAATCGTGACTTTGCACCAGAAAACTCGCAAACAGGAATAATACCAGATTTTTCCAGTAATCAGATGCTATCCATTTGCTCATCCACTAAAAAATCTAATTTAGTTAACAATGGGAATTTCAGTCATCTACAAAATGATTCCGTTTTTGGTTGCAAAAATTAGCTTTCTGGACAGTCTCCTAACAACGTCACAAAACGCAAATTTTCCACAATTAAAAATTTATGTGCGAATTTCAGCAGTCAGACTGACTAAAATGATAAGCTTCTTCAGTCAAAAAGTTAACGGATTTGTTCAAACATTTTTTAAACTTCCTCAGAATAAGGAACCTTGTTTTAGCCGGAATTTTTATGTTTGGGCTATGTTGTGAAACCTTTTAACGCTAATAATATACTTTCGCTCAGTCCAAGTTTTGAACTCAAAACGCGTAATTTTTTGAAATTATCATACAATTGTTTGTTATTATCAGTGTTTTTATGTATTTGATTACTTTTTGTTCCTTTAGAGGGAGCATTTGACGGCAAACGCGCATTGATAGAAAGATTTTCGGCCCCACTTAAGCGAATCTTAAAAGGCCAAATCTCCAAAACTGAACTGGTAAGTTTGTGAATTTTTGTTAGATCACCGCCTTCGTTAATCAGAGAATACGCAACTCACTGCCTTTCGGGTACTTTTAGTCGAAAGTTTCGGATCAGAATACTCCTTTTGTATTCAAAGAGCTGATTTTTTTAAAATGTCTGGTTTTATGATTAGAATCCAAACTGATCATAACCACTTAGGTTAGTATTTCAACGGTTTCTGCCTGTGTCTACTGCTTTAACGTGGATTTCCACCTGGTGCATATTGATGCCACTTGCTGAACGACCTTCAAAGTGTTCTGATATCTTGAACATTAATGTAGCCAAATAAATGGAGAAATAATTGGTCCCTTTTTTGTATTCAACGGAGTTATTGCTAGCGATAACCTGTTTACCGTCATATACCTCAAAAAAACTAAAGAAAATGGTCCACGCCTAAAGACCTTAGATATACTGGTGTATACCGCGAAAAGAAATTAATTTCTCAGGAGGTTAAAAAGTGGAACTTTTAAAACCGGTATATCAACCAGAAAGCAGGCAGGAAAAGCTGGGGGACTCACTTATGAGCCGGACCCCTCGCAGTTGTATCAAGCAGCGGCAGAATACCGGCGAAACACGTGTCTGGGCTTTTTAGCTGGTACCTAGGCTGTTAGTCTGGTAAGTAACAACATCAATGAAAACCAAAGCACCATCAACAACTCAAGACTCACTGTTCCCAGTTTATGTCTGAATTGAAGCAAATTCTGTATTTCTAGTTATGGGAGACTAAATTTTTCAAAGGCAGCTCTGCCAAGGATCTTTTTAATACTTCCAGTTAGAAAATGCAACATGCAGTATTGCGAGTTCTGCATGAAACATTCCATAATTTTAAAACGAACGGTAATCACTCGCAAAAAAATGTTGACTAGGGTTGCAATACTGTTTATCACGCAGTCAAATTACGATCGCTTTTTAGTTACGCTAGGATGCCAACTCTGTGATGAGCTTCTTTTTGACCGCTGCGTAAATGCTTATTCGGTAAAAAAGGCTACTTAAATAGCATTCATTTTTTTACATTTTGACTGCCTTTATAAATTCAAATGTATTTTATGGAAAACATGCACAAAAGAGTCCTCTCTGGCACTTATTTGATAGCAAATTGCGCTGTCTTTAAATATTCATTCTCAAAGGAAAGGTTTCCTTCAGTTTTGAAAAAGTTTCTACATTTCCGAATGATTTTGAATGCTACAGACTGCTAGAACTGAATTCGAGTTTTACAAATGCTGTGTTCATCCTGTTTAAGGAGAAGTGTGTTCTTGCCTATGGTTTGAGGATGTTGTTGCACAGCTTTCATAGAATTTTGCAATAGATATGGATCATGCTGTGGCAGCAAAAATAAAATGACGGATACGATGTTTTATGAATGAACACTGCCCAGTTGTAAGAAACTGAAAATTATATTTTTTCAAAACCGAAGGAAACCCTTCTTCTATGAATGAAAATTTAAAGAAATTACGATTTGCTATCAAATAAATGCAAGTGAGGACTCTTTCGTGCATGCTTTCCATAAAATACATTTAGCTTTATAAAAGCAGTCAAAGCAATGAAACGAATATGTGTTATTTAAGTACCCATTTTTTACAGAATATACATTTTCACAGCGGTCAAAAAGAAGCTCATCACAGAGTCGGCATTCTAGCGTAACTGAAAGGAATCGTAATTGGACTGCATGATAAACAGTATTGCAACCCTAGTCAATATTTTTTTGCCAGTGATTACCGTTCATTTTCAAATTGCGGAATTTTTCATGCAGCACTCGACATACCGTGTAAAGTTTGTTAAATTACTTTGTTTTTAATCAAATAAGGATAAAGAAACTTTCGTCATCGTTGCTTGGATTTAAAAATTGCCTGTCTTGCTTCACCATTTGTATCGCGTTCCGCTCTAACGAATCACCCTCCCAACCACTAATTGTAAATATCGCAATAGTAGAACGGTTAAGGTTACCAATACCTTTACAGTCTACTGCACTGCAGGTTAAATTTAAATCGATGGCAAGTCTATTAGGTCTCGGTCACCAGAACATGCTGCAAAAGTATTACGCGCTTCAGTGGGCTGGGTGCTTTTTAAAGGGCTGGAATTTCTTGTCTGATCTCATTGCGCTTTCAGAAGCTCTACACAATAAAAAGGAACGAGACTGGCCTGTGGACGATGTCAGTGATGCCCTTCTAAATATTTTGTTCCCAAATTCCTGTGTACTAGATGAATAAAAAACGAAAGCATTGAAACACTATCAGAAAGCATATGCTTAGGCTTATTGCATATTCCTGCAAGTCCCAGTCCTGAGCCCATAGTCCATATTTCTTACTTATTTACGCATAATCTCTATCATGGTCTACCAGCAAAAGTATTCCTGCTTAAGTTTATCAGACAGTTTGGCAGATGATAGCCATATAAATATATTTCTACCAAACCACAAGATCACAAATTAATGCCCAATTTTTTATATTTACGCAGGCGTTTTCCAATCCACATGACTCCTTGGAGGCGTTGCAGTTGGCTAAGACAGCATTGGCACTTGAAATGCTTGCACGTGCCTATCTGAAGCTCGGTAACTTCACCGACAACGTTGACAGTGGTCTGCCTGGAGTCCACATTTCTGACAAGGCGACTTTATTCCTGTTCTTATTGCAAGTAGGTTGCGTTTCAGTGTGAGGTGTGGCTCCTTGTAATTTTTCTTCATTCATTACGGTGATATTTTTCGTATTATCACCGGGATATAAATACCTTGAATTTACACTCCAACAACTTCGTGGAGTTTGTATTGATAAATTAGGGCGTTAACATCATCCAGAGGCGGCTGTCTGAGTGCTTTATTTTTCATTTTTATTCCCCACTGAACAAAACCTTTGATTTTGAGGCACTCCTAATAGGTCAAATTACGTCATCCCCTAATGGACGGCAGAAGCCACCTAATAGTTTTAAAACAGACTTAACCAGCTCATCATCATGGTGGATATGATGATAGGCATTATGATCATGATGGCGATGATAAAATCAAATGAAGATTGTTTGCAATCCGCCAAATGCATAATACTAAAGATACTGCTGATAACCGCATAAAGAATACTGACTTCAAGCAGTACTTCTTTCACTTGGAGTGCACATTATCCGCAGTGCACGAACTTTTGATGCGAAAAATATTGCTCACCAAACGACCAAAGCCGGTGACTTCTTTAAGTGGCTGACATATAAAGCCCGGCCATAACTTAAATACTCATTTTTCCTATGATGTTAATGGCCCGCTTTCGCTTGAGTTTCTCTAAGGACGCCGAGTTGACGTTTTTTGAAACCTGGCTAGGCGCATAACACAGGCGAAAACTCTATCAATAAAAAAGACCTTGGGGAAAAAAGGCCTATTTGCGGGCTAATCCCCTGGGCTTGGCGTAAGGTTTCCTTCTTCGCAGGGCGAGAAAAAAGCAAACATAACCCAAACTTTCGGAAAAATATGAAATAAGGATGGCAAAAATTTAATAAAAGTACATTCGCTTATTGAAAATAAAAATTAGGGACGTTATCTTGCAGCAGTATTTGCTAAAAATACCGTGTCATGAGAAATTGACAAGTAGTTTTACTTTTTTAAGCAACCGCGTAACTGCCGGTTTTCTTCTAAAATTTTGAGATGGTTTGTTTTTTCGTGTTAATACACCTAGCGATACAGAGAGATACTGTTGCGATGAACCTTTTCTTTTTACTAAACACGAAAGCATAGGTGTATTAGTAAACTATTTTTGTGCAGGAAGGACTGATAATGTAGATCAAACTGGATTAACTGTTATAATGGATTTATATGACCGAAATAGTGTTCGCATAATTCATTTTTATACTCTCACGAATTTTTCGTGTATGTGCTCAGTTGTTATAAGCAGGTTATCCATTTTATGAGGCTTACCTATCTGAACAGTGCGTGAAATTTGTTTTTTTTGCTTGTATTAGCACAGAACTGGTCAGCAAATTAAGCGATGGATAGGGTTTCCGTTTGGTTTCCTACCAAAGTGATCGCTTTCTAAAAAAACATGAAATATCCTACGGTCATGGAGCTCTCAGAAGCATTCTTTTTGTAAAAACAAATAAAGAGACTAAAGAAAGTTTAGTTAAATTAAAATGCAAAATAGATAGGGAGGTATTTCATGGCAAGCATTTTCTTTTGCCAAGGCTCGTCCTATATTCCTGCCACGTTCTTGTCCAGGAAGGTAAACACTATTTTATTGAAGTGATCCGTGATCATGACTTACATGTCTCTGAGTAACCTCCAGAATCATGATAAGAAAAGCCGCTTCGTCCGCAAATGTAGTGGTTCTTCTATATAGAATATGACGAACTGTTCAGTTTCTGAAAAAATTTTGACAGCACTATTACCATGTAATGGAGGTTGTACTCAAAATTGACCATACAATGGTTATTTAAACCGAAGTTCTAGAGATGTTTTATAGTCATAACATATTAAATTATGGCAACGTCATAATTGAGTTCGCACTATTGCACGACACCTCATCTCTTCTGCGCTGGTGTATTTCTAAGTGCAAATATATTGGCTGAACGCTAAGGCTATTTTTGGTCTGATGGGTTATAACTTTGCCTATCAAACAGAAATAATCTTCCGTTTTTTTGCTTTGATGTGCTTGCTAGACCATGGAAAGTCTACTGACCTAAAACTCGCTTCACCAGTTCCTGCATATGTAAAAGCAGCTCGAAACATTGACTATTTGCATGCGAGAAATAGGACAACATTTTCAGGCAACCAATTTGTCCTAGGTGAGACCCCATGAAGTGAAAAGATAGCGAACTGTTGGCAACGCAAGCTCCATCATGTGGTCAGTGTTAATCTATCGGGTTGTGTTCGAATGCACGTATGTAAATTTCACTGAGAACGAAAACGCCTGTTAGAGGAAATGTATGAACAGACATTGTAGTCTTTCGAGGTCGACTAAGTGAATGATAATTCAAGAAAATCTTTTTAAAGGTGTAGGCTAGGCTTTTGATGACTGGAGAAACTATCGCAGTAACTTGAGTTAATAGGAAAGACTCTAACTGATGTGACTTTCAGGCCCGCTTCCGTATGGAAAGAGAAGAAGTGGGATACCAGTTGGAAGGAACAGTGTATGCCGTGTATGGGATAGGTTAGAAGAAGTTGGTAGTCGAAGAATGGAACCTCCGAGGTCGCGAGGGCGGCGTCCGAAGTGCAAGCGCGATGGAGTCTTTGCAGCGTTTCCAGCGAGACCATTGCGATGAGGATAACTGGAGGACATTGGTGCGTACCAGACACCCCCGTTATGCAACAACTTGAGGTAATCCAACGATGGAGCCTTCACTATTGCGGCACTGGCCCTGGGAATCGACAAGTGGATGTTTTCACTCGACTGTTCCATGACTACGATCGCTGCAGCGATTGTAACCAGCCTAGCCTTAGTATCTGATACATTTTTTAACAAAATTGTATGCGTGCCCGTGTATATCCTTGTGGGATACGACGTGGTCCAGCCAGATAATAGACGAGAGAACGTATCCCAACATGTTTAAGCTAGTTGAATAGAATGAGATGTGGAAGGCCATAGTGTCAGGGAGAATGTACTAAGGTAGGAACAAGTGTAGTATGTAAGCAATATGAAATTGACTTCCATACGAGTGCAGGCCAGCCATGAATGAGCCGGAGTCCAGAGAGTCTGCAACCGAACAGTGAGTTGTCGGCTCTGGAAGTGAATGAGCGTAAACAAATCGTCCACGTCTCGGGCACTGGTCTAACCTTGAGAAGTGGTTGGCTAGTGAGAATAGACCACCTTAAGAAAGCCACACGGGAGTGACCTTAAACGGAGGCCTTGACTATGGTGTCTTGCGGACGCGTGGTGGTCACGCCAGACATGACCTAGTCCGCGCGGCATCCGAGGAAAGCATGACTAAGAAAGGGGGTCGCTACAACGTTAAGAGGCGACTGGTTAGTTTGGTGTAAATAGTGTTACATTCCGGACATGATACTGCCCATCTAGGATTATTCTTTCGATCGTATTCGTTTGGATCCCTGCCATTGCAGATTTTGCTGCATATGATGTTTGAAACACCAACTATGAAGCGAGAATGTTTCGCATGCGCGGCAGGTATTACGGTGTTATCATTCTGCTGTTTTTCTATTAATGTTTGTTTGGTTATTTGATAGAAGAACGTGCTGGTTGACACTCGTTGATGAGCGTTCACCTGACCACTAACGGTACCACCTGCCTGTATTGCCAGCTCTTACGGCTGTCACAGGACCTCAATCGAGACCCAAGACAATGCGGGACGAATGACTCCCGTTAGCAGTGAGGTAAACGTTCATCAGCGAGCGTCAATAGCTCCTAATCTAAACTGGCTAGACAACGAACCCATGGCTTGAGGTTTAGGACGTTCGACTCTGATCAGAGAGGTCACGAGTTCGAGGCTCGGCTGGGGCACAACTTGGGACTGGGTACGCCTGGCTGAGGACTGCTAGTAAGCCAGGAGTGGACTTACCACGCTCCTTTGTCTTTTTCTGCAATACTCTCTGCCTTTTATCACGTGCTAGTTCTTTGGGACTTTCACAATCGAAGGTTAGTTCGAAATAATATTGTATTTAGATGCATGCAAACAGCGAAAAACAAGGTTGCATACATTAGGGGAATTGTGGTAGAATTGTGGAGGTATTAAGGAGTTAACGGAAGTGGTGAACAGCATACTCTGTGCAGAAAAAATTCAAAAAATCGATTAATTCTATTAGGTTATTGAAGTACACCAGAGTTAATTAAAAAATCGGGTGCGTTAGGAGAAAAAAACGGAACTGGCTGATCAACTTAATCGCAGGCAGGCAGCCAGCAAACGAAAACAATTTTTTAACGCAATCAAATCACCAAGGAATGAAGAAAATGCACTCGTTATAAGTTAAACAGAAATAGAATTTATGCATATAGTGCAAAATAAGGACATTTTAGGGGTAGGTGGTTCAAGAAACAGCAAATGGACGTAATTTTGCAGCATAGGAGCCGTTATGTGTGTGTTTATGAGCTGTTCATGGTGAACCCTGCGACACTTGCGTTTACTCGCATCTGTCACTTATTGGTCAGCAGGAGAGTGGCGAAGGTGTTAGCTAAACTTCCCAGCTGTTCTGTACCTGGGTACTCTGTTAAATTTATATAGGATTTCTTCTTTCCTGTGACCAAACTGAATGACAAGGACAACTTATAATATAGCTACAAAAACTAATCAGCTATTTTATCCCGTAATTTTGCATACATGTGTATTTATTCTGCCCTTTTTCTTTATAATGTTTGACATTATGCACTGCTTTGCCGAGAAATCTGGCGCCTATAGGTATTTGCGTATACATTCTAGACGCAATGCGCGAATCTACAGCCCGTCGGTAGACTAGGCGAGGCAAGTCCCTTGACCCCGAGATGCCAACGAGTTCTCAAGGCTGCCACTAGATCGCCAACGTTCATGGGCCTAGTGGGCTGCAAATCGCAGCACTTACTTGCGGCAGGATTTTCCCAGGATCATAAATTGCCAACTGCCTCACTAACAGTGCCAGACTGTTTCTTCAGCGGATGAAATGGTCCAATGTTTTTTTTGCCTTCTTTTCGCGTCACACTGGCCTTGTTTTTTCTCATGACGATCACTCTGGCCGCAGTGTGCCGTGTCCAAGGACCAACTGTCAAGCCTCTTGTTATTGCTTTACCATCCAACCATCTTCCATAAACACCCTAGTTTGCAATGAATTGCTTTCGCTGTGAGTATATTGAGATTCGATGCACCAGAACAAACCACGGCGGGTTCTATTATCGGTTCGCGTGAATATTTTAGTTCGGTGTAAGCGAATATTTGTATCCTGGGACGCTTGTATGCCTATTATATTCACTCGCACGTGTTGCATATCCAGTGTGTACATATCGATTGACAAAAGCCGACATTAATCTCAGAAAATGTGCTTTATTGGGTCTGTTCCTCCTATTATTGTCAACAACTATTTTTTTTGTCATTTGTTGCCGTTAGTTGGGCGTCATCTTGTACTAGCAACTGACGGCGGTAATATACATGCAAATTAAAGACCAGCCTACAGTTACAAACGAATATGATTGGTGGATGTGTTTTTTTGGCTTATCGTGGCAAAATATTACTGATTCGTAAAGAGGAGGGAGAGTTTCGTGTTGCTAGTGTTTTGCAGAAAGCCAGCGACTGTGCAGTTTTTTGTATTTACTACACAGATAATCTGAACTGGTTTTAGCCAAATATTTTTTATCTTAGAGCAGCTGTTTTTTTATAAATGTTATGCTATCATTTTTTCACTTATTTTAATGAAGCGCAACTCGGACTTCATCACGAGGAATAATGAATTCACCAACGACTTACACCAACTGGGACAAACGGGCATGAACTGCTGCAATCAAATCTACAGTAAATTGCATATCTGATGCAAGGTTTGAAATTGGAGGATTTAACGCACACTCGAGGTTGTTTATTTAGTTCATTGGGTTAAATTGGTTCGTAAAAGGTGGTTAACTAGAATTAAATTACAGTCAGATCAGAATACCGGAAGAAAATAGAGGCGAAAATTGGCAAAATCTAGCGTTCCTTGATATCTCAGGAATTTCCTATGCTATTTAATGGTGCGGAAAAGAACTTCTTGTATGTGCATGCTGCACTATAAAGGAATATTATTGAACAGCAGACATTTTTCATGATATTTGTTTAAAAAACGGAAAATTTTGTTTTGCATCTATGAAATTAAGGTAAGTGTAATGAGGTGATAGCGCATTTCTTTTAGAATAGAAGAGTGAAATAAGTTTTGAAATTTAAAGTTTGCAAATCTACCAAATTTGGTGCCATAAATTTGAGTAATAAACTTTTAAAGTTGTTGTTTGCATTACTCCATCTATAATTTATATTTTATATTTGAGAGGTTACAGGCGAGGAATGCGCTTGAGAACTTTATTAGTATATGGCAACCAAATTAATTGTACAATCGATATGAAGTTGGAGACAATTAACATAGCAAACATTTGACAGAGTTGTCACGGGACATTGCAAAACAGTTTTTCCAAAAATGGCCGTTGATAGTATTGCAACTCTACTTTGCATTTGTTATCGTAGAACTGAATCTAAAAGTAAGCAAATATGCTGAAAACTGTTCCGTTAAAGATAAAAGAAGTAGCTCTTTCATTTATGTTAGAATAGACATCCCTAGTTGTAAGGGAAATCAAAGCACTGGCCAAAATATTACATTCTGACCTTGACTTTATGATCAAAAAAATTAAAGTACGTGGACCTCAGACGCCAAAATATAAAGTAAAGCTTTTTTCAAGAGTAAACTTTGTGTAAAATTTTTCTAAATTAATCTTGAGTATATTTATTCGCTACTTTTGGAGCAGACGTTCATTTTTTCGGCAATGAGTTCGCGTGATTGGGTGGTTCTATAACTATGACACACAAAGACAACTGTATGAGAAAAATGTTTAAAAGCTGGTTATTTATGTAAAAGCTTTTAAGATATATCTTATTTTGAAGGTTTTGATGAGCACATAGAATATACTCATTATTAATGGTCAATTGACTAAAGCCAGTTAAAATTGTAAAGTCTTTATTAGAATATCATGAAAGATCTGAACCTCTTCAAAATAGAACTATCAAAATAATTACGGAAAAGATGGCGGAAGGCAATACCTTTTAGGGTACAAAAAATGGTACGTTTACAATTGTTCCCGGCAATTATATTTAAATTTATTTGTTAATGACCGGCATGTCCGCAAGTAAGCTTAAGCAATATATTACTCCTCTGATCTCCCAATAGAGCATATCAAGCAAAATTGTGGTTACCTTAGTCCAACATAAGTCAAGCGATGCATAAACGAAAGAAACAACTAGCAGTTTTCGTGAAAACGTGTAAGAATGCATTATTGGAAATTTAGGCTCTTCGGTAACACCCATACACTATATGGCACGTAATATCGAAGCATATGTATTCAAAAACTTGACAAAACGATTATTTTTCAACGTAATCTTACTAGTGCTGCTCTATTTTCTCAGTCGTTTTGCATAAACGGGCTTCCTCTTCATGTTAAACTGAAGTTCACCTAGTACGCTCGGTTTCCACTTTTTCAGAATTTTTCATTTTTTTAAGAAAGCTGGTGTTTCTATATAACGTTATGTTCCTTCATAAATCATAATATGCCCTATTGTGGAGAACGATCATAACTTTATTGCTGTAAGACTTTAGGGGCCACAGCTTGGGCTGCGTTTGAGGAAGATGGAGTAAGTTGTCAAAATGGTAGGATTGCATGAGTTAAGCAACCTACGTTACTTAGGGAGATTAATCGCCCGATAGAAAACATGCGCAAGAAACTCTGACATTCGAATGCGTTGTGACATCCTCTGAGATTAATTAGTTTAAATATCTATTTCGCTCGTCCCTCAGCCAGAGGAAGGTCACGAACCATCTGCACTTGCAGTCTCATTCATCATCCACTGACAGTGAGCGAACTGTCAGCTCGTCTAGCACCAGGTATTAGTAAATGCCGTTTCTAGTGAACGGATGTTTCTTCCATAGATGTCAGCTGTTCTAAGAAGGCACTCTTTAGAAGTAGATATTGTTTGTAATCTAACGAAATTCACTGACTGTCGTCTGCCGCAAACGATAGATTTTCATTGACTACAGTTATAGTTTACGTTATTTTGAAAAATCTCATGGCCACGGTAGGAGTCGGACCCACACAGTAGGGCAGGCTTTTGCGCCACAAACGCTCTATCATTGAGCTACGAGGCTCTCCATGAGCCCTAAATATAATCACACTCGGGTCGGATTACCCTCTCAACTTGCTGGTTGTATGAAATCCACCATAACAGATACATCAAGCTGACTGCCCAGGCAGGATTTCCTAAGCAATCACCGAGAATCCACCAGAATGACTACTGGGCTAACCTAAGATTGGGTCAACTGAATTCTTCAAACCTGCCAAACCTTCTAATAATTAAGTTAGGCTAGTTGTCATTCTGGGGGATTCTCGGTGATTACTTAGGAAATCCTGCCTGGGCAGTCGGCTTGATGTATCTGTTATGGTGGATTTCATACGACCAGCAAGTTGAGAGGGTAATCCGACCCGAGTGTGATTATATTCAGGGCTCACGGTAAGCCTCGTAGCTAAATGGCAGAGCTGTGGTTGCGCAAAAGCCTGCCCTACTGTGTAGGTTTGATTCTCACTAAGGCCGTGAGATTTTCAAAATTGGGTCAACTGAATTCTTCAAATCTGCCAAACCCCCTAATGATTAATCCTCCGGAGAGTTGAGTAACGGAAAAGTAATTGCACCCCTATTCATCGCATTTATTTTTTCCAAGCCGACTATATTTCCATTACAAAATAGAGGTCAACGGAGGTCTTTGCAGGCAGCGAACAAGGAAGCTTATAGCTGGTCGGCGTCTGCCAAACACTACGTGATCCTTGAACTGCAGGCCGTAGAGAAAAAGGTTTCGACTAACAAATAAATGAGTGACATAGATAGTCCATTAGAAAACAAATTTATAAAACTGGTCACCATGCTAAAACGAAGGCCGGGCCACAGCGTCAGCTGGACACTTGTTTTCTGCCACTTTGTGACACTTCAGGTTACAGAAAAGGTGAAATGCGCCTTAGTGACTTGCCCGCTGTCATACTGCTGAAGGCTGAATTGAATTTCATTCCAGGCTTACAAAATGAGGCCAGAGTATACAGTGTGCAGTGAAGTTCGTAACAAATTTCAAAATCTCAAATCTCAAAATTTCTTAAAATAACTATATGCCCAATCCTTCTGTGCCATCAAAATTGTTGAAAATTTTGTCCTTTTTCTGAACGAATGAAATTGGCTGAAAATATTCTTCAGTAAAGCGGAGCGAAAAATAAAACAACAGCTTACGCTTCAAATCCAACAAATTAACGCACAATAATATTTCAAATGTCAGCGAAAAAATAGTTTCCATAATTTCCACAATACGTACGAACACCATGACAGTGGAATATTAATGAGCGTGATGGTATATCCACAGTACTTAAGTCATTTTCTCGTATAATTTTCCCAGTGGTAAACGATGTTTTTTATTAAACCATTTCCTTTTATCAGCGATATAATAATTTTGCTAAGGCTGCAACTGACTACTGCACAAATTATTATGTTAATTTCCATATATTCAAACAGGAGATTAAAAACAGCTTTGTTCGCTATACCAGTGTGAAGCCTTAAACGCAAACATTATTGCGTCATTTTAGCTGCGATGTAAATCCAAAGAAGCTATTACCTGAAACCATCAAGCCATTGATCGTGACGTATTCTCTGGTCTAACGTCGGATAAATCTTGTACACATGGGATATTTTCTTGTCATAAAACAGTCGCAGGAGTTTTAAAATCAAAGTGTGAAATACGAATAACACTGCTCACAAACAGAACAGTTTCTAACGAGTTTTCTAACTAAAAGCAGCCGTTTACTTCAGACTATAGATGGAAGTTTAAACAAGGATAGACGGAAATGTTATTCTCTTGAAATCACTTTACGTTTTGCAGAATTTAAGAAAGGCCTGTGGAGGAAAAACATTGTAAACTCTGCTTTTGGAAAATTTTACGGCTTTCGTTACTTCAAACCACCGTTCAATTATTCAGAGCTTAGCGTGCAATGACTGGCTGACATACGCAGTACCCCACCAGTATCTTGTGTCTATTAGCGTTTGAAATCTAAGTGCAGACATATGACTGTTGCTTTTTTAAATTTCCGCAGAAAATAATCTCCAACTTGGTGTAAATCGGTGTATTCTACGATGCATGGGCACACGCCGAAAGTTCCTATGAATATCTGGGCAGACGTACATCAGCTACCATCTCGTCTACTTCTGACCACTATTTAGCTATTCAAGGATCAATGCACAATGGTTTGAAGGCTAACGCTATACCTCAAAAATGCCTCGTGTCCAAAGGCGCTTGAAATCGACATCTCACACGACTCTCTATTTTAGCTTGCGTCTAAGAGTTGCTGGAATGATGTAAGAAAAAAGTTACTTTGACTGTCGTCAAACAATATTAAACAGAGAAGGAGATGCGACCGCTGGGACAAGAAGTTAACTCTTCGGATTCCCACTCCAACACATCATCAGAGACAATCGCAGAAAATAATTGTAGAGGCATTGGGTGAGCAGCTCACCCGATGGGGCTTGGTCAAGTTTAACGAGATCAAATTCTTCGCAAGAGGAGTGAGCCAAAAGTAGCCCGTGTGATGGTTCTTAAGCCCACCGTAAAAAGACCTGCCACCCCTATATCTTGTACCGAGACTTTGTCTGAGCAGAAGAATCAGTCACGTGGAAAGAGCGATCAACAGTTCCAGTAACATCGAGCCAAATTGCAGAGAAAGGATCACATCATATAAAGATAGGTAAAGAGGAAAATATAGTTGAAGTTTTTTTCCCGCAGCCGTTCGGAGTCAGTTTTTTCACATGTGGATTGAAGGTGTGGGCAGCGCTCTACGTCGCGGACTATACTAATCTAACTCAAGAACGTTAAGTAAGACCTTAGGTAAGTTTAAGTAGACGATTCCCTTACCACCATTTTTGTCTTTTCAGGGATTTCAAGAAACCTGCAATTTGAAAATCAGGGTTTTTCGCAATACTTTAAACAATAATGCAGAGTAGGAAAATCCACAGATATAAATTAACAACGTTTCTAAATACAATAAAATAAAAATCAATATAGCGATTATTAAAGTAGATTCCACTGCCTATCCTAATTCTTCACCCATAAAACCCCTTTTACCACCGTTTCTATGTAGCGACATGCTGGGACAAGGGATATATGAGGTGCACTACTAAAACTACTGTCGCCCTTCCTCTTTCAGCGATCACATTTCCTCCTTGTAAACTGCTTTCCAGAATTCGCATATTCACCTCTATTCAAACTAGAGGAAGGTTCGATCGCTGAGACCACACGTTTTTTTCGCCTGACGCTTCGATATCCGTAGTGGATTCTTCATCAGATACATGAAGAAAAAATAGTAGCGGAAACGGGTAATACACGCATAGGAAGTTGCAGTCTTTATAACACACAGTCAATACTTAACACTTATGACAACTAACGACAATTAACGATAATTGCCCTCTTGGGTGTGGACTGTTTGATGACTGGCAAGCGGGCCGTGACCTGCTGACCTTGCATCACGCATGGTGGAATTTGATGTGATGAGTGCTCGGCCATCTGGTTCACTCAGTGTCGACGTAAGACGACACGGTGGTCTGTGCATTCCCTTAGTGGCGGCTTGCTCTGTCCAAATTGAGCCCTAGCACCGAATATGTATTTGGCAAGTCGTTGCATTTGTTTGTGGTTTTGGGTTGGTGAGCCATGACTCAAGTAATTTGCGTATTACAGAAATGTCACCTCTTGCTAGAATTTTGACCTCGTCAAATTTGATAATTAAGCGATCAGCATACAAGAGGGCAACTAGCGTTAATTCTCGTTACGTGTCATACGTGTGTACTAATGGCTTTGTCCCATAAATACTGCAACTTCCCATGCATGCGTTACCTGCTTCTGCTACTGCTTTTTTCTCATGTCTGATGAAGAATCCGAGACGGATGTCGAAACGTCAGGTGAACAAAATTGTTGTTCCAGCGATCGAATCTTCTTATCAATTACTTCCTGGGACTCGTATGTTCGTTTGTGTTGGCAGTCTGGTCATTGTACTGTGTCTCATAAATACTGCAACTTCCTGTGCATGAGTAACCTGCTTCTGCAACTATTTTCTGTTTACGTTTCTGATGAAGAATCCGCGACGGAGGTCGAAACGTCAGGCGAATGAAGGTTTTGCCCCGCGATCGAATCTTCTTCCTCCCAATTACTTTCTGGGACGCGTATGTTCGCTTGCATTGGCAATGTATGGTAGATTTGTTGGAACAGTACTTTTCAGCTCTTAATCGGATTCTTGTGTAACCACTGAGGTTGAATAATCACATTTTCGGCCGTTTTTTAACGCCGACAGAACCTCCCACCCTGTGGTGTGTTTTATACGCAGACAATGTTTTCCCTATACCGACGCTATTGACGACAGCCAAAAAGCCAAGACACAAATCCTTCCGTTTCTGTTACTTCACAAAATGCTTAGGCGTTTGGTCCATTTGTGTCCTCCAGTTACTTCTTGTTTCCGGTGTAACTCTGCCTAGCATGTGGTGGACGTGAAGGAACTTGTGACAATTTTCCTATTCGAAGTATATGTAGTTCAATGGCAGAAGTTATAAATTTCTACCTGCTAACTGGATTTATATAAAATTGTCCAACTTTTACCAATTTTATCGTAAACTAGAAGTTAATCCTTTAAACACGTTTATGAACCTCTGATGAGTACCAGCAATATGGTAAAACGATTTTTTATTATTCACCTAACCATTACTTAGGCATATAATTTAAGCACTCGAGTCTTATCCATTTCAATGCGAGAACTTATGTATAACCTCACTCCACTTCTTTGGGTAAAAAGATCTTGTTCAGGTTTTGGGTATTGAGGCTTGCCGTCTTAGTAGTTGAGTGAATATGAATTAATATTGTTCGTACGTGATACCGTTTTTTCATCTTGGGTAAACATGGTCTAAAAGGTTAATATTTAGACATAAAGGCTTTCGTGGGCATCTGGATATTCACCT
Organism: Ligula intestinalis; assembly: GCA_036362985.1. Classification (NCBI taxonomy): domain Eukaryota; kingdom Metazoa; phylum Platyhelminthes; class Cestoda; order Diphyllobothriidea; family Diphyllobothriidae; genus Ligula; species Ligula intestinalis. Next base: position 36,019,290 of record JAYGXS010000001.1, on the reverse strand, counting down.
ATAAATCACATCTCAGGATACTCGCCCTGATCACCTCCTAGGAATAGCCTTACACTTTAGGGTATCTCAGCCCTCGATGTGCACTTTTTAACTTCAAGGTTTGGCAAAAAATTTGACGTGTTGGGGGATTATTTATTGTCCTTTCGAGCAAGGGAGCATGCAGAGTATTGTATACTCCTCGTAGTTCTAAAGCGCTTTTAGTATTTCACTTAAGTAAAAGTATAATTAGCGTCACAATTACAAGATCGAATAAATTTAGTGAGAACAGCAATTCAAGCACTGCAAATGCTCATTCTATTTCCTTAAACCCGGATATTTCTTTGAATGACGTGCTACGTCAGTTTGGATAGAGATGAAGTGGCGATCACCAGAATCATAATGTTATTCTTCTGAGCTTTCGAACTCTCGCAGGAGTCCATCGTCAGAGATAAAAGCATAAAAGAAAAAGAGGCAACATTTATAGGGGGCAGGGTCCAAGCAAACCTTAAAGCGGTGGAAACAGTCGGAAGGGAGCAATTAACCACTAGTAACATCAGTCCGTAGATGCCTTTGTAGGGCGATGTATGCGGACGCTAGATCAATACATCGGTTGACTGAGTTGTCCAGGCTTCCATCAGTGCTCGGTTCGTCTTGTTGTCGGCGTGGACAATTATCCTCGTAGCTGCGACGTTGAACTCATGACCTGTCTCATAGGTGTGTGTAGCCACCTGCGATGATTTGACGCAACCCCGTCTTGCAGCCCGCTTGTGTTCGTATATGCGCGAACCAAGCATGCCTCCAGTCCGTCCTGTGTAATTTCGGGGACAGTTTAGACATAGTATGCGATATACTACGCCCGACTGCTTAACGGGATTTCATCTGTCCTTACTTTGCATAAGCTGGTTGCGCAGTCAGTAACTGTCTAAAAGACTAAAGAGTACTGAAACCGCTGATGTCGGGGGTAACGAGACAAATTATAGGAAATCCGGCGGCTGTGAGGAAACGGATAGATTGTGAGTGAGAAGGAGTTATTATTTTTTTAAGAGGTCACGCCCTAGTCACCCAGTGCAGAGTTGCCGTCACAGAGATTAACGGATTGTTGAAATCGTCTGGGCACCGGCCTCATCAAAGGGATTTAAAGTAGAAGCTTTTTAATCGACTCCTTAGTGATCTTCGTGCTTGTTATGCGTTTGAGTACGGTTCTCCGACGTCTCTTATCCGTGAAATAGAAACATTGTTTTACCCGGAAGATATCTCAACAAGAAGATGGTTACGAGACTGGCAGAAGTTATTGACATCACATAAATTCGTGACATCTTATTCAACTGTCAACGGTCATTGCTCATTTATAAAATAAAGTAACTGTCCAATAATGTTTCGACCTAGAAGGGGGAAACATTATAGGTAAATAGAGTAGGAGCTACTAGATGTGGGCGCATGGATAGTGAGTAGATGAAGAATGGGCTTATCAATCGTTGAGGTTGCGAAATCGATCACATTATCCGGTTGCTTACTAAGCTCTCGTTTTCTTCTCCGTATTGCAGTGGCCTCCGTGAGCCCTCTTTCCCCACATTCGTAGTAGTGCAGTGACGTTGGAGCTTTTTAGCTCTGCGCAGGCAGAAGTAACCATTTGGAGAAGAAAAAAGCGTGATTTAAGTGGTTTCTTCTTATGGGAGGGTATACTGTTTACTAACCAAAAAAAGCGCCGACCGACAGCAAACTTACACTAGACATACTCTAATGTCAATGGTTTTATATCTCTTTTTATCCGTCTGCGATTATGTTCTCAATTAGGTCTTGAACGTTTCGACAAAGGGCTCATAGCCACCAAGGACACTTGTTCACAGCTTAGTTTACACAAGGTGTACTATCTCATGAAATCTTAGCCGAAATTCTGAAGTTAATTTTCTGTTAGGGTTGTAATACTGCTTGTCGTACAACAGAATCAGTCCTCCGCTAAGCACCCAAATGGGAAACCTTTTTGGAGTGAGTCCTCTACCTTTGTTCGGCTGAATCTTTTGTAGCGATGATTTGGGGAGAATGTTTTACCCAAATGTCTTAGATATAGACCGCTTGCGAACGCTAGCCCATGGCGATGGCAGACTTCAGGTTGCTGCTACAACCATCCATTATATGGAACAAACGGTGTACTGTAGTGACTAGTTCCACAAGAAGTGCAGTTGTGAACGCTTGTCATGACTAAATCAAATCGAAGTGCATTTGTGATCGCTTGTTGTTTTCCGCCCCTGGAACAGCCAATCACAGGCCGATTCATACAGGACCTCATGCGACGACTGCCGAGCAGACTTCACTTAAGACACCACCCGCTGACTTGTGGTCGTTTGACAGTCAATTTCCTCTTGCCTATTCTCCACTCCACTGTTTCTGCCGCTCTGACCTTCCCAAGACATCTTCCTTCTCTAAGGAACCGGGCCTGAATATCGCAGTTGCTTGGATTTATATTTCGTAACCCATGCGATACACACACGTCAAGGGTCAACAGCTATCGTCATTGCTCCTCCAACATAAACTCTGATAATTTTTTTCCAAAACAGAAAATCTTGAACTTCTGGGAATACGAAAATATGGAAAGTATTGTTACCCTGCCTACCGATAAGGAGCGCGCTCGACGGTCTTCATGGATAAGATCGAATTTTGCACTCAACTCGAGAGCTTCTTGTTGGAGAAAGAAGCTAGGGCACCGTCGACTGCCATTGGGGTCACAAAGCTTGTGAACAGCGCAAGGAAAAAGAAAGGCAAATTAAAAAAGCGGGCTCCCTCAGGAGAAGAGAAACACCGATCGCGAAAGTCACGGATACCGTGAGGACATGTTTCTACGGCCTGCTGAAACTAAAAAAGTCCAGGAGTGCCCCTACGCCCCATCTTCTCCTTGCGTGACACCCCACGCACTGAACTGTCAAAGTGGCGGTCAGAGCGACGTTGTTCCCTTTCAATGGACTCAAAGTGGACAGGGAAGTCGGTTGAGGCGTTTTTTAACGTGCAGCGGCGGCAGGCGAAGTGATGATGTAATTTGACGTAGTCTCGCTGTTAACTTCTATTCCACCCGGTCAAAATTATCGACTGCCTTCTTCGAGCAATAAATATGTTGAGACTGAACAATAACATAAAGGAATTTGCATCATCGAGTTTTTAGAACTGTGTCTTAAGGCCTTCTTGACATTAATTGTTCGAGTTTACGAGCAAAAAAGAGACGCCGGTGGCTTCGCCTCTGGCTGGACTAATTTCCAAGGTGGTTTTGCAGAGATTTGAGGAGCTAATTTTTAGCCCCTTCTCATCTAAGTTCTGGGCCACATACTTTAACGGCGCTCTTGTCGTAATCAAAAGGAGAGACGTGGAGGTTTTAAAACGAATGCTTTATTCCATCCTTCTGGGCATACAGTTTACCATGGAAGAAGCAAGCAAAAACCACTCACCTTTTCACGACGTACAAGTTACAAATCTGACAGATGGAAAGACGCGAACACAGGTCTCCTGTAAGGCAACTAACACTACGCGTCTCTTAATTTCAGACTCAACCAATCCGTCAGTCACAAAGGAAATTCTACCAGAAACCTCTTTCAGCGCGCTCAAATATATTGTAGCGACGACTGTGGGGGGAAAGAGGAGCTAAGTACTTACATGCCCTATTTGAAGTTTTTCATGTGCAAGGGGTTTCAAGAAGTCCCACTCTGGACAGTCGAAAGAGTAAACCCACAGTTCTGGCTCTCGATCCTTTAGGTAACTAATATTTCACAGGTGACTGCGGGAATCATCGAAACCTTCGAAGCTGGTGTGGCTCACAAATCGGCATCAACACTCAAACAGCAGATCAATAAGCCCAAGGACCCGCTACCAGTGACCGAACAGTCGACGATCGTCTTCAGTCTACCATGGTAAGATTGTGATGCAAGGTATTTTGAGGAAGCATGTTAAAAGTCAAACGCCTCTGCAGAGCATTGCACAAACGCCAGTTTGCACAAAGCAAAACTGTCTCTGGTTAATCGCCCTGTATACCAGCAGAATCACCATTTTTTTTTTCGGGAAAGCAAGGGTGATCGGTCAAACCAAAAAATACGATGGCTAAGCTGATGCTGGAAAGTTAGATCTGACCCGGCAAACTTAACCGAGGCAATGTTTTACATTCCGCCAACCAGTATAAGATAGAGAGCGAACGCCAATAAGGCGGGCGATAAAGGTCACACAGGGCTGACAGTCGACACCCACGGAAGAAAGAGGGAATCCCCATTTGGAAGTCACACGAGGCCGCATTTGAAAGGTCGAAAACACCACGCACGAGCAGCAACATCTGGCCGGTCCACCGTCTAAAGATGGGGGAGACCAACAAGCACGCTGATCCCGTGGTGACTACGACAATTGCGAAGGGGACGCAAGTCAGGCGAGCCTGTCAACGGTCAACAGCAGGATAGCCAGAGCCGGCTAACAGCCAACAGGAAAGCCAGTATGGTTTTTATACGAGGCAGACGGCGAGACGGAACGAATCAAGGTTCAAGGGAATAGTAAGCACATTAATCTGGTGATGGAAACGCTAGTTTCTGAAACGTCAGGTTAAATATAGTTCAGTCCATTAACGCACTTCTTTTTCTTTTTTTTCGGAGTAAAAATGGACATAATAATCAGCGATATATTCCAGTCATGTAACGATTCCTTAGGTAGTATGTACTTTTGTCCTTAATTTTCAGTGTGCTCATAAATTCAGACATTTTATTTTCAAGAAAACATGCATGCAACTACTATTTCTTCTACTCATTTGCTAACAAATAACGTTTTCAGCAGATTTTATAAGTGAGGACAGAACATCTTATAATTGAAATTCTTTTTTAAAATATGAGATTTTTTAGACCTTGAAACGTCTATTCATAAAGCGTCGCATTTTTTAATTGATTAATACTGCTTGTACAGTATGTTATCTGTAGAAGTAAGGTTTTTATTACGCGGAGAATATTCAGCCTGTTGTTTCAATATGTTGAATGCAGGTGTAGCATCAGGCTGAGTTATATTTATTCCGGAAGTTGGAAAGGTTCTTTAAAACCGAGAGATGGCATTTCTTCAAGCATTACCTTTGAAGAGAACGCAATGCGCTACCAAATGAGCGCAAGAAATCAATTATGGAACGATGGTTTTTACTACAAAGGTAGGAATAAAGTGTTTTTCAAAAGCCGGTATTCTGAATTGGCTGAAACACTTCTACCTAGGTTATCTCTTCTAATCGTAAATACATTGTTAAAATTTCGGTTAACATTTCATGAGATTTCACAGCGACTGTAGAAGTGGACGTTTTGAATGTGTTTACATTCAATGAATGAAAAAGCTTGGTGCCGAACAAACGAAGAACCAAAGCTTTGAAATCAGTACCGTGGAATCCGTTGACCTTGTTGTGCCCAAAGACCAAACTAGATAACAGGAGATCTTTCTGATCGCAATCGCGGAAAATAAACGGTTCGCATATCAGTATCGTAATCAGACAAGTGTTTGTGAGTCCGAGCCCACTCCTGGATGTACACATGGGCGTCTATGTAGTGGTTGGGTCAGTCCGTCACCGGGCTGGCTCAGCCCATTATTCTTGGGCAACAGAGCTGACAAAGCTCCATTTCTCAGTGTTGGATATGTTGAACTGTAGTTGGATTGTTTATATGGCTCCAAACATAACATGGGGAAGCCATATGATACAGGTCATTGAGTGCTTTTAAAACGATTTGGTATGACTTCTCAAAGCAAAATTAACGGAAGATTGAGTAAATTTGGCAACCTTTACTGCGGCATAAGCGGGTAAAAGTAGCTCAGTGGACGGTGTTGATGCTTATGAAATGGATCCGACAAAGCAAAGAGAGACCGAAATGGTCATTTCTGGCTTCTTATCCGTCGTCAGCCGGTCATACCCAATCTCAAGGGTTGGAGCCCCTGAGATTCGAACACGGAACCTTTGGCCATTGAGTTCAACACTCTACCTCGCTACCACAGAATGGGTGCTTCGTCGGTTCGTATCGGGAATATGATGAATATATGTGCTTCACCGATGTAGTAGAGGAGCAATTGAGTTCCTCATAGTCACTGCGTGACTGCCTGCACGGGCTCTAATTGTGAGCTCCTGGGCAAATCGGAACTGAACTGTGCCTCTGTGTGTCTGACCATCGGTTACGATGGGATCAACCAAATGCACCAACAGGTTGGTATAGGAGGTGATGGTCTCAGGATTTAGTTTAAAGTGATAGAGGATGAAGTTAGCGGCTCCGCACTCTTCACCTTTTCCCGGAGTCTCGAAGACTAAACGGGGTCCGGCGTGGGCTGCTGTATCAAATGCAAGTCAATACACCGCCTAATTTAGTCTTAAAGTGACAGTTTACTTTGCGCGGGTGCTACTGTGCTATCTATCTTCAATCACCTATAGTAGGTGTCTGGCCAGACTTACGTAAACCAGGACTGGTACTGCTTACTTCTAATACTACGTACTAGGGTCTAACTTAGTGATAGTCATTTTTGGTACTGGTACTGACTGTTTTGTAAGTCAGAAGTGATGCTGATTAAGTCAGTACTGGTACATATCCCCTAAATCACGACAGGAAGGCTATTTGTACTGGTGCTGGCACTGATGCCATCATTTATCAGAGGTGACGTTGATTTAGCCAACGCTAGGGCTCATATCCCCTTGGTCTCAACAGGAAGTGTGAATCTGGGTTTAACTATTTTGGGTAAGTACATGCTTGGGGTCATGAGCGAAGCTGCGTTTGTCATGGTTTCCGCAATCTCATCTCTATCCATGGAGCTGTACGCACTAAGATGTTACCGATATAGCTACGTGCCTATGCTAGAAGTGCTAATTCAAGTAATCGTGCTTACTAAGGCCAGTACTTAGTATACTATCGGTACTGCCTGCGTATGCTTTTTAAGGAGTCGCACCCAGTATGCACTCCCAGTCTGTGGGATATAATATTGACTAGCATTTGGACAATAATGAAGCGTTTGTAGAGCAGTGATTAAAGTCCACTCTGGGCTCATATCTCCACATGCAATAATAAATGTAGTAGAACTTGTGCTAGCTCTGACGCTACCATTTGTCGGAGGTCAGACCGTCGTCTTTCTAAATAGGTGGACTACAAGTATCGGTAATAGAGGACAACAGTGTTGCTGAGACTGCAATAGGCTAAGAAGCTTGGACTAATCTTTGAGGACTCGACTGCACTACGAAAGCCAAGCAAGTCTAAACTAAGAGACTCAACTGCATGAATTAAGGGGTATATTAGTGTAAAAACTGTATATGAAGTTAGAGCCAATTAGAGTTGAAGGTAAGGTAGATTGGAATTATGTGTGGCTAATAAAGCAATTTTACTGCTACTGCTGTTAGGAGAACTAGGCTATAATCAAAGAATTAAAAAATAAATGAGCTTACACGCGTCCCAAACTTTCATCCGGGCTGATTTGTAAGACATCCGGCGAGAATGCACGTCCGCGAGGTAGATACGACTGTCATCGATTGTTCTCCTACTAGATCGGCGAAGCACATATATTCATCAGTGTTAGTGCTACCTGAAGTGCGTGCGTGCGCCGGGGCTTTGTCTGCTTGTAACCAATCGGGGGAGGGCACCACGTCAATTGCCGTCAACTTTGTCGTCTCACCGACGCTGAGTCACGTGCGGCGCACGCACCCGTTTGAGGGGGGGAGGGGTCAGTTAGGTGAACAGAAGTCGGCATGGGTAATTGACCACGCCGGCCACAATGGCAGCAGACTGCCACAGACTTAAACCCGAGTTCAAGGGGCGGATACTCGAACCAATGGACCCCGCGATTGAACCTTCGTCTTTTGCTGACGTTCCATATGAAGAAAGCATTAGGCAACTACAGTAGAGCCTCAGTTAAAGCGTTGAATCCGTTCTGGCGTCGAGCTCCTCTCATGAAGCTTTCGTCTTGTGAAACGCAGATTCCCCATTTAAAACAATAAAAATAAAATCAATCCATTTCACCCCTGAAAAACAACAAGATGAAAGCACCACTTTCGAGCTCTGTTATGATTCCCTGCTTTAGATCTACATTAATTGTGCTTTCCATTCTCTTGACAACACTATCTTTAGCAAGCAACTTCTTTGGTGACATCGTGGATTACTACTTGTAGTTAAAAAAGAAAACAAATAAAAGCACTCAGAAGTGCAGACGGATGCTGTGGCGGTCCGCTTCCGCGATCAACACCGCCACCGCTGATTCAGCCCGTCTTAGCTTGCCAGTGTTGGCGTTACCCGCGCTGTCTGCCTCACGTTCATGGTCGGTTTGTTAATAGAGCCGCGTGATTTTAGGTACGGGCCTCGCGAGAACTCGTAGCCAATCAGTTCGCATCAGTTCACTGATTGGTTGCAGGTGACCGAGGACCTACGCCCATGAGGAGCAAGACTCAACGGCGGACACAGGTACACACACACGCATATATAACTCTTTATCAGAGCGAAAGCTCATCAATCGAAGCAAATTTTTTGCGAGTGGTTCGCTCGTCATCTGAAATGTTTGTAGATGGGGCTGCTCGTCATCCAAGGCTCCACTATATTAATAGCATTGGACATAAGCTCAACTTTCAAAGAAGAAAAAACCGTCTAAAGGAAAAGAAACTACAAAAACTCGAAAGTGTGTATCGAGTAACTCTCTTCACGATACATAAGGAGCGAATATCTGCGTGCTGAAATTCCTTTTCAGCCATTCTAAGGCGACACAACAAGCGAGCTGGTCAGACGACGGCTGACGACACGAATCGCAAGCGCTTTTTTCGCGGCCAAATTACGGGTGTTCTTCACGAACTCTCACCTCCTACGATTGGGAGGTAAAGACTGACTCCCGTTGAATGCCGCATCCATGTACATTTACTCTTTTACTTGCTCCTGTGGAGCAGGATACATTGGCCAAACAACGAGGTGCCTCGAAAAGAGGGTACGTGAGCACATACCGGCCTGGTTAACTAAGGGTGACACTAGATCGATCTCGAGGTCTATTAGCGCACATCCTGTTGATACGAATAATCGAGTCGATACTAATGAAGCCTTTCAGGTTTTCTACCGGATATCAGCTTACCTTTCCAAGGGTCTGCGCCAAAGGGTGCTTGCAACAGCAAAAACGGCGGCTTTACGGCTAGCGAATCCAGTGCTGTGATGTCAGAAGACGCTGACACAAGCCCTTGCACTTGCGTGGCCGACCCCGACGACAGATGGCAATCCCAGTTCGCCCCCATCCTCCAGTGACAGTTGCTCGCTTCGGGCAAATAGCAGCAGTTATCACTCCTCTGATCAACGCCCACAACCTCACCTAATTGCCTCCCCCGCCCCCAACATAGGAACCTCTACACGTCGACCTTGCCATGCGGGCGACGTCTAAACGATAAATTGTAATCAGACTACCCTTATATACCCTGTCCAACTGTAAAGTTTTTATTACCCCTGCAACTGCTTTGGCCTGACGAAGATTTGCTGAAAACATTTTTTTGCCAAATTGACTTCCCCTAGGTAAACAGCCGCAATGTTCGTCATGGCAGCTACGGGATAACAGCGTGACATTTATCGCGTGCTGCAAGTTGTGGCTGCAGGACGACCACTTGCAAGTGACTTAACTTCTGCTAAGATAGACCTGCACAGCCTCGACCACACAGTCTCCTCCGTCACTCACCTTGTCAAAATGGCACGTTACTGTCAGGGCGGCCTGAGGTGGGCGCGGACCGGGGTTGACAAAGTGAAGCTGTTCGTCCACATCCCATCTGGTACCCACAGCACGCACCAGGCTTCCGTGAGTGCGGCTCAGATCCCAGGCGCAGGGCTGGCCTGCTTAAGAACTCTCTGATGCGCTGTGGCGTTTACCAAGTCTGTCGGTAGATGCTTCCTAAACGCAAGGGTTTCCCACATCCAAATTCAGGGGAAAGTAGGTTTCAGTAATAGTGGTGATAATCCAATTCCCAGATGATACATCAGAAAAAAGAAGAGCGTTCGCCGGGAGAGGTTTATTGTAAGTCTGATGTTACAGGTAGTTGGTTCGTCTACCCATCGTCAGAGCATGACTACTCTGGCTCAGTGGTCCCGAATGTGCCAATCCCGGCTGAAATGCTTTGTGTTTGTTGGATGAAATAGCTACTGCGACATGAGTGCATACGAGCCCAGCAGCAGCCGCTGAGTTTATTAAGCCTGAGCGAAGTGCATATGTGCACGCATCTCGCCGGGGGGAGGGGGGGAGGAGGAGTAGGTGGACTGAAAGACGGCGGGGAGGGAGGGCGGTAGGGCGGTAGGTAGGTGGATCTAAGGGCGACGGGGGGGAGGGTGACCGAAAGTTGACGGGGGAGGATGTGTGAACCAAGGGCGGCATTGGTATGGGGTCACATTGACAACCAGGGACTTCGACTGCCACAAAGCCTTCACACCACAGGATGGCGTTTCGATTAATTGGAAGTAACCAATTGACAACAAGGGCTCTGACCGCAATTGAGTACATGAACTTTTCCACAAGCTAATGCCAACATTTCTTAAAGGCTATTATTCGACCCATAAGAATTAACAAATCACTGATATCATATGCAATCCGCACCCGCTTAAGATGGCTAACCATGAATTTCATTCAGGTAATTTATCTGTGATCCTCGTAGGAGTGCAGCACGGAGAAGCTCATCGCAGCTTTGCCTTAGATTCGGTGGACTATAAGCACCGCAGACCGTTACATAGAGAACAACAGCTGATAATTGTGATATTGGTAAGGATGACTTGTGTTGCCATCTAAGCAGGAACAGGAAGTGCCCACAATACGTGTGGCTGTGCGCCAAATTCCAGCGGGATTAAATGTAGGATAAAGGTGAGAGTAAGAGTTAAGTTTATGGTAAATTTTAAGGTTTGGGTTAGGGTCAGGATTATGTAGAGTCAAGGTTAAGGGTGGTTTTTAACTAACGGTTTAGATTTAGGGTAGGGCTTGCCTTAAAATTAAGGTTACAGTTTAGTTTTGCGTTTGGAGACGGGAATTCTTACCCTTCTTGAAAATTTTCGTAAGGCCACCTATTTTAAGTGACTGGGGCGTTCCCATTCTCGCGTGCTGTTTAGGTGGCCATGCAAATCATCTTTACCGATATATTTAAAACAAAAAACTGGAATAGTGAGTTTCGACTTGTTTGCTATCATCAGCCAATTTAACCCCAATCCTATGAGGTGCATAACCCCGATTTAATCTATCATCAAGTCCTGTTCGCTCTCTCTGTCCACCGTAGCAATTTCTCCTTTCTGTGCATCAAGCAAAATAAATGGATGTCCATCACTTTAACGCAACTAAATCGCCTCAAGCTTGGCTGACCTAGCATGGGTCCGTTAAGTTCGTGCAATTCTAACATTCGTGGAGATATTTTTTCAAGATTTGGTATCCAAACTAAAGAAAGATATGCCAGTCAACGTAGACGGCAATTGGAATTTATGTTACCGGTGCTTTCTCCCATCGTTCAATTCTTTTGACACAGAGGTATCGTTCTTCGGAAGTTGGTGTGGCCAAACTCTCCTAAATGCGTTACAATTTGAGAGCTGGTCAAGAAGACGGTCAGCCAACCCAACTTTGTGCTTGCAGAAGGCGTTTATAGAAGTCATTTATCTTCCCTGGTCTGTAATGAACCCCATTTGTTAATTCACTTACCCTGTCAAGTCGCACTACAGCGTAAAAACGCATGGCCGCCTCTCACTTCGCAAAGCTCCTGAGGGAAGCTGACTATAATTAGCTTCGACATGTACGAACACTCTCAATCATCAGCCCATGACTACTGTTCATTGGCCGTTTTAAATTTAATTGCTCTACCGCAACCAGCCTCAGTTTCAGTACAGGTTTGAGGATAAATTATCGAAAGCATGCGTTGAATGTAACTTCAAAAATGCTGTTTTGTACTCGCTTATGCATCCGTAGTTTCCTCACTCGACAAAGGACTTAACAGTTGTTGGCATTTGAACACAAACAAATATTTCGTTGCGAAGTTAAGACTGTGAAAAGTGAGAGATTTGTAATAGTTCCGTCGAAATTGACTTAAATCAGTGTCAAGAACGCCCGCCAGTTAGGTTACACGACATGCACGCAGCCTGGCCATCGGAGCCCAATCCAGTCTTCGCGGGCAGTCGCACGGGTGCAAGTAATGATATGGAAAGGATTTAAATGACGAATTCCGCTGTATTTTTCACAACAGGGTGGCGCCGCCACAACTAAGAGAACCGCAGTAAGGTTAGGGACGGCTCGGCACCAAGCTAAGTGTAAGTGCCATAAAGGCCACATTAAGAAGGAGCCATTGCAACCTGAATCTAAGTCTGCCAGTCAATCACTCCACACAAACAAACTGTGGGCTGCCCTCGCGGTCCGAGTTATCCCATCAGTTGGCAGGTGTTGTGACTAGCTCGCGTCGAAGTGAAGTTTCTCGAAGGCCCAGCGATGTGGGTCTCGACGCCTGGGAACAGCCAATCACAGTTTTCACCCAGATGTCTTCTGGGCCGCAAGCCTGCATGCGTGAACGCTTGCTCTCTGGGCCGTGGGGGTTTCCTGCAATTATGCCTCACTTCGACTCACGCCACTCCCGTGGAAGGTCGTGCTCTCCGTAGTCAATGTTCCTCCCTATTATTCTTTGTTCGTCTGTGTACACAATATACGGTTCCTACTACTCTCGCCTCTAGCGAATTCTTCTCTACTGAGTTACCATGATCTGAAGATCGCAGTTGCTAAGATTTAACTATCTTAACACCCTGCGATACAGCCTTCAAACCACGGCTTTATGCGGACAGCGAGGTAAGTGCGTTCGGCCCTCGACCTCACCCTGTCCAGGTCCTCTAGCACTAGGCCACCGTCTGAGACGGTTGTTGTTTGATGCGGGTGCCTGCAGTAGCTGGCAGGGCTGGCGAACCCTTGCTCCACGCGTTACAGCACGACCTGGTCCCCTCGACACGATAGTTCGACCCTCGGCGTCAGCTATGTTCCTGTGTTCTACAACAGTGTGCAACTGGGGTGGGAACTTTCGATGCACCTACCGCACCCTCTCCCAACCCCCCCTATCTGTGCCTGGTGCTAAAAAAAGTAAACAAGACCGGAGATGGAGGAGAACACAGGTTGCTGCCGCGGCCGAAGCCGCCCCTTGGCATGACATCATGCCCGGTACTTGTTATGGGAGCGCAACCCAAATAACGCCTGCCATACTCTGATCTGACCCCCGTGTTGGACCGGCGCATCTACCATGCGGTCTGCTTAGAGGGCACATACGCCAGGAGGTAAGAAGGGGCTGTGGGATACGCAGTAGTCCAGCCAGATAATAGTAAATGAACGTATCCCAACGGTAATGAACCAGAAGTTATGATAAGACATGGAAGGCCAGAGTGTTGGAGATAATTTAATGAGTTGTAATAAGCGTAGAATGTAAGTACTACGTAAGTGACTCGCAGACAAATGCAAGTCCAACCATGAGCGGGCCGCTCGTGTAGTGTCTGACCGTCAGCAATCCCCGCACTAGGGTCCTGTTGTGCAATGGCCTTGAGAAGTGGTTTGCCAGTGAGCCAGACAGAGGGTGACCTTGAAAGGTGGTTTCGACAACCTGTGGCGCGCACGGGCTCGTGGACGCGAGAGCCAGACACGCGGGGCATGTGAGAAAATCATGGCTAGGAAATTAAAGGTCGCTACAAGGCCGCCGCCGGCGGAACCATCACTGATCAGCAACTAAAACAAAACCAACTGGGTGATAGCGTGGCCTGGTGTAAGCGTCAGTTAGCAGCCTTTTAAGCTACGGAGAACAGTGATAGGCGCCTAAGCAGAATAGAGGAAAAGGAAACGCCCACAATACATGGGGCTTTGAACCAAATTCTTGGGAAATTTGATTTCGGATCAAGGTGTAGTTTACTGTCAAGTCAAGGTTTAAGGTTAGGGATAAGGTCAGGAGTACGTTAAAGGTTAAGGTTCAAGCTCTTAATAACTGTACAGTTTAGGTTTAAGGTATGGCTAGTAATAGGGGTACAGTTAAGCTTTATGTAACGGTTGGTGGCAGGGCTAAGAAAAGGGAACATTTACCCTTCACGAAATTTACCGCAAGGCCACATACTTGAAGTCAAACTGATGAAGTGACGTTCCTATTCCCGAGGGAGCCATGCGATTCTTCCTTACCGATATCGGCCACAGTTGCTTTTTTAGTATTAAATATTGATGTCCTACAAACAAGCTTCGGACGATTCGCCATATCGAACTGGGCATTAAACGCTACCACAATAAATAACCAAGGCAATATGGCTGTATGCCTAATGCATCTTATCATAAAACGGAGATAAAGGACTCCAAGGCATTTCCCATTAAGAACAAACAATTCCCGTCGAATAATATGCATGCTCTATGGTAATAAGAGGAACTGGACTGCCCCATGAATTCTGAAGTATGTTTTCTATTGGGAAGAATTACTAAGGTGATGTTGTAATATGGATTATTATGCAGTATACTCAAAATATATTGCAATCGCGAGAGAATGCCGCTTTTTTGGGGTTCTTTTCCGGCTGGATGCAACAATTATAGTCTATAAAAATGATTTAATCACTTCCACTGATTTCTAACTAAATATATTTTATTGAAAATATCAACAAAAATTTCCCTTGTCCTCACTATAGTAGCAAATAACGTCTTCCTCAATTTTTATTCCTGAGTTAATTGTAGCTTTCGGCTGTAAAAACCTTTTCCGTTCTCTAAGTACGTTAAAGCCAACCTACAGATGCACTTACTTTTAGGAATCCAAAATATCATGTTGTATAGTTTGTTTGGAAGGAAAATCCCACAGTTGCCTGTGTTAGTACGGCGAAGCCCCACGAAACACATAACATGTAGTTATGAATATGGCATTTTTTCCATACCTAATAAGCAGCCTTTGAAACAGACAGAAAACAAGGCTCTATGAGTGGGCATTTTATAATCTTAAAAATCCAAAAGTTGCACACCTTTTTTAACCGAAAGATACCCTTTCACCCTGTGCAACATTTAAAGACAACTTAAATTGCTTCCACTTATGTACAAAATGAATAATTTAACGCATTTCAAAAATATTGATTTGAATTTATGAGGCTTTCGAGATTTGGAAAGTACACACTACCTAAATTTACATACAGTATTGCCCGCTTCAGATAAGTAGCTGTAAATAAGGTACATCAAAGGGCGACATCTCCTCATGGGAATATGCTTTATGATAATCAATACTACGACCCTACTAGGACAGTGCATTCTAATCGACGACATGTTTTAGAATTTCGATTAACCTTTCCTGAGATAGGCAGACAAAATACCAGTGATTATTTGAAGTACGAA
Organism: Ligula intestinalis; assembly: GCA_036362985.1. NCBI lineage: Eukaryota > Metazoa > Platyhelminthes > Cestoda > Diphyllobothriidea > Diphyllobothriidae > Ligula > Ligula intestinalis. Next base: position 36,004,005 of record JAYGXS010000001.1, on the reverse strand, counting down.
TTCACTTGGCACGATAAATTTCCTACTCAAACAAACACGGTTCATGTTCTTCAAGCCTTTGCCCTCTCTCCGTGGCGCTTCTGGCAAACCACCAGCTAAAGTACCCGTTTTTCGGAGTTGCTGAGAAGTTATTTTGCTTCTGGGTTAAGTCAGCTTTAATTCTAGTTCCCTAAGCAGGCCGCCCGGCGAATGCGTTGGAAAAACACGGAATCCAGACCATGGTATGGAAGGCCCCACACGAGTCGCGTCTACAGAACGAAGTTTGAACGTGGGAAGGCAGTTTCGTGGCACGCGTAGGTACACACTCAAGCACCAGCCACGCGTTGCCGTTAGGGCACGCCGTTGCTGTGGGATCTGAGTCAGGATTGGCCGCCCCGGCCGCATGTGCCCAATCTTGCCTCAGGCACAGACAAGCGAAGGGAGGAGGGAGGGTGGTAGTTGCAAAGAAAGTCTTCTTTCACTCACACCTAATCCACGCGTAAGTCACCTTCCCCGCAGCATCATGCTGTGGAACACACGGTGGAAATCGTCGGAGTCGATGGTCAAACTGTCACTAGTCTTAGAGGTCAGGAAAGTAAAGAGGATATGCATGGCCGCCTAAACAGAGCACGGGCACAGGGAGCGCCAAAAATATGCGTGTGACTTTTCGCCAAATTCCGGGTAGATTAGATTTTAGATTTCGGTGAGCTTAAGGGTCAGGTTTAAGGCTGATGTCAAGGCCAGAATCAGGATTACGTGGAGAGTTAAGGCTGGGTTCGTGTTAACTGTTGAGTTTATGTTTTAGATGGGTCCATGGCTGGGACTAAGGTTAAAGTTTAGATTTACGTTAGGATTCATGTTAGAGACGTTCTCTTCCGTCTCCAGCCTTCTTACCTTTGTCATTAAACTGAGCTTAGGTGTAAGAGGTGGATAGAGTGTGGTAGCTGCGCCGCAAGTCGACTAATTACAAAAATCCACACGTAAGTCACCACAATCGCCTTGAGTTTGCTGAAGCACGCAGTAGAGGTCGCTGTACTCGCGATTGAAATACCGTTAGACTCAAGAATATTTACCGGTCCTGAAATTTATCGCAAGACCACTTATGTTAAATGGCCAGGCTTTCTTTTTCTCATACTCTTTTCAGGCGGTCCTACTTGTTATCCTTAAATAAGAAGGCAATCTTCAGAACCGAATAGCTGCTTAATGAAATGCGTCAGTATAAGCAGCTGGCAAATATGGAGTGTTACGGCTCCATTTTACAATTTGAAAACTAAGGTGTTTCCTTTTCTATTCGTAGTGTAATACTTGCATTCAAGCTACTGTTCAAAAACTGAGCATTACAATCAGTTAGTCAGACAGGGAACACTAATGCTCTTAGCCAAAATGCCAAAATAATACTACATTCTCTTTCTATGTACAGTACGGCCTAAAATACGTGTAACATGCTGACATATGCGAAAAACTTGATACTCACTAATCGGTATTGAGTAAGATTGTTATAATGATTATCGCGTGGTCTATTCTGAAGTCCTCTCAGTCATGATAGGATACCGGCTTTTTAACGAACTTACTTCTGGCCACTAACAAAACGCATGTACTGCAAAAAAGGCTACTTAAGAAGTTTACATTTGATTTTGACTGCCCTTATAAATTCAAATATATTTTATGGACAAGCTAAAAGATTCAGTATCTGTTGTACTCAATTCGTAGAAAATAACACCTTGAAATTTTATGTGCAAAGAAAGGGTCTCCTTCGTTTTTAAATAAGTTTATAAATTGCGGAATAATTTTGAAACCTTGACTGCAGTGCTGGAATTCAAGGTTTACAAATTGCGCACTGTGTACATCCGTTTTAAGGAAAAGTACGTTTTCGCCTACGGTGAGAGGCAGAAGTCACATATTCTCATAAAACATTGCAACAGGTGTAAAACATGCCGCATATATTTCAGGCAGCATTAACAAATTGATGGATAAGGTGTATCATGAGTGAAAACCTCACAATCGTAAAAAGGCAAATAATTAGAAACTTTTTTAAACTGCAAGCTACACTTTCTTTAAGTATGACGTTTAACGAAGGTATAATTTACTAACAAACGAGTACAAAAAATATTTTTCGTTTATGTTTCCATGAAATATATTCGAATTTACAGTGGCAGTCAAAATCAATGACAAAAACGCATACTACTTAAGCAGCCACTTTTTACGGTACACGCGTTTTGTTAGCGGTCAGAACGACGCTAGTCCAACAGCCGCATCCTATCGTGAGTGAAATGACTTCAGAATCAAATCAGTATTGCAACCCCTCTCAATGCTGAGTAGCGAAAGAGCATCAGTCCTTCGTCTATGTCGGCATGTTAAACGGATTATAGGCAGTACTGCCTTCCTTTCAGGCTGTATAAGGCTTTCTTAGTTAATCACCACTCAGCGAGCGGTCAGAAGGCAAAGTGGCTTACTGTAACGCGGAAAGTAATATACTTTCAGATGCATTTTAATGAGCGCGGAACACGAGTACCCCTATGGGGATGCCATTCGGTTTATGCAATGCAAGCATTTATTTTGCTTCTACATGCGCGGATTTGTGCCATGTACCGTTTTTCTAAAAATATCCCCGTAAAGGTCGTTTATATGGCCTACTCCAATCCACTAAGGCCAAAGAATAACGAGTGATCGAGAAGTACTTTGGGTCTTTTGCAATGCAGGATTATGGCCCTAGGAAAGCGCGCTCGAGAAACACCATCCATGTTTGGTGAATGAACGCCCACCGATCGCGCTTACTGAACTCATTCCTCCCGTTCTGCCTTGGGGCTCACTTCCGAGCCCCGCTAGCAGCCGCACGGCGGCCATTTTTATGGGCAGATGGAAATTCCCGACAAAGACGGCAGGTTGCGGGTTCGAGTCTTGGTTGGTGAATCACCTGGGGTTGGATATGGCTGGCTGATGACGGCTAATAAGCCAGAAATGACCAACCCAGTCGCTTTTCTTCTTTTCGGCAATGTTCTGCCAAATCCTGCCTGGCCGCTATGTGGTTGCCGGCGGGGCTCGAGTGAGACGAGTCAGTCCCGTACTGGATCGGTGAACGTGTAGGAGCCTGCCACCCAGCGCTGCCAGTAAATCGATTTTTGGCGCATCGGTGATTACTGGTCCACACTGAACTTGCCTCGCCACTTGCGATGACTGATCTACGAAGCGTGAATTGGCACTCAACCAGTTAATCGATTTTGCGTATCGCTGATTACTGATATGCAGCGGATATTTTCTCAGCGCTGACAGAAACACACTTCAACCTAAGCCCATTCACGCGGCCTTTCGCCCCGGTGCGCGGCAGACGCGAGGCTGCGGCGCTCTCTCTCTCTCGCTCCTCCTGGTCGCACTCCACCCCAGGCAGAGTCAACCCTTCGGTTAATTCTTCTCCTACTTATACTGTGCAGAATATAATCTCCTTCCACTTTGGCTTCTGTGACTTTCACCTTCTTCTAAGGAACCGGGCCTGGAAGATCGCAGTAGTCAGGGTTAACACTTCGCGATAAACGCCCATCCACTAACATATACTATTCTTGACAAAATCGTGTGACTTCGCACTTGCCGAAACTATTTCATTGGTTCATGCCATATTCTGACTTTTTAAAATGTACTTTGTTTTATTCCAGGGGTTAATCGTAGGTGACATAAAAACGAATGGACATGTTATTCATCAATATGGTTTATGCGAGCTTTATAAATGCCAGCAGACGACAGATATTCCAAACCTATGAATTAAATTCTTTTTCAAAACTTCAGGCAGGACGTATCCATTTTGTATTCAAAGTTTGCATCGGATACCGCATTGCTGTCAAAAGTACAAACAGAGCGACCATAATTATGATTACTACTTATCAATAGTTAGCAAATTTGCATAAATACCCTTAACAGAGAAGCGGTTCTACATGATCTACTCCAACACACTTACGCCAAAAACCGTGATAAAAGACCACACAAAGTATTCTGTGGGACTGTGGTCGCGCGTGGCACGCGGACACGGACTATCTAGATTATCAGCCACTACGCCGGATCCCACTTCCGGTCACCCTATATTCATTAGACCATTGGGCCAGGTGGGTGAGGAATGAGAGAGTATAATAAACGCTGTACAGGTATACTAATACGACAGATGCACTTCGTGGGACGCATGGTAGACATCCTCACATGAAACAGTCATGCCTGTGGTAAAGCAGGTATTCACAAGAGCGTTTCCACCCCGTCTGCCAGTTTCATTAATGCAGTGTTTAATAAGAGTGCTTGACTTTTGGCTAACCACCATTTTTTGACGTAGACTGCATTAATCATTGACAGTGTCCTGATGACCAACCATTAGGAGCAACTTTATTCATTCATAGGGGCGTTTTTCTAATGCAATAATATGGCGATGGGGTGTTAGTTTTTTTCGTCTCCAGCCCCAACTCTAATCAAGGCGATTTGTCATCAATGTCAAAAATGATTTTCGTGTAAATTACTTGTCACTGCATTTATACCTTTTCACCTCAATTAAGTTCGATTTAGATGCATACTAATGGGATTTTGGGACACCACAGCAAGAAGGAAACATGGTAAATGCCAGTGATGATTCTTGAACTACCCCTAGTGATTAGTAGCCCAGTTTTTAGTCGGAAGAGCTAAGAATTTAAAAAACAGAAAAGTACAGTCACCAAAGGAAGATGCGAAAGGATGATGAGGTAGTCATTTTTAATCCACCGATCCCTTCATACTCCTGATATAAGGGGCATGCAATCACAGGGTTGGACTCCGAGGCAACAAATCAGTTTCGTGAGGTAGAATTCGGTACATAATCATCCCTTTTATTCATAAAGTGCAAGAAGCATGTGACTTCCATCCGCAGATTTTCAAATGTACTAAACAGTTCTGAAAAGTTGTTAGATCCGGACTGCCAAGCACACCAGAACCGCGAGGAATACCTCGTTTGAAGCAAATTTTTTTTCTGTCTGATGGTTCAGACCGTCCAGTTCCCAAAAAATTGTTTTGAAACTCAGAAGAATAGGACGCGATCACTGGAACAGGAGTCTTATTTGCCTGACGTTTCGGATTCCGTCGGGAATCCTTAATCATAAGTGATGGTAACATATTCATGGTCATGCGCAGATAGGGTTGAAACATGCACAGGTTGCGTGGTATTGATAGTTCATAGTGGTCATCCGCGTGTGTGATAAATATTCACTTCTGTAGCCACCGCTTGGGTCTTAATTGATGCGGTACTGGCTTTTTACTTCGCGTTCGACTAACTAATTGTCCCAATTGCCCTGTCAAGGTCGAATGCGGGTCTGATAATTGCGTGACATTATGCCCGCTGTCGTTAAAGTTGTTACTGCGCTCGACCCTTCTCTTGCTCAGAAAACTTCTCAGTACACCGTATGGAAACGCCAAATTGTTGCGCTTGTTGATGGACTGGGGGCCTGAGAACCATGACTCCAGCAGCTAGCGGCTCACGTGGTTGTCACCTCTTGCGAGGATTTTGGCCTCGTCAAGCTTGAAGATATGACCAGGTCCCGCCGAGTGAGCTTCAACCTGACAGTTGGCGTCTTTCTTCCTCACCGCCGCTGCATGCTCGGCCATTCGCGTCTGGAGTAATCTTCCGGTTTCTCCGAAGTAGTTGCTTTTTCCACAACTGCACCAGATCTGGTAAACGACTCCAGCGGTTTCCTGCCATGGCAGTGGGTCTTTCGGTCTTATGACCCGGCGCCTGATGGCTGCTTCTGGCCTCTGCGCAACTCCAACTCCAAGTGGGGCGAGTAGGCGGCTGACCGCTTCCGATACATTCTTCACGTACGGCAGAGCTCGCCAAACTTGTGGGCCAGTTGGATGTGGCTTCTTCTCTCGTTTGCGTATACATTGGTTGCCAAAATTGCGACTGTGACATCCAATATCGTCGTGCTAGTTTTCTCGCTCCCAACCGCCTACGCTGAGGGTTACTTGCGTCAGCATGGAGTGCGCGTGGCTGCACATGTCGGTCGGTTTGGTTTCTTTAAACACCAAACTGAAACGGATCGCCCTGGCAACTGTAGCGTCCATATTTCACCATATCGAAGAACGTGCGTCCGGTGTACGAGGAAATACATGGTAAGATTTAGAGAGTCCGATGTGTGGATTTATCAAGTCCAAAAAGTCCTATTCCGAGGTAAGACATTGGTGGTGTTAAGACTGGGAACTATCATAGCAAAGAAATCGAAAATGCGCTATTTCCTCTTATTAGGAAAAGTAGCCAAAGCTCCGGTCCATGACTCTTCTCACTCGATTGTGGCATAGAAAATGGGAGATTGGGGCCACCGTCGAGGAACCTATCGCGGGGTTTTAAGTAAGTTATACCATAGCAACGGCAATCTTCAAACCCGGTTTCTTAGAAAGGAAAAGATAGGACCAGTTTAATCTGCATAGAAGGAATGAAGAATAGGTAAGAGTAATTTGACTATCAGACGAGCGAGCGACCGCCAGCTAGAGCGCCGCTCCTGAATTGAGGTGACCGCGGTAAATACAACGGCGTCTGGAGCGGCCTTTGTTTGAGTCGGCATTGACCGGTGTTTGGTCAGACAGATTGGCTGAATGTACGGGCGTGGGCGGCCAGCCAATGTGTACTCGATGGCAGCGGTAAGCTTTGGCACATGCTTGCCTGCGCGGAGTGAATTACCAAAAATCTGCGTATTCCTGGCTATGATAAAGCTAGCGCGCTGGAATATAGCTCCCTCGCAATATGGCCTCTATGACACCCTCGCAGCAGCCTAGTGCACGCAGTGGGAAGCCTGTCGCGTGTGGCAATGGTAGACGAGACCTCGGGTTTCGCAGGTCAATGCCTCCGCTCTTCCCTCCACCGTCTGTACATTGCTAGAGAAAGGTGGGTGGGGGGGTGAAGAGGAGAGGTCAGTAGGTCCTGCGTACGTTTGCCTCGTTATAAACTAATTCACCCAGCCAGGCCACCGACCTGCGCACCACGTCACTGAGCATCCTGTGGGCGTCGTCGCTTCTAGCAAATCACATAAAATAGGTCAACCACACAGTGACGTCATCTTCGAATATTGCAAGTAAATCAAACTGCACCGGAGATCAATTAATACCCGTAGGATTGTATGCTAGGGCTTTCTCATTTACTCAAGCGGACAGTTGGACATTGGTATGTCAATTCCATGGAGATTACATGCATATTTAGATAAACAAGCTGCGTCCACTGAAGAATAGAGTGTCAGACGAAGGAGGGAGACACTCACCTCAGTGTATGCGAGACATGCGGTAAACAACAACCATTCACCCAAACTGTGGCAGAACTGTTTCAGTAAATTAAAGAGAGAGGACTGAATTCCGCAGGAGTGACGGCGATACATTGCGCGGTAGTCTTTTTTGGCTTCCATACATTCCAGTGGGATACGAAGACTGAGTAAAAAAACTTCGCTAACTTGGCAAATAGTGCCGGCGATAAATCCAAAAAGTAGCAACTCAAAAGGTTTAGGCCTGCGAACCTCTCGCGGTTACGGAAGTCTAATTTACAGGATATAGCTCGCATTCCATGCAAAATATTTGGGATGTGGGAAAGTTTGATTGCCAACGATGAAATTCCTGGGCCTAAATTTGTACCGACCTCTCAGTACTGCTAGCAATCTGGAAAGGCTGAAGATGCAATAAACTATAAACTGAAAACCGTAAGGAAGCAACACAAATACATGTGGCTGAGAATGCAAAGCAACTTTCTAGGAACGCGAAAATTCGGGGGACGCGTGAAACCCTTCTCCCTAGTCTCCGCATCAGAGAAAACAAGTCCTTGTTAGTAGAAGTCCACTGACCAGCTAGGACGGTAGCTGGGGCCTGGAAATATAAAGTAAGATCATCGGTACAACGCACCTTCCTCGAAATAAAACAATCGCATACGCTCGAAAACATTGCACTGCCTTAAAAGCTGTGGCTAAGAAAATTGCCAACTGACGGGATAATTCGGACCGCGCAGTCAGCCAAGTACGTGTTTATGTGGAGTAGGACGGAGAATCAGGCTGCAATGGTTTCTTTTACATGTGGCGTCTGTGACATTCCAAATCAGCTGGAATTCGAGCCTGGTGCAGCAACATGCCCAGGGGTGGCTCGGCCAGTCTTATTGACCTGTTCATGATATCGGGCCCAGGTGAATACGGGGGGGTATTCTTTTACTATGATCTCACCAATGCGTAAGTCGTCGCCTCTTCAGTAGCAGTATTAGTACTGGTAATGGTACAGTCCCTCATACTGATGTGCGAGCCTGTAAATTTAGTTATTGTAATACAAACACTAAGAGGGCGATACGAGGGCTAGATTCAACTTCTACTGACACTGTAAAAGCGGACGATAGAGGATAGAAAACCGCCATTTAGTCTATGTGGGAGCGATCAGGCCTTCCGCAATTCAAAGGTTTCGAAAGAACAGGAAATTTCGTGTCGTCAGGAAGGCCGTCGGCTACCCTCCATGGCCATGTGGAAAACCCAATCCCCTTAAGCACATAGAGGTTCGCGTTCAAACGTCGTTCCCATGGTGTAAATCAAGAGGCTAGGCCACCATAATCCACTGCACATTTTTACAAAAAAATCCCAACGTAGAGTATGATGTTTAGTCAGTCCTGAGAACAGTGTCAATATACAGGGTGTCCAGAAAAAATGCACACACATTTAAAATAATTGTAAATTTGGTTTTAATCGTAATTGTATTATTCGAAAAATATAAACTACTTACAAGTATCATTTTATTGTTTTTTTTTCACTGCATGTTCTTAAAATGACGTCCATTTAATCCAGCCACTGCTGACAACGTGAAACAATGGAATCGCACACACCATGAAACAATTCCATTCAGATTTGGGGGCATTCACCTTCAATGGCTTCTCTTTTTCTCAATTATTTAAAATATAGTCAAAAATGCAGTGGAAAAACAATTAAATGAAAAATCTAAATACCTTGACATTTTTGAAATAAATAAAATAATAATAAAATAATAATAAACATTAAGGTGACAATTGTTCAAAATAAAATAATGATAAAATAATAATAAACATTAAGGTTACAATTGTTCAAAATGCGTACACATTGTTTTGGAACACAGTGCATATATCACGGTATAAGTCACATACTATATTTTTAGGGCTAAAAGGCGCACTTAAAATCCTTTAATTTTCCGAAAAAAAAACGATATTGCGCCTTATTACCCGCACTGATTTATATGACTGTTCTGTTTCCCTTAATGCGCCTAATAGGTCGGTGCGCTTTAGATAGGAATAAAGTTAGATAATAACCCATTCATTGTCACTGCGCCTTAAAATCTTGTGCGCTCTATAGCTCAGAAAATACGGTACTAGGAAAGAAAAAGCGTTGTTCGGTAGAAAAAGAAGACAGAACATTGTCGTTGGAAGAATCAATTTGAATAATGTCCACTCTGGCGTGATGTCATACAAAAAAGGCACGTTGAATAGAGGAAAAATCAGACAAGAATAGTCGTACAAAGTAAGATCAAAAAATTCTAAAATAGGGCCAACACCGAGAGCTCTGTGTAAATCGAATTACACTTCCCCTGAGGGCTTCGTTTTGGCAGACTGGGTACTAATGAGCAGAGCAGCATTTCTGCCGCTGACGACAGCAATCTCCATACAGGAAGCGGCAAGCTCAAGAGCACTTGCGTTGATCAGACCTGGAGCAGGAATAAAGGTGCCCAAGTCCACGGCGGGATTTTTCTACAAGAACAGAATAACACAAGTCCGGCTTGTCAGGATTTTTACACGCAGAATGAGTGCTTGTACATATATAAAGTACGGCCCAGAATTCGTGTGACATGCCGACATATGCGAAAAAGGATACTCTCTCGCTAATCGGCGCCGGCCCCCGGTGAGCAAAAATGATCTATCATTCTAAGCCCGGAATTCTTACTTCCTCAAACTTGAGAAGCAATTTTTCCGGTTATGTTTCGCATAAAGTATATTTGAATTCAAAAAGGCAGTCAAAATCAATGACAAAAATGTAAAATACTTTAGTAGCTACTTTTTACAGTACAAACGTTTCGTCAGTGGTCAGAAAGGAGCTCATTAAAAAGCGGGCATCCTCTGACTGAAATGACTTCAGACTATACGATAATGAGTATAACAACCTTACTCAATGGCGATTATCGAGAGTATCTATCTTCCGCATATGACGACATGTTACACGAATTCTGAGCCATACTGTATAAACAGTAGGTGGTCTGGCTCATGAAACTCAAGGTTTTTTAAAGTAACTCCCTTTTACTCAAACGCAGCCCAAACTGCGGACCCCAGAGTCCTACAGCAATAAAATACTGTTTGTTCTTCGCAATACGGCATATTACGATTCATCAAGGAATATTACATTGTTTAGCACAAGCGAAAATTACGAAAAAGTGAAAATCGGGCGTACAAGGTAAACTTAAGTTTTGGATGAAGAGGAAGCCTGTTCAAGCAAAGGGACCGAACGGATAAAGCAGCGAAAGGATCATTACGGTGGCAAATAATCGTTTTACAAATTTTTCTGATGTATTTATATATATGCTTCTATATCACGTACAATGTAATAAGTGGCTATAACCAAAGAACCAAATTTTGAGTATGTATTCCAACCCGGTTTCACAAGAATTAAAAGTTGTTTCTTCTGTTAATACATTGCTTAATTTACACTGGACTAAGGCCGATTGGGAGGTCACAGGAGAAAGATATTTCGTAAGCTCAAGTGCGGACATGCCGGTCAGTGGCTGGTAACTTTAAATGTAATTGTCGAGTGCAATTGAAACGTACCATTTTTGAGGCTCAGAGAAATTTCCTTCCACCACAGTTCTTTGTAATTATTTTGGGACTTTGATTACGATGAGATTCAGATCTTTCTTGAAGTGCTAATTACCACTTTACGATTATCACTGGCTTCAGATGATTGACCGTAAATAAGGAGTATATTCTACGTGCTTACTAAAACTTTCAAAATAAAATATTTCTTCTGCTGCTGCTGCTGCTGCTGAAAATAAAAGAACTTACTTTTCTGTGCATACTGGAGCAGTTTTCAGTACACTTTTTTTTACTTCTAGGCTCGATTGTAAGATAACAAAAGCAAATCAGACTGACAGAATATCAATGACAATTTTAAGAAAACATATAATCTTCTGTCCGTTCCGTTTCAAGTTTTTCTTTTCATCGATTCTGCTCAATAGATAGGAGATGATCGGACATCTTTTGCCTACGGCTTGTCAGAGAAAATTGACGGCATGTCTCGGATACTTTTATATACACCTGTTAACGGTCGTTAATTTCGGTGGGATGTAGTAAATAACAGCCTTACTTCATTTGATGGCACACAAAATGCATGCTTGTACATACGTATATATCCTGTTAGGAGCGAAAATCGGGCTGTGACGTTGTTAGGGTAAAACGGAATCATATAGGCGTGGTAGGCACGTCGTTGCAGGGGGAGGGGAGGGGGTTGTGGCGGTTAGCACGCCAGTCCCGACATCTGATTTGATCTCACCTACAGTGGATGCCAAGCAAGCATTCAAGATAAACGTGACGGGAGAGGGAGCAGTGAAGGATACTGTTTAGCACGTACAGCGTTTTTCATCCTCTTGAATCAATTCTGGAGCTTGTAATCTACCACAACAGACTAAGAGCCGCGAGTGTGACACCTCCTACCTTAAAGGCCTCTCTCGTTTACGTTAGCGGATATCTGAACCCCAATACACAAAAGTTGTAAAGATGGAACATGCGTTCCGGTCAAAAATTATGACACAGCTGAAGCCCCTAGTGAAGTAAGAACGCGCGAGCAGGTTCATCAATTGAATGCAAGATATAAACACAAACCACAACCATTCATCGAAAGACGGTAAGAGAGCAGCGTAAAACCGCATGAGATTAAGGTTGCGAATAAAATCCTTCCAGAGCAGTAAATTTGGGGAGTGGAAGTAATCATTATTTTCATCTTCAGTATCATTATCGGACAAAGCGGATGCTCCGGTAGTAGTAATAGTGGTAGGAGCAGCTGCAGTAGTATAAATATAAGCGGTAGTAGAAGTAGTAGCAGTATGAGTGGTGGTAGTAGTAGAAGTAGCAATATAAGCAATGTTAGTAGTGAAAGTATTGTGAGCTAGTGATATTAGTGGTGGTGGTGGTATTAGTAGTATAAGTAGTAGTAGTAGTAGAAGTAGCAGTAGTGGTAGTAGTAGTTTTAGTAGTAGTAGTAGTAGTAGTAGGAGGAGGAGGAGGAGTAGGAGGAGTAGTAGTTGTTGTAGTTGTAGTAGTAGTAGCACAAACAGTGGTATAAGTAGCATTTGTAATATTAGTTGCTAACGCCAACACACATTTATTGTAAGAAAACTAGATAGGGTCGTGGTTTAGAGGACTGTGTCCCGATGAGAAAGCCTTGTGTTCTCTTAGACGAAGACCATTGCCGTGGTTTTTCCCGGTTAGTGATCCACAGCTCTTATATTTTAAGTTTTTGCGGGAAGGGCCCAGCTTGCGAATGACACGCGTAAACGTGGCCTTAGTTGTGCCGGGCACTGCACCTGTGTTCACACACAGTCGTCTTGAATTCGCCTTGCTAGTCAAAAACGGTCAGTGAGAAGACACTAGAGGGGATGCTGCAGAAACTCTCGTTGTCAATAGCATTCGGGTCAGTGACTCACTACTTCCGACGGATGCAACGTCGTGCCTTATAACAATGACTGCAGACACTCATTCAGTCTTCGAGCGTCTCAAGTCTACTTCTCGCATTTAAAAGAGGTGTCACGGTTCCTGAAAGACGCGGTGGTTTGGCCTGCATTACTTCTGACAAAAGCCCTTCCGGAATAATCTTTTTGTTCATCAACGCGTACTCCCAGATCACTATAGTCAAGAAACACTATTCAAAAATAATGCTCCCCATTTGGTTAGCTTCAACCGAAGATAAGACAAGAATCAACCGATGACAGCATTGTTGTAGGAGGTAGGTGGTACTCGCCGGTAGCCAATATCAACTTAATTATTAGAAGGATTTGACGAATTATTCAAATCTGCAAAACCCTCCTAATAATTAAGTTAGCCTAGTAGTCATTCTGGTGGATTCGAGATGATTGCTTAGGAAATCCTACCAGGGCAATCAGCTTGCTGTTCCGCAACGGTGGATTCCATACAAGCAGAATTTTGATTAAATTAACGGCCCACGGTGAGCCTCGTAACTCAATGGTAGAGCGTTGACTGCGCAAAAGCCCCCCCCCTGCTGTGTTGGTTTCGACTCTGAGCAAAGCCGCAATTTTTTTTACAATTGGGTCAACTGAATACAAATTTATTGTATCACCGGAAACCGCGACATACACAAGGATAAAGAGCACTGAGCTCTTTGTAGAGGTGAGGTCAGCTTCGATAACGAATGTTAATTGAAGAATGTCCGTTTAAAAGCGAACAAACAACGTTACTGTAAATGTGGTTACCTCTTAACCTTTTCCAGGGTATCTTAATCCCACCTCGTCCTCAAAAGCTGCGGGTGTCTTAATTAGCCTTCCCTTCTATTTCTTCTCGCTCTCTCTCTCAACGTCAAACTTTTATAGGGATTTTATTATTCATGGAATAATGCAACCATTGAAACGCGTGCCTTACTTCAAACGCCTACCTAATTCTCGGCTATTTTTGTAAAATAATTTTAGTTTGCACGGAGGAGAATCACCAAATTATCATAAGCAGGGCAGATCAAAGCTAACTAAAATAAAATAGCGGCGTTTTTCAAAGGATTTATTCTATTCACCAATTGAAAAAGGTTATACTGATTTAAGATGATTTTGAGGGCTTCGCCCGAAATATACAATAGTAAAGTCATTTTATAGACACATAATTCAATAAGAAAGTTTCATGAGAATATTTCCGTGGTTATTTGAATATAGAAGGGTAACCACGCATTGATCCCCATAGCTAGATGCTGGGTAGTTATTTTTATCAGATAGGTCATTTCAAATGTGTAGTCTACTAGCGTACAATCAAAGATAAAGGTACGTTTGATAAACCAAACCCAACTGAACGGTAGAGCACACCACAAACAGCATGTAATGTTCAGTAGAAGAAGTAGTTTGGGAAACGGTGGTTTATTGTGGTTAAATTTTCACCACTGGCTCACCAGACGAATGGAAATTGTACGAAGCAGTTAATCCAAAATGCTGGCTAACAGAAGCTTCTATAGTGGGTCAGAGTAATATTCGATGTGCCTGTTGATGCATGAGTCGTCGGAGCTGATGAATTCTAAAAACTCGCGGCCTTTCTTGTATGGGCAAGAGCCAACAATGCAAGTTTCTTCCCAAGCAAACTGGTGTTCAGTTTCTAGTGTATGCATATACATCAACCTCAGGGAAGTATGAAAGAGACGGCAGCCTCTACGGAACAGAGGAAGCAAAAACCAGCCACCACGATTAAATGCGGTCGACAATTAGTTCCCGACCGACCGCCTAATTACATGAGGGTGACAAGTAATTTTATCCACTGACCGAGTAAATACATGCGGATAACTATTATCGACTATTACCCTGACCCACTATATAAGCTTCTGATAGCCGTCATTTTGCATTAACTGTTTCGTAAAATTTCCATTCGCCTAACGACGACCTGGTGAGCCAGTTGCGTAAATTTAACCACAATAAACCACCGTTTTCCAAAGTACTTCTTCTACCAAATTATACTTCTTGGGATGCCGATCTTCCAGTTCATACTACGTTATGTTTTTAATAGTGCAACTGAACACTTTAATGAGTTAAAAGGACTGTGGTTTTCAAGACGTGCACATCTAAAGTGAACAACAAATTAAACAGTAACTGAACTTTAGTTAATGCACAATTGACTGAAAAGAAAATGGTTTCTGATGAAACACAAATAACGCAAGTAAAATGCGTCATGCTTAGTGTCCTGTAGCAGCTCCACAGCCGAACAACTGCCTGAACAGCGCAAACCGGCAACAGTCAACCACAACTCACGTGCAGTATTGCCCACGGACTGCGACCTAAAACCCTAAATGAGGATTCGACTGAATCCGCCTAGAAGCAGCCGAAACCACGGTCTCGCTCTACCACTCTCAAGCGGACCTTAACACACTGTCAACGAACGTCCTTACCGGGCCAGCGACTACTGCTGCACACCACCACTAACACCAATTACTTCTATTTTAAGCTGTTTTTCTGCTTTAATCGGAGGACCAGTGCGTTCATGAGGAGATGGAAAGTTTGCAAGCACCGTGCCCATACCGATGCGTTTAAAGCAGGGGAACTTAAAAGAGCGCCGGTCAATGGTCCAATTCAATTAGGGAAATGGCGACACCATTTATCCGGGACTTCTTAACTGATTGAACTTGAGAACCCTGACAGAAGAAAGGCATAAAAAGGGAGATTTATTCGGCATTAGCTGGGTTTAATTGCCATCAGTTGTTGAAGTGTTCAAACTTTAAACACTATAATTAGAACGAAACACGAAAACGGAACAAAAGTGACTAATTTTTAATTCCCACCTGATCATGCTAATTTCCGGTAGCATTTAATTCTTTATTCGTAGGGGTTTGGCAGATTTCACCATTTTGAAAAAAAAAACTGGTCTCGGTGTTAGGAGTTTAGCCTGACCAATATTTTAGGCTCTCCTGAGGCGTCGTTCCTGCCACAATGTCTTTGTGTCTTCGCTCTGACCGCCCTCACGCGATGACCTTAAAGACTGGCCCAGAGACGTGTACGCGCGTCAAGGCGCGTGCTCCAACTGGTCGCAGCCTCTCAAGGGCCCACTTAGGCGCGCCACGGCAAGTGGCCTTATTCCGACGCGCCCAATGCGGCCACAAGTGAACGCGCCTGACAATTATTTATAAGCCACTGTCACCTTCCAGACAGTGAGCTGCAACACGGACTGTGAGGACACCGCCAGTACGGTCCCGAGGCCGGGCTAGCCCTCAAGCTGGGACATTCAGCGCGCTGGAGATCAACCAGCGGCAACTGTCACACGAGGAAGCAACTCCGGGTTCTGTACACCATAAACCCTCGCCGGGTGGATTCCAAAAATAAGCCATTCCTACTGTGTTCTTCCATGGAGATTCCAAGGGGCATAACTAGACGGTGACACCACAAAGTGCTACCTTTATAACACTCGGTGGGATTCAAACCCACGTCAGCAAGGGGTGGGCCTGGTAGTCATCTGATGGAATCCAGATGGATTGCTTGGGAAAGCCTGCTTGGGCAGTCAGTTTACTCTATCTGATCTGGCGGATGTCATACGTTGTATTAGACTGGTGGGTAGATCGACCCAAGTGTGATCAAACTCACGGCTCCCGGTGGGCCCTCGATAACTCAGTAAGCTAGAGCGTTGGCTATACCGAAGCCTTCCCCTTTAGAGAAGAAGATGTGAGTTCCAGGAAGCAATTCAGAAGGAAGAGCGACCATTGGAACAGGAGTTTCATTTTCCTGACGTTTCGGATTCCAGCGGGAATCCTTAATCATAGGTAAGGGTAAAATAATCTGAGTCATGTGCAGATAGGGGTACTTGGCGTGGGTTTGAATCCAACCGAGGCCGCCGAGTTATTCACAACTTAGCCAAATGAGTCATTCAAATCTGCCAAAAATCTCCGTTAGTATCATACTTCTGGACAGGATTAGAAAATATTTTATGGATAAAAGAGCCTAGAAAATGAACACTATCGAAGTTCGAAAAAACCCTATCGGCTGGCCTATCGAAAAGGATTCCCTTCCCCTTGCTATCATGGATTTGAGTCCAACCGAGGCCGTCAAGTTTTTCACAATTGGGTCAAATGAATTCTTCTCTTTATTCTATTTGGTTTGCAGGGCATCACTGCAAAACGGGTTTCGAAAGCACCGTTTTACGCAAAAACAACGCACTTTCTACTCCAGTGTAAAAATGCTCCATAAAAAGTGTGGTGAAAAATAGTCATCGGTATTGCGCAAAATGACACGCCAGTAATGAAAGTAGAAACGAAGCCAGGCTAATCGTGCAGTTGCTTTTCTACGGTGATACTGCACGTTTCAAAAATATCTGAAGATATAAGTTATTTAGGCATAGTGGAGTCGAAATCGGCAGCTACTTAAGACACTTAAAAACTCAATAAATGCCGAGACTACGGAAATGCTATATAATTGGGGTTCAACCCCGTGTAAATGCTTGGTCCTCTATGGTTCATCAGGAAAAATTGACAGCGCGCCCAAAAACAGCTAATATTGTAATGCTAATCGTATCTAACATACGCAAAGTTAGACAGGAATCTGGCTTTATTTAGTCTATTCACCGTCTGCCAAAGTGCAATACGAATAAGCTGGTCATTTTGGTACAAAATAGGGTTTTTTAATAGGCGCTCGTTAACAGCAGTTGGTGCAGAAATCAAATCGACGAACGCTAAGTTTATTATGGTTAACTTTTTCCGCGTTTGGAGCGAGCATTTTAGTTCATATTTGCCAATAATTCACTCTGGGAGGGTAATGCAACGCACAGGCACAAAAAATTTATTGTTTATTATGGCGACATAAGTGTCAGCTTAGTAGCTGTCGCTTGATGTGCGAATTTCCGACAACGTTACGTTTAACACTTCCTGATGAATTTTCACTTTCCGCTAACAGAAATAATCTGTCCCGATCTGACAGAGCGAAACGAGCGAGTTCCGTTAGCGGTCGGTGAACGTTCATCAACGAGTGTCAATATCTCCCGCCATAACCAAACAAGACAACGAGCTCGTGGCGGCTCAGTGGTTATGGCGTTACTCTGGTCGAAAAGATTGGGAGTTGGAGACTCGGATGGAGCACCAGTTGGGTCTGGGTAGGACTGGTTGACGACGGCTTCTAAGCAAGAAATGGCCATTCCAGTCTCCCTTGACTTAACCGGCAATACTATTTGCCTAGACTACTAAATGTTTCATGTGTAGTGCGCTCAAATGCTGGGCACAGGGGACGAACACACTTGGCTGCCTGCGCACTGGTGTGACGTTAGCTACGCGGTATGCACCCCCCTCCCCACTCCACGGTTTTCCAGGTCCCACATGCACGCCTCTCTACCACCGAAATCGCGGATCAGGCAGGTAGGCAGAACGCGGATATGAACGACAACACATTGTGGTGGCAAGCAAGAAAACGTCCTAAAAACGAGGACAATAATGTTGCAAAAAAGGAGGGCTGAAAAGTTCGGTTGGCCACAGCCCGACGCCTGGCAAAAAGGGCAGCTTCACACCAGCTGGGCATGGTCACAGCTGTTATAACGGTGGCCTGCTGCGCTGTCGCTGCCTAATTAAACCCGTTGGGAATCCCCAAGGAAGAACACAATAAGAAGGGCATAGCTTTGGAATCCACCCGGAGAGGAGGTATGGTGTACAGAACTCGGAGTTGCTTTCTCGGGTGGTGGTTGATCTCCAGCGCGCTGAATGTCCCAGCTTGGGGGCTAGCCCAGCCTCGGGACCGGACTTGCGGTGTCCTCACAGTCCGTGTTGCAGCTCACTGTCTGAGAGGTGACAGTGGCTTATAAATAATTGTCAGGCGCGTTCACTTGTGGCCGCATTGGGCGCGTCGGAATAAGGCCACTTGCCATGGCGTGCCTAAGTGGGCCCTTGAGAGACTTCGACCAGTTGGAGCACGCGCCTTGACGCGCGTGCACGTCTCTGGGCCAGTCTTTAAGGTCATCGCGTAAGGGTGGTCAGAGCGAAGACACAAAGACATTGTGGCAGGAACGACACCTCAGGAGAGCCTACAATATTGGTCAGTCTAAATTCCTAACAATAGCAACCGCTCTATTGCCCTCTCCTCTTCTCACAGCAGATAATATTGGAGGGCAGCGACGCGCAGGGGTAGTTAGCACAACAGTTACCTAAAACGAATTGAGACACCTCAACATCAGAACAGGAAACACATGGTTCCCGAGATCGTGCCACCTTTTTTGTTTAGTTAGAAAACTACAATGAAAACTTAGCAAACACTGGCAGAAGGGAGAAAAACAGTACCGTCTGGAAAAATAAACAACAGAAGTTCAGTCACGAATACTGATGGGCCCAGTTTTCGAGATAAAATGGGGTACTCCAATAGGTTTATTTTCTGTGGACTATTGCTGCTCTCTCCTGCTAGTTAAGTTGACAAGAGACTCTCTTTTCAACCCTCTCCCAACGACCTGGGCCATTTTGCAATGAGGGCTTTCAGGAGTGGCGAGCCAACATCCAATTATGCTTCCCGTTAACAAAAATAGAGGCAGGAACCGTTTCACTGTTTCGGGAAACTTATGAGAAGGAAGCCATAAGTCAGGGAACAATGATTTGTCTGTTGATGGAAGGGCCAAATTAACTTCCAGCAAAGCCGCATTCAGGTCGCCCCTAGACGTCCCACTTGAAGTTCATGATGGTTTGTTTTCCTTTTCAACACCGATGAAATCGCTTGTGTTAAATGTATTCCATGTGGCACTACAGCGAACCAACATGACTATCTGTAAGCGCTTAAATGAGTGAACGAGGTGGTGAGAAAAAAGACACCTAAATTCTGGCACTCGGGGGGCTGGCTGTTTTGTCAGGACAAAGCGCCTGCACATACAGCGTTTAAAAACAATGCGTTTCAGTAAACACAAACGGTATAACAACAGTTTCTCACCCCCCCCTCCCCCCCCCGTGTCGTACGTGCCTAAGCTAGCCCCATGTGACTTTAATAAACATGACGAAAACCTAAAAGGTAGGCGTTTCCAATCAGTAGACGTTAAAAAAAGTCGCAGGCAGTTACCTGATGAATTCTAGATTTATTGCTTAGGAAATCCTGCTTGGGCAGCCAACTTATTGTATCAGCATTGGTGGATTCCACGTGTAGCAGTAGGCTGGGCGGGTTAATCGAGCCAAGTGTGATTAAACTCACGGCTCCCGGTGGGGCCGCGATAGCTCAATTAAAAAGAGCGTTGGCTGTACTCAAGCCTTCCCTTACGGACGTGGGTTCGAATCCCACTGAGACCACCGAGTGTTTTTCATAATTTTCCAAAATGAATAATTCCAACCAGCCAACCCCCACCCCCGAATGATATAAATGTTTCGGACAGCGGAAAACCCCTTTAGACTAGTGTATACAATCTAACGTACCGAATTCTGAATGGGATTAATTTTAAACAGGCTTGAGCTTGTTCGAATAAATTTCGTGACGGTTTAGCAACTGCAATCCGTCTCTGAACTGATAATTTTTCGCGGTGAACGATGACTTTGCTGTTATGCATTAACTTTCTGTGCGAATGCAAGTTGCTGTCTCTTGCAAATACGGATTGTAGTTGATAAGCCACCACAGTATTTGCTGCAACCAATAAATCCTTCGGCTTACAACTGTTTTAAATTCGTACCGGGGAAAAAATGCTTCAACCGGGAGCAATGTTTTTACGGTGTAACCTTAAACAGGTAAATGAATAGTTCCCGTTTTTGGATACAGCCTCGTACATGCTGGTTGTTAGATAAGTGCTACCATAGGTGGACATCACCACGGCAGCCCACTCAGTGAACCATTCCAGCGTCGATTTCAATAAACTGCAGTATTATAGGGGAGGGGAGGGTTGGCAGATTTGAATAAGTTAATTGGCCCAACTGTGAAAATTTTGGATCCGTATTGGACTCCATACGTGTAGTAGGCTGGACGGGTAAATCGACCCAAATGTGATTAGCCCACTCGTAGCTCAATTGGTAGAGCGTTGACTGTACTAAAGCTTCCCTGGTTGGCATGGGTTCCAATCCCACCGAGGCCGCGAATGTTTCACAGTTGGGACAATTGAAAAAATACGGAAACTTGGCATCCGTATTGAGACAGGTGTTTCCTGGTAATATGCATTTTTTAATTTCTAATAGGCCGCTTTAAGATCGAACCGAACAAAGAAAGGCAAGGAGACTGAGAGAGCGAGGACAGTCAGCATTCGCTTTCAAAGCCTCAGTCAACTGATCCAACGATTTCATTCCGCATCTCCAGCGGACGCAAATGATAGACGGGAGACACACATACCCTCAATTACACGAGGATAAAATGAAAACAATGAAGCAGATCAAAGGCGATGTCAAACATCTTACCAAGGGCGCATATTTCGGATAGGCGAGCCAACGTGTACAGTTCAGTAATTTGCTCTTCCCGAAGTAAGTCCTGGACAGGTCCTCTGCTGGATTTGTCATCCTTTCAGGCACTGTAAACGTCGCCCAAATGACGTCAGTTGTGGGCATCTTTTTTTCCGGCTTCACAGAGCCCATCGACTGGAAGAGTGTACCTGGATCATCCAGAGCAGATTTGGCTAGAAGGATGTCCAAGCCCTCCACGTCTTTGTTGGGAAGGTCTAAAAGTAGGAGGGCATAAGACACCGTCATGTTTATCTGTGAAAACCCAAACTGCCCCACACAATATGATACTTTGAAGGTCATTTTTGACGATGTTCACCAGGAGCTTCAGCAAGCTGAAGGCAGACGCGGTGACTGTAGTTGAATTAAAGTGAAAGTAGACTCATAGGATCTATCCCACTCTCTGACCACTCCCACACCTGTATCCCATGCCAAGACAAAAGTTCAAAAGACTGCAGATGGGGGAGGGTGCAGGTGGCTGGAGCGGTCGAGGCCACCCCTAAGCGCACCACCACGCTCAGAACGGTCAGTTTTGCAAGATAAGCACGGAGCGACTGGCCGGGTTGCCCTTGCGACTACACAGGCGAGGACGTGACAGCCACCGCCGCCATCACGCCGCCTGGAAATTTGCTGGGCGCCACCAGCCGGTATTCACTCCTCAAGATAAGAAATATATGTATACAATTAGCCACGTAACCATGCACACGGCTTTCAAACCCAGCGGGAGCGCAAGCGCATGCTGATGATTGGGGCTCAGGCATCCTTGTGCCTGTCCACAAGAAGGGAGATATGACAAGATATAAGAACTACCGTGGCAAAAGTCGCATCGACATTGCTGAGAAGATTTTCGCTATCGTTCTACTCAGGCGGTTCCAGTCTGTGCGCGACTCCAGGACGCGGCCCAACCAGGCCGGATTTCGTACTGGGCGTGGATGTGTTGATCAGATATTCACTCTGAGACGGATCCTTGAATTCCACCATAGCTACCAGCAACCAACGGCCATTTGCTTTGTTGACTGCGTCGCTGCGTTCGACTCCGTCCATCGTGACTCTCTATGGCGAATAGTAGCATTTGATGGTGTACCACCAAAACCAATCGCAATGATCAAGGTATACTAACGCTCCACCACTGCGCGGGTTTTAGTCCACAACAACCTCTCAGAACCCTTCACTATTCGGTCAGGTGTTCGGCGAGGCTGTGTCCTGTCGCCCATCCTCTTTAACTACGCCATTGGTTGGGTTCTCGGGAAGGCCCTACAAGAAGGTGACGGTATTGAGCTTGCACCCGGGCACCGGTTGATTGACCTTGACTATGCCGATGATATCGCCTTACCAGCGTCAAGCTTTGGCGATCTCCAGTGCATGGTGTCACGGGTGAACGATGACGCAAAAACGGTCGGCTTGTCCACAAACATTGGGAAGACCAAAGTGTTTTCATGCTGCATCGTTACCGAAGTGAAGGCATCTCTCGAGATTAGTGGCTATGAACTAAAAGAAGTCGACAGCTTCAAATAACTCGGAGCGACACTGCTGCCGAATGGACAGAGAAAGGATGATATTGTCTCCCGAATTGATGCAACGCGACGAGTGTTCTCCAGCCTTCGGAAGTGCTTATGGATCCAACGCGATATTTCCCTCTCAACAAAGATTTGCGTGTACCGTGCATCTTTGCGGTCCGTTCTCCTATACGGATGCGAATGTTGAGCTATGCGCGTGGAAGAGGAACAGAAACTGTAAGTCTTCGACCAGTAATGTCTGCGGAGCAGCCTTTGAGTGAAGTACACCGAGTTCGTTTCCAATGAGACAGTCCGCACTCGCTGTGACAAAATCAAAAGGGTATCCCAGGCCATTCAGCAAAGACGGCTGAGGTGGTTTGGACACGTACTTTGTCGCCAACTTCAAGAGCCCCGTGCTAGTGCCCTCAACATGAAACCCTTGCCTAAGTGGAAACGTCGAAGAGGGGGTCAACTCAAAACCTGGCTTGAATCAGTCCGTCAAGACATGAAAGTGGTTCTCGGACCTTCGGTATTTGGTCTCCGGCGCTGGCGAAGAGAATGGGTTGAACTGTCCAGGTCTGCGGCCATGGATCGTCGCGCTTGGAGGAGCACCATACGGGACATAATTGAGACCGGCTAGATCAGTCATGATCGCAGCCGTAACAAGTACAAGTAAGAAAGGACTAGCGCATGCAGCGACAGGGAATCGGATCCAAGAAAACTGCCCGTGCACACCAGATAGCAGGAACCACGGTTTGCTGAAGCGTGGCGTTGCATACGCATACAAGAACGCATATGGTTGAGATGGACAGCCAAATGCAGGCTAAAGGTATCGAGCGAAAATGGCGGCCAAATTCGATCCGAAGCGAATGATTTATTGGATTCCATCAAGAGCTTCTAGGGGTGCTACACACAAGAGGAAGGGTATCACCACTCAGTTTCCACAGTGCAACACATCCTACAAAAAGAAATCAAAATCCTGAAGCGCAGTATCGAGCACTTCAGAAGCCTTCGCCGACCAAAACGTCCTACACACCTCATAAACAGACCCCCGCAAATGGAAACGAATGATGAGCCGAACCTCCCACCTTCCATTTTATCGATAACCAAGGCTGCACATCAGATGTCAACCAGGAAAGGAGCGGAATCTGAATCCTGGCTGAAGTTTACAGGTACGGCGATTCTGGGCTGGTGGGCGAGTTAACCTCATTTGCCCGTCATATGTAGCAACAAAGAGACGTTCTTCAAACTTTCCACGACGCGACTATCAACCATCTGTGTAAGCACAAAGTAAACCGGCAATTCTGTAACAACCACAGTGTCACCTTTGTACTTAACATCAGAGGAAAAAGTATCACTCGGGTCCTCCTCTACCACCTTAACACGTACCTGGAACAGAGACTTCTCACAGAATACCGGTGTGGATTTAGTAGGAGTCGTGGAAGCATCGACATAATGTTTTCAGTCCGTCAAGTACAGTAAGTGTAAAGAAACAAGGACCAGCCACTATAAACCCTAACTGATTTTACGAAGGCTTTTACACCGTCAAATTTAATGGAGTCTCCAAAAGAGTGTTCAAATTTGCATTTCTATGCGCATACACTCTTTCACTTGCTCCTGTGGAGCAGAACACATTGGCCAAACCACGAGGCGCCTGCAGAAGACGGTACCTGAACACATACCGGCCTGGTAAGGTCAACTTGAACCTAGATCGATCTCGGGTTCTATTCTCGTACACCGTGTCGATACAAATAAAGCGTTTCAGGTTGTCTACCGGACACCAGCCAATTTCTCCAAGGACCTACGCCAACGGTGCTCGCAACAACCGAGGCAGTGGCTATGCGGCAAGTGAAATCAGTGTTGTGTTGTCAGATGAGGCTAACATCAGCACCTTCACTTCCATGGCCAACGCTAGGTGGCGATCACAAACCGTCCCCACCCCTATTGACAGTCGTTCACTCCGTGCAAATGACAGTAATTATCAATCTACATACTTGACTCATGACCAACGCTCACAACCTACCCTACTTTCTTCCCCATCCCCCAGCGCAAGGACCTCTAAATGCCGATCTCGCCATGCGGGCAGCGTGAAAACGATGGCGTGTATTCATATGACACTGATTAACCCTGTTCAACTATACGAATTTCATTATCCCTGAAATTGTAGCAGCCTGATGATGAATTGCTGAAAACATATATTTGCCGAATAAGCCTTCTAAGTTAAACATGGGAGTATTTGCAGAATTTCCGGAGTGCAAACCTCACGGGGGATAGTCCTGGTAACGGAAATCTCCGAAACATTTGCGGCGTCTAATGAGGTGAAGTAGGGCTACGTACTCACTCCCACCATATGCAATCTTTTTTTCTTGACCTCAACTACCAAACCGACATTAAATATTTAAAAATTCGTCACCTTAAAGCGTCCATGAGGACATCCGAAACTAGTTTCGACGACCTATTTTTTGCAGATGACTGCTCGCTTAACAGCACAACGGAATATAATGCGCACCGCCACAGTGTGCTTTCGGTTGCCATCCACACGGAGAAGATGATAGCCATGCGCTCGTCGATACTCAACGCGGAATACAATGGACCTTATGCCAAGTTCAGTGGAACCCAACTTATATAAATAAACAAATACGCATAGATAGAAGGTGCAATTTCAAGAACCATCAGGACATATGATGAAGTGTCCAGCTATGACTTTTATCAGCTCAGTCCTCAGCCTGAAATCGGCACGAACTTCAACAAAACACGAAACTCAATATTTTCAGGGCGTTAGTCTTAAAGACGTAACTTTACAGACAATACGGCAGCTGGAGTGAATGCGTCGGTAACTGTACCCATAACCCCTGCACAAAGTGTCCGATGCGAAGGTCCTGGGATGCACCGAAATCCTCATCAACGACGTCATCTTAAGGCGAACCCAACTACGACAAAGCGGCAACGTCGTGATTGTGGAGGACGAGGGTCCATCTCAGCGGCCATTCCAGGGCAATAGCATAATTTTTTGGTACAGAGAACATAACCTATGTTGCAAAGGAACTGAACAGTTTCCACAGTAACTTAAAATCCGGATATATGACGGACGTCGCTCAGGATTGATCAGCATACAGAAGAGTAGTGAGCCAAAACCTTAGAAACCAACTAAATCGCCGTTGCGCCAAAATATAAATTCCCCAGTCTCAAGTGCGTCCAACTCACAACGCAAACACTCTACCTCTTCAACAAGCGCACGCCGTCAGTGAAACAATTAAGTGAGCCTAGTAGTCATTCTGATGGATTCTAGATGATTGCTTAGTAAAATCTTGGTTGGACATTCGATTCCATACGAGCAGTCAATTGGGCGGTAAAATCGACCCAAGTGTAATTAAATCCATGGCTCACGGTAAGCCTCGTAGCTCAATGGTCCAGCGTTGGCTGAAAAAAGCCTTCCCTGCTGTGTGGGTTCAACTCCCACCGAGGCCGCATGCTTTTTCCCAATTGGGTTAATTGAAAAAACCTTTTCGCATACGAATCAGCCTCATGAGACATCTTCGAACAAAATTCAACCATAAACTGACGACACACGCTGCTTCCACAAACTCTCCATCCCCATCGTCATCCCTGCACCAGCCACCGTGGCATCCAAGTCGTCAACCACTTCCGCCAATTTCAGCATCCCTGCCACAATTCCCGCGACGATGATTACTATCGCTCCCGTTCATATAACGCTCGCGACGTCCCGTCAATCATCATCCTCACCACAACCACCGATTCAACCACGAGCAAGGTGAACTCGCTTCCCAATCTGTTTTCATTGCAATCACACCTCCACATCAGCCTGCTGGGTAACTTGCAAATTCACAGCACAGAGGCTAAAAAACCAGTGCTAGGAGCCCCAACATAGGCTGATAGCACCCATCGCCGCTGTCCACACTGCACACAGGCACACTTAGTCAACGCAGGGACCTACTTGGCTATATGTGCTGCAACGAAAACCTGCGAAAACATTCTGTCAGTCAAACCACATCAGGATAGTTCTACTCGTACTTGCTACGGCTGCGATCATGACTAATCTAGCCGGCCTCAATTATGTCCCGTATGGTGCTTCTCCAAGGGCGACGATCCGTGGCCAGCGCCGGACACCGAAGGTCCAAGAACCACTTCCATGTTTCGACGGACTGAGTCGAGCCAGGTTTTGAGTTGACCGCCTCTTCAACGTTTCCAATTAGGCTACGGTTTGAAGTCGAGGGCAGTAGCAATGAGCTCTTGAGATTGGCGACGAAGAACGTGTCCAAACCACCTCAGACGTCTTTCCTGGATGGCCTGGGATATCCTTGTGATTTTGTCACAACGAGTTCGGACTGTCTCATTGGAGACGAAGTCGGTGTATTACACTCGAAGGATGCTCCGCAGACAGTAGTGGTCGAAGACTTATAGTTCCTGTTAATCTTACACGCGCATAGCCCAACATTCGCATCCGTATTGGAGAACGGACTGCACAGATGCACGGTACACGCGGATGTTTGTTGAGATAGAAATATCACGTCGGGTCCACAAGCACTTCCGAAGGGTGGAGAACACTCGTCGTGCTGCGCCAATTTGGGAGACAATGTCATCCTTACTATGTCCATTCGGCAGCAATCTCGCTCCGAGGTATTTGAAACTGTCGACTTCTTCAAGTTGACAGCCACTAATCTCGAGAGGTGTCTTCTCTTCGGTAGGAATACAGCATGAAAACACTTTAGTCTTCCCAGCGTTTATGGACAAGCCGACCGTTTTTGCGCCATCGTTCACCCGTGACACCATAGACTGGAGATCGCCAAAGCTTGACGCTAGTAAGGCGATATTATCGGCGTAGTCGAAGTCAGTCAATCGGCGTCCGGGACACCAAACTGCACATAAACACCACACACGAGCCCCCCCCCCCCCCCAGGCAAACCCCCGGCCGGGGATAAGCCCCCCCCCCCCTGTAAGCGACAAGCATGTCCCTTGGTACCTCGTGTTTTGTTAGGCAGTATGTCGTGCGTGGTACGCGATGGTCGACTTTGTTACAGACAGCTTCTGACTTTAACAACAGTTAGTAGGCCGGCTCGGACTGTTGTCTGAAAGACGAGACACAAAATGGAGTCAACATTCAGTCTGCATTTCTCAGGAAAAGAACTAAACTGGCGTACCTGCCGCTAGGCCCAGCTTTGGGTAATCCAGGTGACCTGAATGAATACACTTGTGCATTATGCGGTACTCCGGCCGCGGTGGAAGAAGACCCCCTGGGGCGGAGATGTTTGACTCCTGATGCAGTGGACAAGCCAGTACAACATAGTCGAATTCGGCTGATCTCACTTTCTTGTCGTCGTTCGAGCAGTACTCCAGGCAATACCTGACACAGAAATAGAAAGTAGCAAAACCAGTATGCATGATGATAAATCCTGCAACCTTGTCTAATTAATCCTGTCCTACCGACATCATATTTCAGAATTTCAGCAGCAATTTTACGAGATGTTACCCAGTTTCACTTTATTACCGCTTCCGTAAAAAAGAATTTGTGGGTCATATGATACTATGGTGACAACTATAAATTAATCTTACTGAACCTTTAAAACCCTCTGATCTTGTTAATCTTCCCTCAAAGACAAAAGCCTTAACAACAAGTAATTTCCTATAAAATATGTTAGGATTTACGATGACATTGAAAGCCGAAGGAAAAAAGCATACTTATTGCACAGTCATTTATCAGAGGCGTAACCTACGCAACCGGCCGGAAAAACGCGTATTTAAAACTAGTACCAAGTCATGACAGAGAAATCTTTTTTGACTACGCTCCATGGTGATAAATCTTGCAACCTTGTCTAATTAATCCTGTCCTACCGACATCATATTTCAGAATTTCAGCAGCAATTTTACGAGATACGTTACGCACTGCGAGTGTCGAAAACAAGGTAAAATATTATAGGAATGTAGGCTTTTTGGCAAATTCTCAAGTTTGGCCTCAGAATTAACGTTGAAATGGCTGTTAGGGGGCGTCAAACCTCAACGGAAAGTCCCACTGGTTGGTGTCAATGCGATAAAGACTCATGTTTCGACTCTCAACACAAAGAAATACAGATACTTATGCGCCCACAGCTCTGTTTGGCCTTGGTTCCTTCTACGCCCCGTATACCCCTACCGGGATAAGCCACGAAGAATCTGGCTCCCCAGACTGAGGCGGAGGGTAAGGATGAGGGGGAAAGCGATAAATATGCGGAAATTGATGCGTTGGGCCCTCCGCCGACCTGCTTTATTTTTCCACCCCTTCTGTCCTGGCCTTCTCCTTCCGCAATAGTGGAAATAAAGTTACTTCGTTCCATTGCCGACAGACCTACTAAACTCCCTGAATCGAACACCGCACTCTTGCTTAGCTACGATTATCCAAAGCTAGCTACTGTAAGTTTAGGACGCGTGTAAGCTTATTTATTTTAACTCTTTGATTATAGCCTAGTTCTCCTAACCACAGCGGTAAAATTGCTTCATTAGTTACACATAATTTAAATCTAGCTTACCTTAGAACCTAACCGGCTGTAGCTTCATTACTCAGTTTAGACACCAATGCACCTCTTAATTTATGCAGTCGAGTCTCTTAGTCTAGATTTGTTTGGGTTTGATAGTGTGGACTAGTCCTCAAAGCCTAGTTATAGCTCTTTAGCCTATTGCAGTCTCAGCAACACTGTTGTCTTCTATTACCGTAATTGTAGCACACCTATCTAGAAGGATTATGGTTTGACCTCATACAAATGGAAGCGTCAGAGCTAGCACCAGTACTACTACACCACTTGTTGAAATTGTGGGGATTTGAGCCCAGTGCTGACTATAATCAGCGTCACTTTCTGACTAATAATACAGCCAGAAGCAGTACTAGCAATACTATCACTAAGCTACACCCTAGTAACTCGCATTAGAAGAAGCAGTGGTGGTAGTTTCGGTGCGAGCCCTTGCTTCTTAGAGTTAGGCTAGATACCTACCATAGGTGAGTGAGGGTAAACAGTGCAGTAGTACCCGCGCAAAGTCTACTGTCACTAAAGGCTAAGTTAGAAGATGTTTCTGGCTGCATCTGGAGACAGCCGCTTACGCCTGATTCCCTGCACGGTCATCTCGATTTTGTCTTGTCACCGGTTAAAGCGCATGAGGGTTAAGAGTGGGTAGAGTGCGCCTCGTCTACTTTCATTATACCTGGCCAAAGTCACCGTCCCCGCTCTCGGGCAAATGGTGGACATCACCGATTACGGTGGTGGAACTCACACAACTTAACCCTGACATCACACCTACAAGGAAATGCACAGAGCGGTACTTCTAGTCCTCGTTTTCTCGCCAGGAGAGCCAAATCACAGACTGAAAACAACTGCATAAGTAACAGTCTTGAAAACCGAATAGACGCACTGCTACGGAAAAAAATTCCGCATGAGACCCAGCGCGAATGAACAGAGACGTAATCCGGCACTCATAAAATACAACAATGAAAGAAACACAATCCCTAAGTGATTCGTTCTGGACGAGAAATTACTTCAGAGGCTTTCTCAGCACCAGAAAGGGACAGGCGATGATGACTGTGATGAAACAGAATTCTGGATATGGGCCATGTTGAGCAGAAGTGGACGCGATCGCTGACACAAGATCTTCATTCGCCCGGTGTTTAGGATTCCAGCTCGAACACATCTTCAGAGGATGGGTGTTGGGAATGCGGCTATTCCTATAATGAGTCAACGCACTCAACGGCGTCGCGAGAGTCGCTCGCCAGTGACCCAGTATTGTCTGCTCAATCCTGATTGGTTCATCGTCAGACTATGTCTCTCGCGATCACTTTAATTTAAATGCACTTTGTGTCTGACTTGACTTGCACTGACGTACTGTAACGTGCTTTGCCTGCGTAAACGCCCTCTCTGGCCGACTGGTCTTCTCGCTGTCTCGCTCTTACGGGCTCTTCGGACCGTTCGTGTTAATTCCTAGCACCAGGCGCGGGTCGTAACAATTGGCGACGCAATGGGGGAGAGAGGTCGAGGACTGAGCGCACTTTCCTCACTATAACCAAGGTGTGCTAGAAAAGTCGTGACTCGGAAGATTGCCAACTGGCGGGATAACTCGGTATGCACATTCAGTCCAGTGTGTGTTTGTACGGATTGACCGACTGATGGACTGAAAGTCAGGCTGCAATGGCTCCTTCTTAGTGTGGCTATTTGGCATTCCCACTCAGCTGGAAGCCAAGCCTGTTATGGCGGCACGCTTAGGGGTGACACTGGCCGCGCCAGCCGCCTGCGCCTTTTCCCATCTCTGGCCTTTTTAATTCTGCCTTGACACCAAACCCACGTAGGAGAATGAAACAGAGAATGGGGTAGATGCATCTTAAGTCTATCCCCACTATAGGGGCCAGGCTGGACGCCGGAAAACACTTCTTTTAAAAACGGGTGGTCGGAGCGTGGAATGCGCTTCCACAGGACGTCGTTATGTCGGAATCACTAGAGGGTTTTAAGCCAAAACTGGATCGATATAGCAGTGCACGATGGATCGGAACTGACAACGTACACTAATAATACTACTACTTTCAATTGTTTAGTAGTATTAGTTTTTATATCCATTCAAGTTTGCTATTTATAACGGCCTCCCACGCATAGCCTCATGCGAAGGTCTCCGCGGTCTACCCTACCTGGCTATCTGCGTACCGTGATTACCCCGCTAGCGATCTTATCAGCAAGACCTCACGGCCTAAAAATTCACCCTTGGTTCGACTCAAAGCGGACTGTCGACGATCTGGACGGATGCCGCATCTTCGTCTTCTGAACGGATGCCTCTGTTGTTCCAGTTCCGTTGGCGGACTCTGCAATCAGCAAGGAAGAATCAGGACGCGGCTTCCACACGGTGATGATCCTGGGAACCTTTGCAATGCCCTCCGTTGGAACCCCTTTTTTTCTCCTAAATCTCACGCATTCCCCCCAAAAGAGCGACAGCTTTTCTCCTAAAAATCCCTGAGGAGTTTTTTCACTGTTTGCTCCTATTTTCATCCTATGACACAGGACAACTGGCCTCGCCAACAGTCTGAGAAACAAATTTTCTGCTACCACTGCACATATGTACAAATAGGGCACTCAAATGAATTTTTCCTACACATCCCTCAATATACTGATACTGATAACCCAATGCAAGTCACTGTCCCTGCACCATCCTACTGCGGAGCACACAGCAGACCTCGTCGAAGACGACGGTCAAGCTATCGTACTTTAAGGAGTGATAGTAGTAGTATTAGTAGAAGTAGTAGTAGCGATATAAAAATGAATATGAGTAGTAGTCAACCGGACTGTTGGCGTATTTATTGGGTTTAGCGCACCCACGCCCACGCTGGCAGTAACACAGACCGAGAATTAATCAAAGCCTAGGCCTCGGATGATGATTCACTCAATCGATCTATCGATCTGGTGCCGGTAGACATTGCTCTCAGGCATATTCGCAGGTTCCACACTGACAACTAATGAGACCCCTCCCCCACGTATAACGGTTAATTGGTTCCTGCCCCCTATAACTGTTGCTTGTTTTTCGTGAACTCTTTTACCTCTGACTCCCGCAAGAGCCCGAAATCTCAGAATAAACAAATTTACCCGGTGCATAACAACCCTTATTCCTCATTTACGCAAAGACCTGGAACGCGAACGTTTTCACTTATTCATGTAGGGTTCTTTATTGGGTTTAACGCGCCTTAAATATGATTTAACGGAGAAAGTAAGAAGATAGAATGCTTGATTTCATAAAATTTATGCGAGGCAACCTAGGATTTGGTACAAAGTTTTGCAAGGAAGACCTTACTCAACTTTAATTTATCGGTTTACTACTTAAGTTTGCCAGCAAGGTGAAACTTTTTTTTGAGGAACCAGGCACTATGCAAATCAACCCTCTAACAGACAGTGTTAAGGCGTTTAGGGAAAAAATGCTGTCTTCTGCTAGTGGAAACTACTTTCAGTACAGAAAAAAAGTACAATTAAAGTCGTCTGATTAGGTGATTTTTGCCAAACTGGGCCTGAAAACACGGGCATTTAACCCGAAAAAAAGCCCTCTGCCCCACGCCATCGGGCCAAATACAGTGGAGAAGCGTACGGGGATTGAAAGTCTGGTCTGGCACCGGAAAATTGCCCACTCATAGTCTAGAAAAAAATAATCACGTCGAAAGGCCGGCTTCTTAACAAGCTCCTTTTTCTGGTCGTTTAAAAAAACACATTCCGTAAAAAATGGCTACTTAAATAGCATGCATTTAACTTACTGATTTTCATTTTCATTTTCATTCAGAAATTCAGATATATTTTGTAAATTACACGCACGAAAATATTCATTCTTGTATTCGTTTGGTAGCACAATACGCCTTCTTCAAATTTCACACTTAAAGGAGGGTATATTCCAGTTTTACAAAAATTTCTAATCATGAGATTTTTACGACTGTTAAATGTCCCTTTATAATACATCATATCAGTATTTTTAAATTCTGCCTATATTGTATACGGCGTGATCCGTGTCTTATGCAAAAGTAAATGAGGTAAAATTGATTTTAGGGCCCCTCTAGATATCTTTCCTCCCACCCAACTGCTTAAATTACTTTGTGGTCAAAAATTTAATTCTTGGCTAGTGAGCGTAAATTAAAATGTAATTGTGGCGGAAGTGATCAAAACACATTAAGTTGAATAAGGTTATGTTTGTTTCAGCATGCTAAATCGAATCCAATTCAATCAACATCAACTTCTTTTGCGCAGAGCACGAATGCTAATCGAGATAAAATGGACCCTATGTAGACGGAACTTAACGAAAATGGAAATCCGTCCTCCACTTGGTGGAATTTAACGAAAACATTTAGTCAGGCTACCGAACTTTTTTTCATGATAAGTCGACCGGATTTTTGCGGCCTCTATGATTAATTTTGTTGTTTATGAGGACAACATGACCACTTTCTTACACCGGATGGAAAAACGTACTTTTCCCTAAGCACCATGTACATAGCATGCACTGTGGAAACCTTGAAAATCAATGACTCAAATGCACATTAAAGGCATATTTTCGACCATTCAGAAGCGGTGAGAAGGAAGCTTATTAAAATGACGGCACCCTGACGTGACTTGCGATAAGACTGCATGATAATCAGTATTAGAAGCCTAATTAATGCCGGTTTGCGAGTGATTATCAATCTTTCGCAAATTTGCGCATTTAACATAACTCCCCGCCTGTACCGTATAATGCGACCGTATAACTTCTCTTGCTCACGCCATCTTTCATAGCTGACGCCAATACTCTGTTTCCAGATGACTGAACACACGACCGGACACGGACACTTATCCTCCCCCCCCCCCCAAGGCCGCCTGTGAAATAGGAATTATGCTAATGGGGAGAGGAGAGGAGGGGGTTAGGAGAAAAACGCTATGTTTAAAAATATATACACGTTGAAAATTATATTTGCACAACAGGCTTTTTAGACGCATCAGAAAGGTGTGTTGCACGATAAAGCAGGAAGTACCCATATTCGCGCCCTGAAAAAAAAAGTTAATTCTGCCTGAACAAGTCCGCGAATTGCTATGCATTCACAATTCAGGATCTACATCATACCACAGTATGTTAAAAGATATAATCACAATTGAATCTTTTGATCAGCCGATCTATAGGTATCATAAAATGTCAAACCTAGGCGAATGCAAACGGACACGGTGCGATGTTCATCAAAAAAGGGCATTGAGCTTCAATAAATACGATTTCTCAGCATAAACTCTCTTCACCCACCAAATATGACGAAGAAAACGCTTAACCGAAGAACAAGTGATCTGGACGTCAATCAGAGGGAAAAAGCAAAATATATTTAGCCTCAATCCTACTTCTTTTGTCATGTGCATTAGGTTTTTAGGAAGGAGACCGAATCAAAGCGACTAAGGATTAATTTGGATGGATATTAGACTTCAACATAAAGCGCCGGTCGACCGCAGCGGGTTCTGTTCCCACGACTGAAGTAAGGTTCACACGTAAGGGCATCAGCCTCAGAGGGACACGTCGGCTATCTCCCACGTGGATTCAACAGCCAGTCTAACTGGTTACCGAAAAAAATGGCTGCCGTACTTGGCGCGGTTTCGTGGAACCTTAAATGAGGTATGGACAGAATAAGTACCCCGAACGACTTAATAACTGATTGAAATGACTATCTATTCAATAAAATATTCCGCCCTAAAAGCACTCTACACCAAAGCCTCTGGCAAACGGATTACTGCTTCAGGTCCTAAGGCTCAGATTTGACAGAGCGGGAATACACGATGAGGCGGAAGGTTTAAAGATCAAAGAGTTGAGAGTTATGAAGATCACACTGTTTTGCCCTTGTCCAGATTATATTCGTTCCTGTTTAATCATTCGGTATATACTTTAAAAGGGCTATGTGTTTATTGCACAAGAAGGACGTGTAGTTTATCGCTAAAACTTACTTAGTCCACCTTCCTCCCCCGCCAAAAATGAGTTCCAAAGTTGTTCATAAAATTAACAAAAACTCTATTTCCAAGTTATGGGCGTGTGTTTCCCTAGATTTGGCGTTATTCGAACATCAACTTCAACGAACTGTATAGCAGACACAAGAATGGCTCATTTTGGGTGGGGGGGGGGAGCAACATTTCTTGTCCCTCAGATAATTAATGCTTGCACGCTTCATGAGATTACGCGTTAAAGCAGATGGATGTGTTACATTGTTCGCAAAGCCAAATCTAGTTAGTTTACCATCTAGTGACCTTTTTGAGTACAATAGGCTTAATGACTGCAGCCCATATGACGAGAAAAATGTGACATCAGGTACGCCCACTGTTTAATATTAGGTGGATAAGGGAGGGGGGTAAAACGTTTGTCCTTTAGGGTACAAAAACGGTTGTAAAGGGGACTTTAAAGCTGCGCTGGTAGAACATAAATAAGCCTAGGAGAAAAGGGTCACGGTTAAATTATAAGTTAGTGCCTTATACATAAGGATGAAATTAAAAGCACGTTGTATGCATTACAAACAGAATAAGTGTCAATTTAAAGAGAAGTGCTAGGTTCAGAAGCCACCTAAATGTATAAATAATTAAAAGGCACCTCTGTTTAGACAGAAAAGGGGCAAACAGTTCAGTGCTTATGAGCGTAAAAGGCAGACAAAGTTTTTTATTGACCTTTAAATTTTAAAGCTTACTGCTAGGTGCGGCTGCAATCAAAGAACATAAACTTGGGTTTCAGAGATTCAGATCACAGGAAACCGGTAGAGGTAAAAATCCAACGCCAAAGAATACGTATACCGCAGTAAATAATTGAGTTACGCATAAATGAGGATGCACCTAAAAATATTTCAACAGTACAAGTCCAACATTTCTTCGGACTAGCAAGAACCCACTTTTAAATGTTTATTCTTAGATGCAGCAAATCAGCTTTAAGAGATCATTCGTCATTCAATCCACGTATGTAAATGAACATAAAACATTAAAACATAAATGCATACTTTTTTAGCATACAATGTGCACAATATTTCTAAATTTACCAACTTAGCAATGGTTCATTCAAAAATAAACAGTTTTGTGGCCATTGACAAACGCCTGTCGCAGAGTAGGCAGACGTTGCTGTGACATAATTTGTTTCCTGCTTTGGAGCGAGCATGTTTAAAGTTACTCCTAAAAAAACCCAGTGCCAAAGTGGTGTGATTTTTGTTTATGCACAATATTGGTAAAAATTCAGTCGTAGCCTCTGCAACGGCAATCATGTCAGATAGCATGGTGCATACAAACGAGCACGCCAGTCCTAGGTAATAATTGAGAAGCAGACGACGCGATCGTCGGGGCAAGAAGTTTTTACCTCACCTTTCGGATTTCAGCTCAACTCCATCTTCACAAAGAAGACCAGATAAGGGCAGCAGTATTTACAGAATGCTATTGCCAGGCTACTGCGTACCTATGGAAATTAACGGCTTATACAGTGATTAAGTTTCGATCTCACAGTGTGGGATTCTGTTACGAGCCGCGTCTGGCACTTCTAATCAGCACGAACGGTTCCCGAGAGCCCGTAAGAGAGACAGTGGAAAGACCAGTCGGCCAGAGAGAGAGCGTGTGTACGCAGGCAAAGCGCTAATTATCAAGTCATTCTCACATAAAAGCTGAATGTACTGAAGGGGGAACGCGAGGGACATAGCTGAGTCAATGGGCCAATCAGATATGCGGGAAAATCGATAGTCACGGCGCGCTCTCATGACTGTGGCGTAAGCCGGACTCGCGACCTTTCTGTGACATGAGTAATCATGGGAATGGGTGCATTCCCAACAGATTCGCACCTCAGTTGGCTAGAGCTTTGGCTGTACTTAATCCTTTCCTTGCCGGTGTGGGTTCGAATCCCACCGAGGCTGCCGAGTTTTTCACAACAGGTTCAAATGAATTATTAAAATGAATCAACCCTCCTCCTCCTCCCTGCTAACGAATGCATAATGTTTAATTTCCCTCATGACTCGAGAGGTCCGTTGTTTACGAGACACGCTCTCCGGCGTGGCGCTATGCATCTGAAGGTTAATTATCATGGAGTTCAATCAACTTGTAGAAAGTCGCAACTCAATTCTACTGTGCAGCGAATGGGAAGTAATTGCATTTGTATGTACTTTATGTAAGCACATAAAAACTAATGACATCTTTGTATTGATTCAAAATATTGTTGCCAACTCTTGAGCCACAAACTAGATGCTTTTCATTTGTGCATATAACTGATGCCTACTGATAAATAATGTCTAAAAACAAGATTTAGACTGATATGCATTAATGCCATTAACATCGATACTAAGATGAGAAAGATGTTTGAGGTTCGATCTTACTGCCAGTATGATCAATAATTCGCTAAGTCATACTACTGTCTCCCTGTTCTTATGAATTTACTCGGTTATCTTACAATGGTTGATGAACTCCGGTTCAAATGTCGGTCTGCGCTTATAGATTTCGAATATACTCATCTGCACACAGTGCAAACATTAATTTTGGAAACAGTAGCATATGTAGGTCCAATAATTAATCCCTACTACTGATTCCTACGAAAACGGGGGTTATAGTGTTTTTTGGGTGGGGATCTAGGACACCCAATGGAATATACTTTAATAAATGCTAAATGCATTTTTATTTTACTATATTTAGAAATGTTATTGATTTATATCCTTAGATTTTCCTAATCTGATTTATCGTTCAACTTATTGCGGAAAAACCCGATTATGAAATTGCAGGTTTCTTGAACTTCCCGAAAAATGGAAATAGTGGTTAGAAGGTCGTCTACTTCAACTTATCCAAGGTCTAACTTAACGTTCTGGCGTTATATTAGTATGGTGCGCGGTGCGCGCCTTCAATTTACATGCGGAACAACTTACTCCCAGCGGCTCCGTGAAGCAACTTCGACTACATTTTTTTTCACTTTACACTTACTTCTAAAAAATTTTCTTCTCTGCACATCCTATTTCTCCACCCCCCAAAACTCTGTAACCACCGTTTTTCCAGGACAAATTCCGAGACCAGGGGTATGTGAGTGGGCCTACATAAGCTACTTTTGCCATTTATTTTTTAAGGAAATCAAAAAGCTGCAGGATAAGAGGTTTAAAGCGAAAACTACGAGCAAATTATTTATTAACAATTACGAATGCTGATGTTTAAAAAGCGGCATAAATCCTTTTGTGAGGGCAGAAAAAAGCATATTAAAAAGAAGGGTCATCCTGGTTGCAGCGAGACGGGATTAAAAACTATGATTCGAAAAACAGTCCGACTGATTGTATAAGCCATCTACTGTGTATCACAGTATCCGCCAAAACATTTTCCTTTGCGGTCAAAAAGATGGAAGAGTGGGAGAATGGTTTAATAATGGACCATGACTTAAAAGCTGCAAGTCTTCTGTAAAGGATAGGTTTATTTTTACACGAGAAGCCCCAGACTGGATGCTATTGTTCTGTTGGGCTAAAACCTATCAAAGAGGACGAAAGCCAGTCATGAAGCAGGCATAACTGCGGAATACTGTAATTCTCTGGGCAGGAAAACAGGTCCGGTAACGCTTTAAACTATGAAGGAAAGCTATATATGCCCGGAAAAAAGGATCACCCAGGAAAATCGAGAATCATTTGAAATATTTTGAGCAAAAATAATTACTTAACGGAAGGGACAACCTGCTAGGGAAAAAAATGACAATAATTTTCGATTAGGAGTAATCGTTTCACGGAGTCTTCGCTTTGACCACATTGGAACGCTTAATAGAGGTCGTACATATATAAATTATTAACCTGGGTAAACATATGGGGCAGGTAGGATACAAATACTTAATCATAGTAGCATATACGCGTACACCGATCTGCTAAAGGACCGACTCGTCCGTCCATGTCTCGTCCCATGTCTTTGTTGGTAATGTTCTTCTGGTTATATCCTAGCCGCCTCCGGTGGAGGCTCGAGTGAGAGCTCTAATGGCAACATGGACGGACGAGGGGGTCCTCCAACAGATCGATGTACGCATATCTGCTGGCGTACATCCCATATCTAATACTCGCAAGACTGTGAGCTAGTGGCTCAATGGTTAGGACGTTCGCCTCTGACCGGAGAGACCCGAGTAAAAAACTCGAGTGTGACACCAATTTCAGCGGCAACACTGGAGTTAGGTATCACTAGCTGACGACGGCAAATGAGCCAGAAAAGGCTTTCCTAGTGTCCCATGTCTTTGCTGGTAATAACCTTCTGCCTATACTTAATTATTTACCATTCCGACAGCATAGTTACTAGCCAGACATACGTAGTTCGCCTACCTTAAGACACTGCATGACGCACAAGTGAGGGGTTAAGCTCATTAATTGATCCCTGTTGGGAATGCCTTTATTCCCACGATGAGTCATTGTACAGAGATTCACCCGCGTGAGCTACAACGAGAGCATGCACCTGCACCGTGGTTATCGATCACTCCTCAGATCTGATTGGTCCAGGTCTCCAACACTTTCTCAACAAGCAGATCAATAAATACACACAGCCGTTTTGTGAGAACAACTTGCCACTTGTTAAGATGGCTCTTCTCGTGGCCGAGTGTCTTCTCGCCCTCTCCCGACCTGGCTTTGGAAACAAAAGTCGGGTAAGCTCACATTTCGCGTTAATTACGCATACTAGGCGCGGATCATAACGATTCCCCAGAGTTTGCGTGTTTTCTCTTATGTTAACTTCAGTTTCCACGCAGCTTTGTTGAACTTCCAAAAAAATTAAATAAGGCAGAATTTAGGGTACCTTGTGGACACAGTATTCGTCCTTGACTACATGTGTCCCGTCTACTGTGACTAGTCCTGTTTAACAGCTGCTCCGAAGAAAAACGATGCCCTGCCTTGTATCCAGAAAGGGGAGCAATAAGCAGTAGACTACTCACCGTCGTTTTTTTCCTGGCGCGAGACTCTTCACCTCAGCAAAGATGGGGGAAGAAGGGGCACCGGGGGGATTTTCCGTGAGGGCTGAGTCCAACAGATGCTTCGCAACCTGGTCGTTGCCACCCTTCACCGAATGCAGCGTGGAGAGACTGCCGGCGCCAGACACCAAGCCTGCATGCGGATTAAAACAAATGTCCTCTTAAAGGGGAATAATTTTCACCTCAACTCACATTGCATTCATGTGGTGGTTTGTGAGTAGCGATGCTTTTGACTTTTACTATTTCAAAAAGGAAGAAAATAGCCTGCCCTGGGTCTAATAGGAATATAATAAGATGAAATTGTAGATGAAACACTCACTTGTTAGCCCGTTGTGCCTTAGAACTCACTCTCGAGTCCCGTCAGCAACCACAGAAGACGACATTACCGACAAGGGAAGCCGGAATTACCACTTCTTGCTTATTGGCAATCATAAACCAGCCATACAACTTATAAGCCAGAAATGGTCATTCCAGTTTCCCTTGTCCTTTTAGTGATTTCGTTCTGACACTAGGACAGGATAGTGTTGTTCCCGACATCGGTTCCCCATAATACCCCATTTTAGGTGCCAGCTAGCAGGCGGCTAGCATACAAGCAGCAGCCGCGCGAGCAAACACATCGTGCCAGACAATCAATCAATAATTTACATTTTAAGCTATATTTAGTCACTGAGTCACTAGCCAATCCAGCAGGCGCCTACGCTAGAACAGAAGCTGATTATCTCGATGGGCATCGTGTTACACGCGGTTGTTGCCCTAAATATGTTGTACCCATGACACTAAAAGACTTCTGCTCTCGTCCACTTGTTCCTCCTTGAGGGCTCACACAATATGAACTTAGGCGGTGACACCTCGGCCTTGACTACCGTTAAAATACTCCAAAAGCTTGTGCTTACTAAAATATAACTAATTCCACAGAAATATTGGCGTAGCCGAAAGTACTGCTCGGTTTTACAGGCAACATGGACCTTAAGATCAAATTTCTCTGGAACTTTTATCAACAAGTTGAGAGGAGGAATAAAAGTCATGTGCTACTGAGAAGAATCAATACACATTTCTGGTAAGTATTCCAAATTGCATAACGTGCTGCAACGATTAGAGACTAAAAAACAATCGTTTTGAGATATGCATGAAACATATGAATTTACATGTTAGTGGGAGCAGCTAGGTTGCAGTGAGCGCTTTTCGGTAGGTAATATTCATCGATGACCCTATAGATAAAAGAATTTTAGGAACTAATTGATTGATCCGACCTGGTCTGCTATTCGTCTACATTGTCGGGTCTTTGGTTGGAAATTTATATAATGATGATAAGAAAGCCCAAGCATTGCGTACTTCGAGTATTCTTTCAGCAAATATGATTTTATTAGAGCTGTAACTTCCGTGGGAAAGTGGGTTTTGAAAATGTAGTCGTAAGAGGCGGATACATTTTTTAGTAATTCAATTGAGCCGATTGTGAAAAATTTGCGGCGTCAGTGGGATTCGAACCCATACAGCAGGGAAGGCTTCCACCGAGGCCGCGAATTTTGCACAATTGGGTCAAATGATTTATTTAAATCTGCCAAGTCTGTAAAACCCGTCTAATAATGTGGTAGTAAGCCACTCATCGGCCAAAGGGAGCAGATTCATTTACTTTCCAAGCACTCTTAGCCAACAAAGAGGGAACCTTAAAAGGATAATGTTGCCTGTGTAAGTCAACGGTATGAACATTCAACACATAAATCTAACATATGTTCAATAAAAAGAAGAAGAAGAAGAAGAAGAAGAAGAAGAAGAAGAGGAAGAAGAAGAGGAAGAAGCGATCACTGGAACAAGGGTTGTATTGACCTGACGTTTCGGATTCTGTGTGTAAATCTTTAATCATAAGTAATGGTAGAAGAGTCTGAGAAAAGTCTGAGAGTTAGAAAAGTCTGAGATTACCTATGATTAAGGATTCCCGACGGGATCCAAAACGTCAGGAGAATAAAACTCTTGTTCCAGTGATCGCTCCTTCTTCTTATGAACTGATTCCTGGAACTCGCATATTCAATTCTATTGGCAGATGACCACGTAATTCGCATTCTACTAAAAAAACTGACACTTTGCTTGATTAAAGCTAACTAGTTCTTGTGCTGGCAAACAAAACGTGTTCGCGAATGCTGCCTGACAGAGTTGAAAACCGGAGGGCGTTGAACGAATTTTAGCGTTATCACTGCCGCCCATAATTACTCTTCAGACCATGGAATACTCCTTAACACATATTAATTGCAGTAAGAGGTGCGAAAAATGCGATGCTGCGACGCGATTACAACACTGTCGTAGCGTGTCTTCCCACTTCTGCAGTCATCTTGCAAAGGACTTTATTCACACAGCGGCCACACTGAGACCGGAGGAGGAGGAGGAGGAAGAAGAGCAGGAGGTGGAGGAGGAAAAGGAGGAGGAGGAGGAAGAGGAGGAGGAGGAATACGGAAATACACACGACGAAAATACGTGTATTGAGGTACGACAGTGTGTGTGTGTGTGTGTGCTGTTCAAATCAGCGGAGATATTCATTCTCCTGACTGAAAACCCGCTTTTTCATTGATTATAATTTTTGAGATTTTGATGTGACAAATAGGGAGTTCAAAGGCGCAAGTCAATTTTTCCCTCAAGTACACTAACAAACTGACGACGAGCCCTGCCATTGCTGTTGTGGATTCTAATGCCTCCGCAGTTCCTCTGGATTTTTTCCTAATTGGGTCCGATAAAAAAGGATGAAGGTCATACAAAATATTGCATACTCTCACTTTTCTTTATAATGGGTTGAATGGACCGATCAAGAAGAAAAAGTATGACTAAAAATAACTTGGCTCTCGAGTATTGACCTAGGATTGGATGTTAGCGACAAAGCATGCATTATGCATAGGCACGTATGTACGCACTGGGAATCTCGTAATGCTTACTAGCTTATTGGCTATACCACCCTGCAGTTAGCTGGCTGGGAGTAATTAATAGCGGGATTATAAATCGAAAAGGTGCTCTTATGGAGAAGAGACATCAAAGGTAATATGCTGTTGCATGTCTCGGCTTCTGTTCCAAATAGGGCACTGATAGCATAACCTCTGTACCGACTATGTGCTCTTATCTCCATAGCTCCGCTCAGAAAGACGACATGTTCGCTAAGAGCGGACTAGGTGCGTATTTATTTCAGCCGTAAGGGCCTCTTGGGAAGGTGTCATACCAAGCTTATGAATAAGATTTCAGCAAAGACATGTGAACGGAGTTCTAGTGAAATTGTACGAATCATTTGTTAATTGTATGAGTCCCAAGGTGAGGACACATTCCATGCACATCCTCCTACTCAAAGCAATGCCACCAAATCAAGGACTCGACGTTTAGTTTCTGACGTGGAACTCTGCTTCGGGCCACTACTAGGTTACTTGACAAATGTGCAGTATCAGCGTGTTTAGTGGACTATAAAGGTTTTGTCGCTGATTATTAGTCTAATTGTCGATGTTGCGCAGGCAGTTTCGAGGAATAAACCGAACCTCGGGTAGCTGGATATGTTGGTGGAAAGCTGACCTGTACAGCAGAACAATGTAAAATAAGAACAGCACTGGCGTTTTCACTGCAGCAGGGGCATTTAACTAAGATTTTGGAAGTTGAAAATATGTTTTTCGCCGAGTAACAAATGTTTCGATAATTTTTCATCATTCGGTTTTCAGGATAGATAAAAGTACAATTTAACAATTTGAATGCAGCAAGACAATTGAGACGGTGACTTAGTGCATTAATATTAAAATATGCTCTTTAAAAAGTACTACTTGTATTATTTTAGTAGATGTTTATCGTTTGTGTAAAACGGAAGTCACAGCGCTCTACGAACAAGGTTGTGCAGGAGACAAGAGCAAGGGCCGATAGCAAACGGCCACCTTTAAAGGCCTGTGCGCCAATATTGTGATGAGGCCAAGCTATGGTTCCGAAAAGGAGAGGTGAATTCTAACAAAAACGCGTAACAGGTTCTGGAAAATCTTTGTTCAATTGCTGTTTCGAGATCATGAATACAAGTGAGGATGTTCAAAGTAACGCGACTGGTTGGCGCTTGCCCCTAAATGGGTTGTGCTGCCTTAGGCGATATCGTGAA
Organism: Ligula intestinalis; assembly: GCA_036362985.1. NCBI lineage: Eukaryota > Metazoa > Platyhelminthes > Cestoda > Diphyllobothriidea > Diphyllobothriidae > Ligula > Ligula intestinalis. The sequence goes on along the minus strand of JAYGXS010000001.1, from coordinate 35,959,951 downwards.
ACCGAATAATAACAAAAACAGCATATTGATTACAAGATTGCCGGCAAAAGCCGGATCTATCTTTGAAAACGACTTGGTAGTAAACTTTTATCCGTCCACAGTACAGTTTGGAGACAAATAATTGGGGAAACTGAAGGCGTGTCACATGTTGCCGAAAATGATAAGGAAAGTGCATTTGTAAATTTCGTCACAGCGATCTCACTCCTATAGTAAACAGCGGATTTTTATCGGTTAGATCTCCAAGGCTGACCGCACACTCCAAAACTCTGTCTTGCGAACATAAATTCGTTTTGAGTTTTCAATGGCAATTGTTTGACGCTATATTCGTTCAGTTCAACACTCGGTAAGCTTTACAAACGCACTATCAGCATCGAGAAATAACTAGCTACAAATATTTCGTCTCAGAAACGGTGTCACCCTCTATGCGAGAGATTATTGGCTCGATATTGAGGCAACTTAAGAACAGGAATGCCGAAATATGTGGTTGCCCGTTTCCTAGGCGCTTTGCTTTTGAATATCTATAGGTTGAAAGATGAACAGTAGGGAGGTGACGGTATTTGTGATTTGAGGGATTAATTTAGAGTTAAGAAAACCCTCCCAACCGTCTTACCGACTTAACTCTAGAAATTGCTTACAAATAATGCAGATGTGATACCTATCACTGTGTAAACAAGGATTTCGTCTGCGCAATCGAGTTTCAAGTTCAGTATATATTTATTAGACAATAATATTGAACATGTCACCACATAATATCATAGCCACTGTAGTCTTTGATTCTTTTCATCAAAAAAACCTATGGGAAGGTCACTGTCACCATCGTGAAGAGCATCTTTTAGAAATCCGTCAACATCTTGTTCAAGCGTGGGCTTTCTGAAGATCGAACAGATTTCGAACAGTTGCGGGGCTTTTATACGCAGGAGCCCGCACAAGCAGAGTGCCATTAGGCTTTGATTGCCTAACACATTTTAGCTTGAAGGTCATATGACTGTCCGAATCGGCCACAGTTTTTCTTAGCGGTTAGTGTATGTTCAATCCACACTTGCTTGCCAACTGATCGACGTCTACGCTAAAATGCAAAAGCCTACATAACCTTATCCATGGTTCCTAACCCAACCAAATTATTGAGTTCACTGTAGGGGGTAATGCTCCTCAAGCCGCCACCTACAAGACACTAAGAAGATACTGTGGGCTAATTGGATGGCGTTCAATGGAATTTTGAAGTCGCCGAAGGTGTAAGTGGGTCTATCGTGATATTTCACTCATTACGAGACCCCTCTGTGTGTATTAAAAACCTATTTTGTCAATTCATCGCAATGGTTACGAATACAAGTATGCGGGAGTACGTGTCTTATGGAAAAGAAACAAACTTGGAGGTTGTTTCTAACAAAGACCTAAAAATTATCCTTCAAGTGAAACATTTCACAAGAGATAATTCAAACCTGTCGCATTTGCATCGCAAAGATACTTCAGGTTATCTAAGAAGACTGATAAGTCCCTTTGGGTACGTGTCTCCTCGATTGTTGGATTAACTCAGTTCAGAATATAACGTGACCTGCTCAGTAAAAACCGAACAGAGATAGTTAGATAAAAAGAAAATACGCCATGAACTTTAGGTGACAATTTGACCCTAAATATCTAATCTTCGTGATTGGAGACAACAATAGGCAAAATTCAGCAGGTGCATTATCACCCACTGAGCAGGCGCTGTGCTCGAGATGACTAGGGCCCAATTTATCGATTCTGCCTACAGCCGTGTGAGAAAAGAATATAGGCAATTTATAGGCAAGAAATTAAAGTAAGAAACCCGAGATACTACAGGTAGCTTTGTACTGCATTATGGGAGTGCCTAGTCCCGAGTCCCAAACCTATTCTGAGTACCAAACTTAACCCTAACCCTACCTTAACAATAATTCTGGCGCTAAACTCCCTGCAATTTAGTTTAAGATAACCGTTATTATGGATTAATATCCGCAAGACGAAGATCCTGACTACGTATCTTAGCACAGCACAGCCACTGTTTATCAGCGGTCAAACCATCGAAGAAGTTAGCTGCTTCCGCTATTTGGGCTCGAATATACTAGCCAACGCACAGGCCTATGAAGGAATCAGAAAAGGAATCGCTCACGCTCGAAATGCATTTAGGCTGCTGGCCAGACCACTGTAGTCTTGCTCAAAAATCAGCTTACGTAGTAAGCTGCCTGCGAAACGTGGCGTGTCAGAAAGGTAGACATCCAATCGCTCGAAGTCTTTGACCGTTGGTGTCTTCGACGCGTCTTAAGAGTCTCCTGGCAGGACCAAATTTATTATGCTGAGTTATATCGCAGGTATTTCAAACTACCAAGTTTATCATCAAACATAAAGCATCGCCGATTGCAATCGTTTGGTCATGTCCTGCGCAAGCCATCGACGGACCTCTGTAGATTCGTCGTGAACCCCCTCTCGTAATGCAAACTGGAGATACCAACATAGCGGTCAACTGAAGACATGGCTCAGCACTATCAAGTCGGACTCAGAACGCTTGGGCCTCATAACAGTTAGCTGTTTGCAACACTGGAGCAAACAGTGGGCTCGCATCTGCGAAGAGCTCGCTTGCGATTGCCACCAGCAGGTCGCCGCTATCCGCGACATCCGTGAAGCCGATCCATCAAAACAACAGGACCTAATCGGTTCAAGTAAGTAGGTTAGTATGTTTGCATTTCATATTCCTGTGTCCAGCCCTACCTACATGCACCCTAACCAAAATCATCAATTGAATTAGCATATGGATTTCATGGTGCATGCATTCATGTGTGTGCGTGCTTAACTAGCAGTGTTGTCTACGCAGTATAAAATAGACGCACCCACAAATGCATGCACATTTAGGTCCTGGCAGTAGTTAGTAGCCACGAAAGCGTGTGCAACCTCATTGCAGAAACGTTTGCGCAGACCCACTACGTTCTCCAGCCAGCTGCCAAAGGTGAAACCAGTCATTGTGACGAAATCTGGTGATAGAGCCGTGAGGAGAGCTGCAGGCGTCTCGAAGCACCTTCCGCTGGCTTGTATTTCGTAAATCCTGTAAAAGCAAAGCATAGTTGGAACAACTGACAGTACAACTACTGAAATGCAAAGAAAGTGATGCCCTCAATGATGCTTTTGGTTTTTGGGGAATTTATCTGATAAATAAATCGTTTTAGTGAGGTTTAAGCTTCGCATTAAATTAGAATGGAAGGTTCTGTCTAAAAAATTTACCCTGTGCCAGATATGACAGCAGTTATAGTGGCAAAACAGCAAAATCTCTCTTGACCCGTATATGTGAACATCAGCCAGCAATAAGAAGACAATACCGCCTTTCCAGTGTGGTCATGCGCACACTGAAAAAACTTTACCTGACCCAGCATCCGCATCGTTGGCGTGAACCCAAAATTGTGAGGCCGTGAATAGGCGATTGATTCCGATGAGGCAAGCATCAATAGGCATATATATTAAGGTTTCACATACAAATGTCCCAAGGTCAAGTGTAAACGAGCGCAGCCCATGCCAACCGGACGCGTATCGGCGAAAGATTCGGCCAATCATAGATTCCTTTGTTAAGCACGGTTGAACAGTTAATTTTTTTGTACTTACGAAGACCTGGGAAATCAGTGTGAAAGCCATACGCAATCGATTTGTTTCACTCCCACAGAGCTTTTTAGATTGCTGAATAAATTTACTTAGGCTGTCAATATCCTAGTAAATTGGAAGGCACATGCCATGTGAGGCCGCTTGACGCGGAATTTGCCGCACTTGCTTTGAAAAGGCAGCCAGGCATCATGAAGCGTCAGTTGGTGCCTTTTTTATCTCCCTAGTCACAGATGTTCGACTAGGTGAATTTAAACATTAAAGCAATGACTGTAACAGATAAAAACTCTTAGATAAGAAATCTGCATTAAACCAGAACGCTACGGAATCAGCAATCGGTGCAACAGTTGACAACGACCCAGCGCATTTTAAAGTCGACCCCATAGTTGCCAGCGAAGAGTTGTAGTTCGCCGAGACTTGAGAACCCTCCAAAAACGCCCATAACTCCCTTTTTAATGCATTTTGTCACAAAAATTAAATGAAAATACACAGGGAAGGATTCGGATATGCGCTCTACGAATGAGATACCGCAAATGGGTGGGAGTCAACTGCATTGCGCTTGAACCTCTTGGTCCGAAAACGGACTTGGCTTACTTGTTAGGTGGGTAAAATGCATTGAAGGACTGAAGACCATCTCAATATGCGGCTACTACCTTCGAATTGTTCCACGTCACATTTGCCAGTCACCTTACAGGGCGCAAACATTTCCCGGTTTTTATGCAAAACGCAGTAGCCGGGCTACCCCCGAAATGTTAACCAAAGTTCTAAAAGGTGGTTTGTTTCGAAGAAGTAACCCAGATGGGGTTTTACTACTGCACATTTCGTGCATAAATCGTCCATATTTCAGTCATACGAGGACGTTGACCACTGAATGAGTTTTTTGGCCGTTTGTAAAATCGGCATTCGATAGAGAACGACCACTTAAGTAATATGAATATGTTAAAGTAACTTTATACATCCTTATGAATTCAGACACCTCTTATAAAAAACACAAACGTATTCTTTCGTGCACATATTTGGTAGCCAATAAGGCTTTACAATTGACTAAATGGCATCTTTCGATTTTATAAACAACTGTTAATTACCTTATTATGTCAAAACCAACCTGTAACTGTACTTGCGTGTAAGGTATAAAAACCTCTAGTTGCATACTTTCCATGTACAGAGAATCATACGTTTCGTTACACTACATAGGGCTCAAAAATTTTACAATAGATATGCATTTTGTTGTATACTTCATGGGAAGCATTAAGGAACGGGCAGTCTTTGGTATTGCTAGTAAAAACAAGGAAGACTGGATTGGCCATTTCTGGCTTATTAGCCGTCGTCAGCCAGTCCTACCCAGACCCAACTGGTGCTCCACCCGAGGCTCAAACTCGCGACCCTTTTGATCAGAGTCTAGCCCCTTAACCATTGATCTACAAGCTCGTTCTCTTGTTGGTTTAGGCCGGAAGAAAGGGTCGCGAGTTCGAGCCTCGGGTGGTGCACCACGCGGGATTGGATATGACGACAGCTAATAAGTCATAAATGTCCATTTCAGCCTTCGTTGCCTCTGTCGGCAATACTATCTGCCTAAGCCTACTAGCCGCTATGGCTGCTGTCAGGAACCGAGATATGAGATCCAAGGCAGAACGAGACAAGTTAGTTGCGTTAGCGGTCAGTGAACGTTCATCGACAAGGACAGACTCCTTGCTGTTTGACAAAATTTCACGGTCCAAAAAAAACTCATAATCAAAATTGTGTTCAAAACTTTTACATATGATTTCCTAAAGAATAAAATTGAAGGAAGTCGGAATTTGCTACCATAAATATTACAAGAAAGAATATGTTTGCACCCGCTTTTTTATCAAATATATTTCAATTTTTAAAGGCATCGAAAATCAATATTAAAATGCATACTACTTAAATAATTTACTTTTTGGAGTATAGGTTTTACCGGCGACGGGAAAGGAGCTTATTCAAAATCCAGTACTCCGGCAAGACGGACAGCTGCATACTAATCAATATTACAACCTCACCCAAAGAACCCCTTCTGATGGACAAGTACCGACCGTTGACGGAACTCACTTGTCCCGCTCTACCTTGGGTCTCATTGCTGTGGGCCCTGACAGCACCCGTAGCGGCTAGGAGTCTTCGCAAAAGTGAGACCCAAGACAGAGCGGGACAAGTGAGTTTCGTTAGCGGTAGGTGAACGCTCATCAACGAGTGTCAATACCATCCGACCTAAAGCGGCAACAAAACGAGCTCGTGACTCAACGGCTGGAGCGTTAAACTCTGATGAAAAAGGTCACGAGTTCGAGCCTCTGACGGTGCACTACTTGGGGTTGGGTAAAACTGGCTTTACTTATCTCTGCCTTTGCCCGCAATACTATCTACCCAGACTACTAAACCCTCTCTATTCGAAAAGACACTTCAGAATATCGGTCAGCATTTCATGAAGCAAGTGCAGTTCCTTTTTTAAACGAAACATCAAATAGTACGTAAAACAAAAACTCACTTTGCAAAGGAATCCGCTAAAGATGACACATGCCGATGGAATTTGAAGAGGTCCAGACCATAGCGCCAAACAAAGCCGATCTGGGCAAGTATCCAAGGTTTCTGGATAGTACTGAAGGAGACCTTTTGATGGCCGCCATAAATGGCAATGGGAGACTCTTCTAGGTTGTGGGTTTTCTTTGCCAACCCTGAAAACACGCATTCATATGAGACTGTATAGTGGGGAAATCGGAGTTACGAAACAGTATGAAGGGTTTGTTGAGGCAATTGAGGGTCTGTATGCAAGTACAGTCAGAAGCACATCGGAGTGGGGTGGTGTTGTACTGGTATGGGTTTTATAGAGTTGGCTGTGAGTGCTGTAGTGGCGTGGGTATCGCTGATATCTGCAGCCTTGAGCAAAGAAACTAACCACCCACCAACATACCTTTGATTGATGTCAATGAAATTATGAAAAGAGTATCGAATACAACCTGGAGAACTTAGTTGTATGCCAGACGTTGAGGTGGATGTTACGAAAATCCACCGTTTACCTACAAGATCTCCTCACTCGCAAAATCTCCCTGGGAGCCTCAGGTCGCGCTTAACGCTCATGCGAACAATGGGCCGAATGAAGAGGTTAGTTTGAGCATTTTTTAAAGATGAACTGCGTGCGGCCATCGCTGCGGCTCGTATTGTGGCACTGAGTTTGCAGGAAACGTGGATCAACCATGAGGAGTCTGCTCTTGAACACTCTATTCAATCTAGTCCCGATATTTCACAGCAACTATAAAGTTGGAGTGGATAAGTAGATCATTCAGTTTACGCCTTCGTGAAAAACTCTACCACGTTTAGGGGTGATTTGAACTCAAGGGTCAGACTTTAACACGGCCAACACTCTAACTCCCTGAACTACAAGGTGGTTTCCATATGTTGCAGCAGACTAGACAGATAATTTGACCTACAGTAAGTAACTTAAATAATGAAATGTTAAGAGCGAAATTTGAGGGTGGTTTAACAGCCATTTGAGTTTATTTTGTTCATTGAATTGATTTGAGACTTAAAATGCTGTTTGCTAAAAAAGATTTCAGTTCAGACCACTATAATAAGGGAAAAAGCGGGTCAACGGGAGCTAAATCTAACATTTCTTGATATCCAAGTTAAGTCTTACACTGCTAAATGCCGCGGACCAAAATGTCCTTTTTATGCCTGTTGTACTATAAACGAACATGAATATAAGCCAGGAAAGTTTAAATTATCTTTTCAGCGAACGGAAATTTTTTTATGTTCCTTCATGAGAATCAGGTAAATGCAAATATGAGAAATCAACTTGTTTTCGAGTAAAGAAGAGCGGATTAAGTTTTAAAAATTCCATGTTTTAAATCTGTTGCGTTTTGCGCCATAAAACTAAGCAATGAATTTGTACAACTCTCGTTTTTTTTACTTCACCAAAAACAAAGACCGTAATCAAACACATACATGAACACCCACGAAACTTCGTCACTTTTCTCTGGGAAGTCGTAATCTAAAGGTATCCAAACATTTTATATCAACAGTTTATTATAAAAAAAAGTAAAACTTGAAACGGAACGGGCAGACGATTAGCAGCTTTTGCAAACTCGTAGTATATATTCTGCCACTTTGTTGTGCATTTGCGACCATAGAAGGGGGCCTAAAGTTAAACAACTATTCCAACAAACTGCTCCAATATACGAAGAATAGTGGGTTTTCCTTTTTAGCCGTTTTTTTCAGACGTGACTTGTTATAGAAAGTGTCTTAATTAATCTTGGGCATATTTATTTCTGACTTTTTTTGTGGACGTTCATTTTTCTCGGCAATTATTTGACATTATTGGGTGATTCTAAAACCATGACTCAAAAAGGTGGATGCATAAGAAAGAATGTCCGGTGAGGTAAATGCCTTTAAGAGATACCTTAGTTGGTGAACACGTATGACAGAATCTTTATTTATGGGCAATGGAATGAAAACACTGAAAATCATAAATTGTTCACCACCATTTTAAGAACGATTTGAGCCTTATCGTAATCTACCTCCCGAACTAATTACAAAGGAATTTGACGGACGGAAATTTCCCTCTACGTACTCAAAATGGAACGTTTTCGACCGCACCCTGGGAATCGTATGCTCGCTGGTATTTACAATTATCTGTCGTGCAGAACGAAAATAAATACACTGGGAAGACGAGGTAGCCCTTGACCTAGCTGCTGGCTACCTGGCGCGTCCAAAAGTGGCGGATAGTGAAACGGCCTTCAGTGAAGGTTAGCTGTGTAATAAGCAGGCTCCTGGGCCTGGCAAATAAGCAGTCGCGGGCCAGCAGCAACAGTGTTGCCAGGGCGCGGAGGGCTGACATTTGGCGCACCGACTGTCTTACAAAATGCCGCAAGTCCCAATGACGACACTGTGACATCGCAAGTGTGAACCGCCATTTAATAGGTTTGCTTGCCACCAACACCACTGCCTTGTGGTCAGGTTCTTGAGCCAAAGTGCTAGAGGAGACAACCTCGAACAAAGAATCCGAGCGGCTGTTGGGAACCCGGCTGTATTCAAAATCATCAAGAGCTCTCATGCAAATTGAAGTGTGCTAGATTGGGTATGATCACAGCCGTATCAAATACATGTACAAATAAATACAAACATCGACGCCCGTAAAGCTAAATTACAGATGTAAGTAAACAGAAAATCTAAGCATAATATTAAAAACAACGGTTGTGAAAAACGTTAAGCGAATGACCACACTTACCAAAGGCATCGGTTAAGGAGCTCATGTATCTATTGTCGCGAGTGAAAATGCTGCCACCGAGCTCGAAAACATTGTCGCCAATCCTTTGCGATCTCACGCGACCTCCTAGCTGGCCAGACTTTTCGAAAAGCGTAATCGCTACAGCTGGACCCATCAACTGACGCAGAAAATAGGCGGTAGCACAACCACACAGTCCACCGCCAACGATCCCTAAAGACAGATTTACAGGAAATAAACTGCTTTTCATGTAGCTGCTATATTCCGCTATAAGTAACAGTATGGGAGAGGGTAGTTAGCGCTTATTTTAAAAGCACCTCACATTGAATGTCAGCAAAGTAGGAAAAACAATCAACGGAAGATCGCCAAAAATGCAGACTGGATCACTCATCGGTGCTCCTAAAACGGACTAAGCGGTAAAAACGCTGGGCCCACAAACGGCGTCAGATTGGGAGATGGTAGACGTTGTTGGAGAATTATACCCATCATGAAATGCACGACTGGACGCAGGCTTATGCCCCACCAGCCACCTCTATCCGATAACGCTCCCGGTCTTCCTACCTCTGTCATGGTGACGAGCTCAAGTAGGTAATGAAGAGCAGTGTGTGGTAGATGCGATGCAAGCCAACCATTACTTTAATTGACGCACAAGTCAGCATCCCTGCGTCTACATTGGCGAGGCACACATGGCTAGAAACAAAAGTTGAACTGTCGTTGTTGTTGGTGTACTAGCTTACTCCCTTAACCTAGTTTGCCAGCAATACATGTTATAAAATTTTTAAGAAATATGAAGGGATAGAGATGAAGGAATAAAGAATAAAGAGAAAGGTATAAAATGTTTAAGAAAGATGAAGGAATTCGGCGACTTTGTCTGGGCAAAGCCATAGGTCCTCAGGTGTGAGGTCCGTAGGGTTGGCTGGGCAGTCGAAGAGGTGGCATGTTGTGTGGAAAGGCAGGAGGCAGTCAGGACAGTTGTCTTTGACGTTGTCAAAGCATGAGGTGAGACGGCTTTTGAATGAATTCAGCAGCGTGGAGAAGCCGGAACGCAGCTGGGATAGTCTGGTTCTACCGTTTCTGGACAGGTTGGCCCTACGTTCTCTGGCCATGACGTCGGAGACCGGCGGAGGAGCGTTAAGGACTCTGTTGGGTTTATAGCTGCTGATGGCTTGCTCAACAGTTTCGGTGTGGATACGCTTAACGAGGTCCGTTATCGGTAGATAAGTGGGGTGCACCGAAGCATGTGGGCTGTACGCGTCTATGGTAGACTGTTTCATGCGTCTAGCAGATGGGGGGCGCGTTAACAGGCGATTGCCCGGATGTGCTGGGTTATGAGACTGCGCAATGTAGATTTTTGCCTGCATGATGGAGTGAACCTTCAGAGGCAGGACTTGAGTTTCCTGATACAGGTTATCTACATTGGTCATGTTAACACAGCCCGTGGCGATGCGGAGAGCAGCGTTCTCAACGCGTTGGACTTTCGCCCAGCTGGTATCGCTTAACAGTGGGGCAAAGATGGCTGATGCATGCTCAGTCGTTGCCTTGCCTGTTGCCCGGTACGTCGTGACTAACGTCTCAGTGTCCTGGCCCCATGAAGAAACTACCAAGGCTTTTAGGATGTTGAGCTTGGCTTTGGCTTTGCTGGCTTGGATGTCAGCATGGCGGTGTAGAGCCAGCGTCGGGTCGAGAGTGAGGCCCAGGAGTTTAGGATAATGAAATAAGGAAATGTCATCGCCCTCCACCTTAATTGGAGGATGTGACTTGTATTCTTTGGGGAGGACTTGGTCACGGATAGCTTCAGTTACTTATCGTCAAGGTGCCGGACTAAACTGGGGATGTAGTTATTTAAGGCATCGGCAGCCATGCGAAAATTTGGGTGAGAGGACAGCAGGGTGATGTCATCAGCGTAAGACACCATTTCGACTTCAGGGGGGGGGATTCGGGAGGTCAGCCATGTAGATGTTGAATAGCGATGGCGAAATGACAGAACCTTGAGGAACTCCTGTCCTAGAGTTGCGGGCTTTCGATAGCGTGCCTGAGAATTCGACTCGCGTTTGTCTGCCACGGAGATAGCAGTTCAGCCATCTGCAGAGCTCGTTCGGTAGAGACGAATCCATGAGGGATGTCATCAAGGTGTCAATGTTAACCGAGTCAAAAGCTTTAGTAAGGTCGAGGGCGACCATTACTGTTCTGTCCGCAGGTTTCGTTTTGTGGAAACCACATGCAATGCGGTCCGTGACACGTTGTAGGGCTGACGTCGTAGAGTGGAAGGCTCTGAAACCGTGTTGGTGCTCTTGGAGGTTGGCATGTCTATTGAGCGAGGGGAGAATAAGACGCTCAAGTATTTTCACGGCCGGGCTGAGAAGCGAGATCAGGCGGTAACTGCCAGAGACAGCGGAGTCTTTACCTGCTTTGTGGCTGGGGAGGATATGGGCCATTTTCCAGATAGCTGGTATATGGCACGTGGCTAGAGACAGATTAAACCACATGGTTAAGAATGCGACACCTCTGGGGCCTGTGTTTTAGGTGTACCATCGTAATGTCGTCCGGTCCAAACGCCTTAGAGTTCTTAGCACGCTTAATCACGGTTGTGGTATCATGAGCTGAGAACTGGAGCGGCACTAATAAAGGTTTGCACGACCTGTGTTTGACGATCCTCGAATTCTTCGAGGATTTATGGACCGCAACCGTGGTGAATTGCACATTGAATTGGTTGGCAATGTCTCTGTCGGTCTTCTTCGGTATACCATTGAATTTGATAACCTGGTTGGAAGGAGCAGGTGCCACAACTTGCTGGTGTTGGTGCGGCTGGAGAAAGTGGCTAGCTTTTCTTGCCATATGGTCCTCTTGTGTTCATTGACCAGTCAGGAGATCTCTAAGGTCATGGCCGGTAACGACGGGTGCTGAGGGTTTTGAGCTCGGGCGTCGTCAAGCTCTTTTGATAAGGTGGCCGCATCGGTAGGGTATCCTGGGATGGGATCAAAGACCTTGCCCGCGGGAATGTTGTGCTTAGAGGCAATATCCATGATGTGGTTGAAAATCGACACACCTTGGCGAACATCTGGAGGGAAAGGGGCCTAGTTAAAGAGATTCTCAGTTTCACTAAGGAAACCGGGCCAGTTGGCTTTACGTAGATTCATAAAGCACTTGCGAGCGTTACGAATCGGGGAAGCATGTTTGCTGATTGTGATAACTATCGGCAGGTGGTCAGAGCTCAGTGTACATAGACAGTCCCATGAGGAAGATAGTAATAGGTCGCAATTGACGATGGAAATGTCCGGGCTAGCGCAAGTACCTGAATAAGGGAGTCTCGTGGACGTTCCATCCGTGTTGAGGACCCCAAAGTTAATGTTGTTGATCTCCTCGGCTAGTGAGGCACCTCTAGTACAGGAAAGGTTAGAGAACCATAAGTCATCGTGGGCATTGAAGTCACCCAAGATGAGTTTCGAATCACCCGTTAGCATGTGGACTATTCATGGTCTGAAGTTGGCATCACAACTGCTTTGTGGAGGAATGTATACGTTATGGACAGTCAGACTGGACGGTCCAATAGTAACTTGTACCTTGAGTTCTTCCAGCGGCGAGTCCGCGGATGTTGCTGCAGAGGTCAGCTCCTGGTAGTTGATACTTTGGTGAACCAAAGTGACCTGTTCACCACCGGCATTACGAGCTCTGTCTCTTCGAATGACGGCGAAGCCCGGGAAACGTGGGACCTTCAACTTTGCTGACAGCTTTGACTCCTGGAGAGCAGCTATTTTGATGTCATGATCATGGAGGAGTTTAATGATCTCATCTGTTTTACCAGAAAGGCCATTACAGTTCAGCTGCAGTATTTTGAGGTCAGAAAGTGGTGAGGCGTCTGGGACGGTCAGCGACATAAGCGGCGGCGGTACTGAGGGTTGTTGTGAGGCAGCCTGAGTTGTGGCGGACCGCGGCATAGGTGGTGGTGGCAGTGAGGGTCCAGGAGTGTGAGCCGGCCCATTTCGTGGATGACGACAGGTTATGCACCTGTATGATGAGCCGCTGTATTGGTGGATGGAAGTGAGATCCGAGCAATTAGTGCCTCTTGCGCGGAAGTGTTGCCAGTTATTGCAAGGCCCACACAAGACACAGGTTTGGTTTGGGTAGATCTGCTTGGCGCAGGTGGAACAGGACCATCTGATGGATCCTTGAGCAGGTCCCGGATCGGGCTCGACGCCGGCAATAAGAAGAAGGATTCGGATCAACCTCGCCGGATGAGGAAGATCCATTCTCGAAAAAAACGATAGAGATAGAAACATGTATACTGGCAAATTTTGGTAAGGGGGGGGGGTAAGAGAAGTGCAGCTCTTTGCTGTAGTCCATCCGGAGATAGGTCCGTCCGGAGGTGAGTTCATCTGAAGATGGGTCTATCCGGAGATGGGTACAATCGGTTCCACCAACGTGAAGGCGTGCTGTTTGGGAACTGTCGTCTGTTACACGGCTGTGTTTCTGTGGCGTAAAACTATCGGTGTCTTTTTAATATCCTCCAATAGTATTGTACGACAACGTCCTGAGGAATAAATAATTCCAGTCGTCCGTGCTTACACATTAGTCACACTACCTTCTTCCTTTACTCCTTCCAAACACGAGATAAGATCATCTTGGATGTTAAGCTGAAACGCATATACTGGAGAGCGGGAAAGAGTTAGCGCTTCTTAATGTCATTTGCATGAACATGAAATTTAAATACGGGTAACTGTAATAAGAGAGCGGCCTCATATTCGTGTCTTTAAACAAGCAGTGAGTACTATACCAATTTTAATTCATGCACCCCCTATTGCCTACGCTCTATTAGTATGATTGCCATGCAAACGTCTTCGCGGTCTTCCTACTTGACTATCTGCGAACCGTGAAGATCCCGTCAGCCAAACCTTGCGGCTGTAGTCTAGGCGGCCCCCAGACGTTCTCCCTGGGTTCGATCCGCAGCAGACTGTCAAAGATCTTGGCTGATATTTTTTGTTTGCGCAACCCTGTCGCATCTTCCGCAGTTCAGTGATGATCCCGATGACCTCTGCAATGCCCCTTCCCCCCCGCAAGAGCGATAGTTTTTTCTCCTAAAAATCCCGATGAGTTTTTTTTCACTCTCTGTTCTTTTTAACTATGTTCCAGCTCATGGCTCAGGTCAATTGGCATTACCAACAAACTGAAATGCTAATTTTCTGCTGTCACGACACGCATGTACAAATAGGGAACTCAAAGGTAACTCACACATATCTGCCTCAAATACACTGAAATATACTGAAGCAATTAGTATTCCGCTTACGGATTAGGCCTTGCACCACGCTCATCACAGGTCCTAACCAAAACCTAAATGTACGTTTGGTCACTCTTGATGATACTGCACTACCCTATTGATGCACCTATATAATTTCAGCGTTCGGAGCAAAGTCTACAATTCTGCACGTGGCTCAAATCAGCGTAGTGTTTCCGAATGAATGCGAAGGTTCGCGATCCAGGTACTTGCATGGATGAGGAAGAAGGCAGGTCGAGCACCAGATCAATTGATTTAACGTTCTGAGCTTTCGAACACTTACAGGTGTCCATCTTCAGAGATGAGAAAGCAACCAAAAACGAGGATAATTATAGTGGCCAAAGGCCAATCCAATGTCAGAAATCGTCAGGTTATCAAGGGAGTAGAAACAGCAAATGGAAAGGGGGAAGGTGGGGGAGGAGGTCAATTAGCTGTCACTGGGATCGGAGTGGTCGGAGGGGCAATTATGTTGGTGTAGGCGAATTAGCTGTCCGCGGGGCTGGGGGTCATGAACAGCAATTAGTATGCCGCCTTGTCACCCGGTAGAGGGCCCTGACAGGGGGGAGCCCATGGGAGTGTCTTTAACCTGCTCATACATTAGTCCGCCAAATGTGAAGTACGTTTTGAGGCAATGTCGTAAACGTTCAAGCAGATGTTCAGACTTGAGTGGTTTCTCGCTGTCATCGTAGCGTTCGGATAGAAGTTGTCCGACAACATCAATTGCTAGTTGTTGTGGGATGGAAGTGAACAGTGAGACAACATCGAAGGATACCATGGATTCATCAGGTTCTACCTTCAGATGCTTTATTCGCTCAAGGAACTGTTTGGCAGAAGCCACGGTTGTTGTCGAGCCTACCGCCAGGAACTTGAGGTGGGTGAACATCCACTTTGCCAATCCATACGTAGGGGTGCCGCGAAGGGAGACAATGGGCCTACACCAACATAATTGCCCCTCCGACCCCTCCGATCCCAGTGACAGCTAATTGACCTCCTCCCCCACCTCCCCCCC